>JACCIC010000020.1:1392500-1855000 GCA_018907035.1 Sycobia sp. Sy_11
TCATAAAACTGAAACATCTGTGTGTGCGCGCGCGCCTGTGCGTGTATGTGTGTGAGTATGTGTGAGAGAGAGAGAGAGAGAGAGAAAAGGAGAAAGAAAGAGAGAGCGCTAGAGAGAGCATCTACTGCACATAGACTCCAGCGATCCGTGGTGTAACGTTGCTCGCCTTCATTCGCAACACACGCCGTGGACGCGCTCCTAGACCGGCACGACTGAGCCGGAGAAATATACACGTCGCCCCCTCACGCCAAAGTCATATCCCATCCTCGGGATATCGTGATTATAAACGAATCTAAAAAATATAAAGGTCATCTTTGACGTCTTTGCCATGGCTATATAATCGTTGGTGAAGGAGAGAGGAGAGGAGCACGGCAAAGAGAAAACGAAAACCCCAGGAAGAGTGGAGAGACAACAGGGATTGACTTTGAAAGATTATTAAAGAGAACCACAATTGTTTACGAGTTATTCGGAAGGTTCGCGTTTATTAAAGTTTTTCGAAGACTTTTTACAAATTATTGTATTTGTGTATGTATACACCCAAGGGGCAATTTTTTGTGGGGATACATCCCGCTATATGTTTCTCTATTACCTCTCCTTTAACAACATGAATACTTTTTTCTTCAATTTATGTAAAAATTCAATCTTTGACCGCGCGTCTCAATTGGACTGAGTCGAAAAAATATCATCTGATCAAGAGGATGATACAAGAAATTGAGTAATTATGTTTATTTCTAATTGGCGAGAAATAATTTTCTGTACAACAAGCGTATAAAGTATTTAAAAAGAAAGAGAAAAAGAAAGCAAGGTATAAAGAGAGATGGCGCAGTTTAAACCGAAGCGAAAAATAAAGAAGTGGGGCAACCAAAGAGTTATAATAAAATAAGATGCGAGAGAAGGTAAGCGAGAGAGTGTATTGCTCGCTGAACAAGACGAGAATAAAAGACGAGGAAGGGAGAGAGAAGAGAGATAGAGAGAGAGCATTGAGGGAAAAAACGGAAAGAATGGAAGGGACATACGTCGCGAGGCCAATTAGACTGGCCTGAACTCCGCTCGCGCGCGTCAAGTTAGCGAAACGACGTACATATATATGTATATATAATATACACTCGCGGGCTGGCGCAAAACGTGCGGGAAAGGGCAAAGAATAAAGGGAGGAATAGAGGGGAGAGAGAAGCAAAGGGGAGCATGTAAGAGGCCGGGAGCTATGCGTGCTCCGCTCCGCCCACGCTTTCAGAGAGCTAAGACTTAACTTGTCTACCTTTTCTGCATGCAATGCTTCTTTCTTTCTCACTTCTTCCCTCGTTCTTTATCATTCTACGCCCCTCCTATTTTTTATTCCCTATCCTCCTCCGTGCACGCGTATATATACACATGGAGCGGTAAAATTGCGACGGTTTTTTATAGGTGCATACGAAGTTTGAATGTACGATTAAAAAGAGCAACTCACGTGCACACACATATATATATATAAATTAATAAATATTTTTTTATTGGTCTTACAGTCCAATCAATTTCAACCAAAAATAAAATAAAATAAAAATAAAAATAAAAATAAAATAAAAATAAAAACTAAAAAATAAAAAATAAAAATAACAATAAAAAATAAAAAATAAGAAATACAAATAATAAATAATAAAAATAAAAAATAAAAATTAAAAATAAAAATTAAATTAAAAATTAAATTAAAATGATAATGACAGTCAGACTGTCCTTGTTTATATTCACCCCCGTAGACTAATCTGAAAATAAAATATTAGCTGAAAAAATTCTTTGTTAGTAAAGTGCAGTCTGACTGTCCCCAACACCCTTACCTAATTGAAGACTTGTCCAACGTTTCGAGCTCGCTACGGCTCCTCATCAGGGACTAATCTAAACCTTATATTCTAATCTATATATACTCATCCCCACCACCAAATTTCGTAAATTAAATATAAATTCCCCCTCTACACAAATTGTCCAAAACCAATCAATTTAATAAGGAATGATAAACACTGTCCAATCTACCAGACTCTAACATTAAATTCACATTATTTCGATTCTTGGAAATGTGAATACTTTCAAGACTCTCCCGTTTATACTTATTATTAATACCATATTCCAAAATATCCACATTCACAAAATCAAAAGAATGTAAAAACTTTAAACAATGCTCTTTTAAACCAGAAGTAATATGTGATCTACGTAAACTATATTTATGCTCATAAATTCTCTTTTTTAAATATCTACCTGTTTATCCAATATAGTATTTATCACAATCCATGCAATTAATCTTGTAAACAACTCCTGATTTTAAGCATAAATCATCCTTATCTTTGCAATTATTAAACAATCTACTTAAATTATTGCGATTTTTAAAGAAAATTTGAATGTTATATTTCCGAAAATTTCTTTTTATTCTTTCAGATAATCCTCGAACATATGGTAAGACAATAATTTTGCCTCCGTTAAAATCAATTCCTGCACTATGTCTATTTTCGGTATTATAAATTTCAAACAATCTCTCAGCAATCAATCTATTAATAAATTGAATTGGATAGCCATTATTAATAAAAGTCTCTCTTACTATCTGTAAATTATTTTGTCTAAAATCTTTATGTGACAATTTAATTGCTCTGTCAATGACACCCCTCAATGCCCCAATTTTGTTTCCGAATTGGTGGTGTGAATTAAAATCTAAAAACCTACCTGACCAAGTAGGCTTTCTGTACCAATTAAGTTTTACCTTATTATTACTACATCT
Source organism: Sycobia sp. Sy_11 (assembly GCA_018907035.1). Lineage (NCBI taxonomy): Eukaryota > Metazoa > Arthropoda > Insecta > Hymenoptera > Epichrysomallidae > Sycobia > Sycobia sp. Sy_11. The sequence goes on from JACCIC010000020.1 coordinate 1,395,241, forward strand.
AATCACATTAACGTCCAAAAAACTTAACTGACTATTTACTTCAACCTCCCTTGTAAATTTAATTCTGTCATGTACAGAATTGAAAACATCCACCATTTCATCCACAAAAACTTCTGGAACAATTGTAAAGATATCATCAACATATCTCTTAAATATCATTGGTTCAAAAAGCAATTTTGACAAGGCTATACTTTCCAACTTTTCCATAACTAAATTAGCTATAACCGGTGACAAAGGCGACCCCATTGGACATCCGTATTTTTGTTCATAAAATTTATTATCAAATGAAAAAATTGTGTTATTAAAAACCAAATTAATTGCTTTAATAAATTCATTCATTGTCAATTTTGTATGCAAATTAATTTCATTCCACTTTTCCTGTATAATATCATTTAACAACTCTAAAGGTACATTTGTAAACAAAGATACTACATCCAATGAAATCATCTTGTAGTTTTTCGGAATAACAATATCTTTCATTTCATTGTAAAAACACCAACTATCCTTAATGTAAGAACTAGTTCTTCCAACTATCTTAACCAATATATTAGACAAAAATCTAGCAATATTATAAGTTGGGAAACCTATGGAAGATATTATTATTCTAAATGTCAGATTTTCTTTATGAATCTTGGGAAGCCCATAACATTTTGCCACAGTTCCATTTTCACATTTTAAATACTTATATGTAGTATCATTTATATATTCATTTCTTTTCCAATTATTTAATAACTCTTTCAAATTATTTTGTAGCTTAATGATATGTGGATTACCAATCTTCAAATAAGTACTATCATCATTTAATATATTATTTATACAATTTATGTAATCAATATATATATATATATATATATATATATATATAATAAAAGGCAGACATTAGTAACAAATACAATAATTCTATTTATTTCATGAACTGATATGAGGAAAATCTCCACTCTATGAGTAGAGAACAAAACTCCAAATAAATAAGGAAAAATCAAATTATAAATGTATTGTTAATTCTAACTCATTTAATAATTAATTCAAAAATTGATTACAATGATGTACACAACAACGTTTCTATATAACTAATCTTCAACCAAAAAGCGCTCTTACCAATTAATCTTACTTAAAGTAAATGTCGAGTACTCCTGCGTCAGGATTGAGTGCCGGTAAGTATCAGCACTCATGTTCCTTGCGAGGGTCAGTTGGGAAAGAGATGCTCCACGTTAACCTCTAATGCTGCGCTGAGGCCCCGGTGTCTCGGCACAAATGTGGCCGAGAGCGCTCTTGGAGATCCACTCTGAATTGACTCTTCGCAAATGCAATGTCATTCTCTAATGCCCTAATTTTACTGTAGAAATTAAATTCAACAAAAGTCAATTTCTTCACTTATTTAACGTTCTAGAAGCGATGCGTCGTAGCGAGCGAGGGAGAAATGTCTACCTTCACTAAATCAGGTGCTCACCACTAGGTGAATCTCTCCAAACAATAGACGTTTTCAGCACGGCGTGGCATGTTATGTTGGTGAGTCCATGTAGAAATTTATTCGACCTATCCCGAGTTCGGGCTAGATCCCAGTCAGTATTACCGATGATTTCCTCATATACGTAATACTCACCAGATTCGAGTTAAATTCCCCTAAGACTATGTAATAATTCTCTTATATTAATTATAAATGTTTAATCTTGTGTTTATAAAATATTATATAATATGAAGAGATGTACGGTCATATGCAAAGTATAAAAATCATTCACTGAATCGAGGGAACAAAATTGAAACAATATATAAATCATATTAATATCTAAATTTTCTAACTAGATTCTCTCTAATTTCTAACTAGGTATACCTACCAAAATGTAAGCTCATTCCCTTAAAAAAATGTCTATAAAAGTGGGGCAGATCGCAACTAGGAGCTGACTAGATTTCCTTTCTCGATGTTAACATTAAGAAGGAAAACTAACCTAATACTACTTAAATTTGAGATCGTTAGATTTCTGCACAGAAGGTGATCAACCATCACACATGTGCAGTACCGGTGAACCCGTTGTATGGATAGAAATTCATTTAAGAAAATGAAGAACGTAATACATAAGAAATTATATTAATGGCCGTTTTAAAATTAGGTTTATTTACTCAATTGAAGAGAGGAGAGAGAAGTAGAGATATATAAAGATAGAGAGAGAGAGTGTCGAATGCCGAACTACGCACGCCCCCCCCCCCACAATAAAAACCAGATGCGATCCAAACGAGGCTGCCTGGCTGCGGGCCCGCCGTAATGAGGCGCAGACCGAACTGCCCCCCTCTCCGATCGCACTTTCCCCCGCGGAAAATTCAGGACGAAGAGGAAGGCGTGTTAATGCGATTTTTTACGACCCCCTCCCGCTTTTGTATACACTGACGAGTTTTGAGACGAAAGATTACCGAGAACAACCCTATGAAGAAAATCGAGAATTCTAAAAGGAATGCACATAATGAAATAATATTTTAAAATATAATTTCTGCTTCGATGTCCACACGAATATTATATTCGAATGTTAAGATAATTATAATGATTATCACGAGAGTTTATCTTATTTTGCGAATCGCTATTCTTATTATAGTTTTAATTATTATTATAATTTAATTGTATTTTTGTCGACTGCTTATATATAAATTAATAAATATTTTTTCATTGGTCTTACAGTCCAATCAAATCAATCGAAAACAATACGTAACAACATCAATACATATCTACATTAACATTAATACATCAATACACAAAAATAATAAAAACAAAAATTAAAATTAAAACAGTCAGACTGTCCTTATTTACAATCACCCTCGTAGACTAATCTGAAAATAAAATATTAGCTGAAAAAAAAATTTTTCTGATCTTATGATTAATACCATTAATACTATATTCTTAATACCAATTAATAACATGGTATTAATAAAAAGTATAAAAGGGAGACTAACATGGTATTAATAATAAGTATAAAAGGGAGAGTCTTGAAAGTATTCACATTTCCAGGAATCGGAGTAACGTGAATTTAATGTTGGAGTCTAGTAAATTGGACAATGTTTATCATTCGTTATTAAATTAATTGGTTTTGAACAATTGTGTAGAGGGAGAATTTAGATTTAATTTACTAAATTTGATAGTGGGGATGGGCTATATATAGATTAGAATATAAGGTTTAGTTTAGTCCCTTGAGGAGCCGAAAAGTAGCGAGCTCGAAACTTTGGATTGGATCTTCATTTTGGCGAGCTCGTCGTTGAAGGGTCCATGGAGGCCGACCTCGTGGGGGGATGAAAACTAAAGAAAGAAGTATGGACAGCATTAACAACAAAAAAGAAGATGTAAAGAAAGTGAAGAAGCATGAGACGGACCAGAAGAGTGCGGGGATGAACAGCCTGGATGTCCTCCGTACGATCAGTAACGCCAAAGCTGACAGCACTGCTGTTGCAGCAATTCATGGCAGCACAATTGTGGATGATCACGATAAAGCACTCATCGATACCATATAAAATTTGTTGAGAATGATGATAGAGTCGATAAAAAGGCAAAAAAACGTGAATAATATAATAAAGGAGGGGCTTCCGGCTTTACAAACCGTGGGAACAGGACACAGCCTGAGCAAGGCTGGAAGAATGTTCCCACCAGGCAAGAAAAGAGACCAGTCAAAAAGAAGAAGCAGAAAAAAAAGAAGAAAACGTAAAGGGGGCCACCAAATCTGGAGAGGGTCCCACTAAAGGTAAAATAGGGAGAAGGGCAAGGCCTGAGGCGTTGCTCCTCAAACCCGCGGAAGGGAAGACCTACGCGGAGATCCTTGGAGGGATCCGCCATAAGGTCGACCCCTCGCAGCATGGACTCACTATCAGGGACATCCGTCGAACATTAAACGGCGATGTTCTGATCGAGTTTAAGAAGGCTTCGGCGGAGGGCAGGGAGGGCTTCACTAACGCCCTCACAAAAGTCTTCGGGCAAAACGCGGCACTTCGCGTTCTGACCCCCAAGACTACCTTGAAGATCAGAGACGTGGACGGCTGCGAGACAATCGACGAAGTGAAGACCGCCCTCCTTGGCATCTTGCAGGACTATACTGGCCCCCTTCAGGTAGGCTTACGAGGGAGAACAAAGTCGGCAAACGACTAGCCCTCGTGAGCCTCTCTGAAGAGGCTGGCCAGCGGCTACTGGAAGTCGGAAATGTGGCCATTGGATGGGTCTTTTGCGGCCTGCAGAGGTGGGTCCAGATCGAGCGCCATTACAGATCTCTCGGCGATGACCACCGCGATTCGGGTTCTGATGGCGCAGACAGGACCACCGCCTGCTTCCGGTGCGGGAAGCAGGGACACAAGGCGTCTGACTGTAGAACGCCGCCACAGTGTTTGCTCTGCCCGGGGACCACGCCCGCAGCGTCAAATCACGTTGCGGGGTCTGGGGCTCGTGTGGTATTCCGCGAAGCCTTTGCCAGGTCTCGGCAAAATGGTTAAAGTCCCGCAGGCGAACCTGAATAGGAGTCGGACGGCGAGCTACCTCCTTCCGCAGATCTGTCTTGAGAAGGACGCTGACATCGTCATCGTCAGCGAACAATATTGAGATGGAGATGCGGAAGTCTGGTATCGCGACGACCTCAGTACTGCGGCGATTTTGATTTTTAACCCGCACCGCTTTCGGGTGGAGCGCCACGGATCCGGCCACGGCTTCGTTTGGGTCAGGGGCAACAACGTAAATCACGTCAGTTGCTATCTGACTTGAATGAGGTCATCGGGGGTTTCCAGTCTAAACTGGATGCCCTTGAGGATGCGGTATGAGAAATGGAGCGGGATCTGGTAGTGGCTGGGGATTTGAACAGCAAAGCTCTCGAGTGGGGGGAACCCTTGCCGAACCCTAAGGGAAGGCGAGTGATGGACATGGCATGCAGACTAGGTCTGGTTGTCTTGAACTCCGGATCTACGTCGACCTTTCGGACATTTGGATACAGGGAGACCATCCCTGATGTATCCTTTGCGACGGAGATTCTGGCCGCACGAGTGCAGGACTGGCGAATGATCGAAGACTATACAGCCAGCGCTCACCAATACATCACCTTCCATGTTGCTGATGGCACGCCAGTCAGGGCGACAGTTGAACGTCGCCCAGCCAGATGGATCGTCGCGAGGATGGATCACGAGAAGTTTTCCCAGGCTCTAAAGCTGAGAGAAGATCTAAACAACGATCCATGGGGATTGGGGTACAAAATAGTAGCCCGCAAATTATGCATGTTCCGTAAAAGCATGCCTATGAGCATGGAAGTGATGGACGGTATCGTGCATGTCCTATTCCCTACTCATCCCAATCGAAGGAATGAGCTCCTGGTTTCTGAGGCACCGCCTCTCACAAGGGCGCAGCTAGAGAGAGCAGTGCGCTCTCTGAAGAACAAAAAGGCACCAGGACCTGACGGACATTCGACAGAAGTGTTGAAAGCGGTGGTACAGAGCCATCCTGAACTCTTGCTTGACATGTAACACTCGTGCCTTCGCGCGGGAATATTTTATCCCTACTGGAAGAAGGCGAGACTTGCACTAATAAGCAAGGGCAAAGGATCATCTAGTGCTCTGTCGGCGTACAGACTCTTATGCATGCTAGACACCGCCAGGAAAATCTTGGAAAAACTGGTGATACCCCGCCTTCAGGCGGCGCTTTTTACATCTGGTGACCTTTCCGAGAGGTAGTATGGCTTTCGGAGAGGGCGGTCAATCATAGATGCTATTCAGGAGGTAGTGGAGGCGGCCAGGACTACGGAGCGGGAGAATCACTTTTCCCGACCTGCGTGTCTTCTGCTGACACTCGATATAAAAAATGCCTTCAACTCGGTTAGGTAGACAAACGTGATGGGGGCACTGGAGAAGGACTAATGTACCTAAGTACCTACTCCAGATCATCGGAGATTATTTGAAAGACAGATCCATTCTGTACGAAACGGCTGAGGGCTCTAAGCAAAAGAGCTATCGTGTGGCGCGGCCCAATGCTTCATCTTGGGTCCCCATCGATGGAATATTTCCTATGACGGGATCCTTCGGTTGGACATGCCGGAAGACTGCTCGCCGATCGGGTATGCGGATGATGTGGCAGCTGTTATTATTGCGCGCAATATAACACTGGCACAGACGCGCCTTGATCAGACCATTCGCAGAATTAGCTATTGGATGGGTGATCACGGGCTGGAACTAGCGGAGACGAAAACTGAGATTGTTCTCCTTACGAAGAAGCGCGTCCCCAGAGTGTAGCCACTAATTATTGGGGAGATGTTGGTCTTGACCAAGGCATCTGTCAACTACCTGGCGGTGATGTTAGATACCAAGCTCACCTTCTGGGAACATATTCAGAGGTCGGCGGACAAGGCGGCGGTAGTGGCGGCCTCGCTTTGCAGGGTCATGGTCAACGTAGGAGGACCACGCCCCTGCATCAGGCGGCTGCTACTGCGAGCTGCTGAGTCCGTCATGTTTTACGGTGCTGATGTCTGGGCCGATGAGCTGCAATACGAAAAGTATCGCAGGCGCATGGCGGCTGTGCAGAGGACATACACTCTTCGTGTAGCGTATTCGTATCGCAGGGTCTCGGAGGCTCTCTGTCAGCAAGCCAGAATTATAAGTCTGGTGGCCTCGTAGATCGGCCGGCAGCATGGGCAGATAAATTACTATCTCACCCAGATGTTGACCGGCCATGGGTACTTCCGCGCATACTTGCACAAGATTGGCAAAGTCGCGTATCCAGGTTTTATACACTGTGGTTCCGTAAAAGACGGTGCACGCCTGCCGACTCTGGCTTGCAGCTCTTTTCAGAGCTACAGTAAGCAGTCGAGGGAATGCACCGAGGAGGTAGTTTTTTAGTGGGTATGCCTTTCTGTTGGTAATTCCCACATAGCCGGGGACCGGTCCCTGGGATCCATAAAGGATTTTTTTCTTCCTCTATAAAAAAAAATGTTATTATATTAATTATTATCATGCGTGTTTATCTTACTTGTATATTATTATTCTTTTGAATATTATTATCAGGAGCATTATTATTAAGATTGTTATTATTATCATTAATATTATTATTATTATTACAATTATTATTTTAATTAGTATTAATATTAGTCTTCATATTTTTGAGGCAGATTCACCATCATAAAATGTAGTAGTTCATACGAGTATGTTATTGTATAATAGTGTTACAATTAATCAATTATTATTATTAATTCTATAATTATAATTATATTTTCTATTAAATATTAAATAATGTTAGTAATTTAGAATTTACATCGACGCCTAGGTTGGTTTCCATGTAGTTTGTATGAAAAGTCATTGTCAAGCGTATTTTAGAACGAAAGAGAAAGCGATAATTATAATAGTATGTGTACGAGATGAAGGGGAATACAACATTTCTATAATAAAAAAAACGTCCTTTCATCTCTCCCATTACCATGTATTTTTCCAGTGGGGAAAAATTCGGCGGCTTCGCACCCCGACTATAAATACGGACCCGCTGGACTGCGAAAAGCAGACTGCCGGTCGCATTTGTAGCGAGTAGAGCAAATTTCTTGTACTGTGCTTATATCCAAGCTATCGAATCAAGTAAGGATTATATATTTCAAAGTTTGTTTCCTAATACCTTTTATTCCGCAATACGCGCGCTGGACTTATAGACTCCGCTAACAATAAGCGCGACGGCCTAAGGTAATAGTGGAAGGCCGAAAGCGTAACGCTGCTACCCTTAGGGGATAGCAGAGCCGTTGCCGCTCCGAATCCGACACGCTGGGGTAAGAGCCACCCGGATATAGCCTTAACCAGCATCGAACCGCACCGCGTCGCGCCGCACCCTCGCGAGAAAAGTATCGGCGATCTGCTCCGCGTATCCCCGGCTTCAATACGCGAAGGTGTTGGTCGAAATTTAAGGGGGCAATTCGCCGGTAACTAACGACATTAAATTGCCGTTAAGATTTTCCGGGTGACACCAACTTCGACTGGACGTCACAGTAGATACGTCCCAAAAGTTCTCAATGTGAAACACCCCTTATAGACCATTGCACTGGCCATTATTGCGTTTTCCATTGCAAAAGATATGCAGTTTTTTCAACGACTTTTCGCCGTTCGTTCTATAGAGGAATTGTTACCGTATATAATTTAAAAAATATATAAAAAAGGAGAAAAAGATAAAAAAGGAGAAAATATAAAAAAGGAGTAAAAGATAAAAAGGAATAATATATATATATATATATATATATATATGTGTGTGTGTGTGTGTGTGTGTGTGTGTGTGTGTGTGTGTGTGTGTGTGTGTGTGTGTGTGTGTGTGTGTGTGTGTGTGTGTGTGTGTGTGTGTGTGTGTGTGTGTGTGTGTGTGTGTGTGTGTGTGTGTGTGTGTGTGTACATATTTAAGCTGCGATACTCAATTATATGAGATGCTTATCGGGTCATGTTGCGTGCCTACGCTCTAACGTGCAGTTAAATTTCGGGTTAAATTAAATTATTAATTTAACCCGATCAGCTCTGGTTGATTTATATCTCTTCCTCTCTCTCACTCAATCTTTGTTACCATATTCGTTGATGAGGTACAAAAATATATAACGTGCATATTTTTTAAAGCGTTCATTACATTATAAGCCCTTTTTACTATTTAATCGCTCGATACCATATGGATATTAAACACACGAACATTAAGATATAACGTTTCCTCTAATTCTAATAATATTTAAGATATATTACCTTAATACAAAATGCACGTTTAAGTTCAATGGAATACTCCAATTTCAATCACTACAGGTCTCTCTGGAATTTGAAATAGAACAGTTTATGCAAACTACATAAATCACTATTGTAGTTTGGCTTAATTACAAGGTGCATTCAAACATAAGTTTCTATTTTTGCATTTCTTTCAGACGTCATCTAGTGGACTTGAGGTAATCATAGTTTCAGTTTAGGTTCTACCGATAAGAGCGGAATTGGTTTTGATTACCAGGAATACTTTTCTCAGCTGTATGAGGTCAACAATCATGGAACAACCTGTGTAAAGCGGGTGAATTAATGGCTATTTCTGGCAAAGACTGTATGAGTGTGGAGAATGATGCCAAGATGGCGCACAGATTTTTTCGTGGGAAGTGCAGCAGTGCACGATGAACAGCGTGCAGGACGCCCAAAAAGGCGCCATTACCGACGATGCAAAAAACCGATTGAAAAAATTATTCAGAAGGACAGACTATAGATTATTGATGATACTTTTGAAAGGATCCTTCCTAAATATCAAATTCACTGAACTTCAATCCTTACAATATTTTCGGAGAAGTTTGATTACATTGAGGTCTGTGCAAGACGTGTTCGAAAAAGTTGTTCACTCGCAGATCCAAAAACATAGCACGTCATGCTTTAAAAAAGGTTTGTTTAGGCATGCAAATAGATACAAAAAACATATTAAAGGCAGCTACACAGAAAAATATTTTAAGAGTAAAAAAATAAAGAAAAATTATTTTATAGTCTGAAAATAGTGTTTTGTTTTTTTCCTAACGCAGATAAACTTACTATTTGAATTTCCCTCGTATATATAAACTTCCTTAAACTGTGCGAATTCAATAAATAGAAAAATAAAGGAATGTTTGTATGTGTAAATATTTAAAGTTAATTAGCATTCAAGCTTTTTGTTCGCAACATTTGTGTTCCGTATGCTAGAAGGAAAACAATTTAACTGAAATAATTTGAAATATTTCTACGCGTCAAAACCTGAATATACTTTGCTAATGGACATACAACTAATCCTCCTCCGAATGTTTGTACACGTAAAGGAACAAGAAGGATGACAGATTTGCGCCCGGTCATAAACAACGATATATAAACGCTGCCTTCCTCCCTTCAGGTAGTACTTGACCGCACCCGGTAATTTCGAGTCTGTGCAGACTCTTAGTGCAAAATGTGATGTGGTGCGATCCATCTAAACACTGTATTAGGCCCTAAAATGACCATTTGTATAGGAGAGGGGGCGAGATCTTTTAGCATCTTTGCGCCAAATATTCGTGGAGACAGTTCAGTTTGTTGTTAGAGTTTGAAACAGTAATTCGAGAATCACGTGTTCAAAGTTGCTTGAATTCTAGAAACCTCTCCGTTACTTGCGTGTAATTTCTTGCCTGGTGGCGTGTGTGTTTTGCATTTTGGTGTAATAGACAGGTGTCCTCGTGAAACCAGCGACACAGCTTCTTACAAGGATAACGACGGAACGACCTGTGGCGTTATCACAGATTTTCTCGGATCTCTGGGGTATTTATTGCAAGTTTCTGCCCTCAGATCGACAAACCCGGCGATACCGCAGTGTTTTCCAAGACATCAAAGCTACGGTGCGCTTTGCATTTGAAAAACACCTTCCTTTTTCAATTTGTGTCGGCGTCAGGCTGGTAATCCAGCGTCGTGGAAGTGACCATTCGTTCTCCTTTTTATTTAAGGTATTTTAATTGTACAGTAGATTACGCGCAATTCACTGAGTATTTTAACTGGTTACTGTAACTCGTTATGCGTGTTGTATGTATGCATATAGTAACGTTCTGCACATGATTTTTAGTTTTAGAATAAGTGTGTGTACTTCTAACGTGCATATATTAAACTGCGTTATATATTTTAAGGTAAATATAGTTATTGGTACTTAAAGGGCTTTTCCCCCACTTGAGACTAGGGTTTTTTTATACCGGATAAGTACCAATTGTCTATTATTTCTATTTATTATTAAAACAGAATTTATTTTATTTCATTATATTGATTTATACCATTCGCGCATCCCCTCCTTTAATGAACTTATCTTTTTGAATATATGTAGTAAAAATGAGAGTTATTTATTTATTTATAATTAATCAGATAATTCAAGTTAATTTCATTACATATTTAAACACTCTTCATTATCAATGCAATGTAGTAATGAAAAAGTTACCGCTATTTTTACACAATTTAATAACAACTGACGATAAATTAAAGTTTGGAAAATTTTTATTATAATAAGTTAATCAATTTGTTTTTACTCTTATCAAAAAATATATAAATATTTTTTATCATGAATAGTTCCATCCTTTCAAAAAAAAATACAGGACGTATAAGTCGATTATCTATATATTGGCAATTTTTACTCGACTAATAACCTTTTAAACATTATATATATATATATATATATATATATATATATATATATATATATATATATATCTTCGTGCATTCTTGTAAATTCTCCATTCATTTTATGCAGTGCATTTTTGTATACGCTGCAACTCGCTCGACAGCATATAGTATAAGTATATATTATCTATATACAGTAAAAGAAGAAAAGCGTTTATTGCACGACTTCTGGCGACTCATCATAACGACACGTTAGTACTTCGAGCCTAATTGAACGTATACATATATCTGAGTAAGAGGGAGTAGTAGGAGCACGACGGTATGTTTGTGTAATATGGACGAAACTGAAAAAAGGTGAGAAAGAGAAAAAGACACAGAGCGAATGTCGGTTGAGAAAAGATTGCATGTTTAAACATTACGAAAGAGAAAGAGAGAGAGAGAGAGAGAGAGAGAGAGGGAGGGAGAGCGAAAGAAAAACAGATATATATCGGATATATACAAAATCAGTGACAAGATGGCTTTCTTGCAACAAGTGTAGAGGAAGAAGCAAATAAAATGCTATTAAATCGTTTTTGGATAATTAAATTGGTCAAGTTTTTCTCCTTTTTTCTTGGAGAAAAACCATATGATGCACTCGAACGTAGATCCAATGTTTATATTTTTTTTATTAAATTGATTTTCTCTTAAAAACAGTTCTTATCGATTGTAATTGTTTATACATTGCATGATCTGATATAATAAAATGAAAAATTATAAAAAAAGTTTCAAAAAATTATTCCAATTATATTTTAAAAATATTTTTGTGTGATATATTCACGATCATTTTTATGTATTTGACAAATAAATTGTATATAATGTTTATAAAAATCAATGTGATTAATTTTTATATAAATTTTATATATTTATAAAATATTCAATGAAATTTAATCTAATTAAGAACTATTAATTTACAAATATCCAAACAAATAGTTCATCGCTATTTTAATGAACTTTATGAATGCAGAGCAAAAATTTAAATAATATAAAACTCTTTTTACTAAAGTCTCAAATAATGAAAAAGTATTTATGAACTTTTTATGAAATATGAAAAATAAAAAATATTTTAGATTTGACTAAATATCACATACTGTTAGTTATGGAGTGTAGATTATTCAAAGAATTTTAGGACAAAAGAAAGAACTCAATAGATTTATTTCACAATAAATATGAATGTATTACTGTTTCACTACAAATTAACTACTGCTGCGAATACTATTTAGAGAACATTGTATATAGTAAATAAACGGTGTTGAGAAATTATTCGTGTTCAAAGTTTCTACCTTATCTGCCAGAAACACCCTACAAAAATAAACCGGAATATGGTCTATTAGAACAAAATAATTTGACTTGCTGTTAAATTGAGCAGTCGTCCATTTTAAAAAAGCCATGGACAAAGCTATAACATCGCACAAGTTTCAAAACAGTGTATACATATCCACGCATGCATGTACATATATGAGAGAGAAAGAGAATCATATGTAGAAGAACCTCACAGTATCACCAATATAAAGATTCAGCTTAAATGAGCGAGAGTTAAAGAAAATTCGTCTCTATAGCAGCTCAATAATTCCTTGATTGATCTACAAATATGTGCATTAATACTTTATGCTTTCGTGACTTTTGTCCACGGCTATTTTAGAAACTTAAATTATTATATAATGTACTATGCATAATTTCATCGCGACTTCTCTTTATCGGACGAATAGAATGTAATGAGGAGCAGATCAGTACTTGGTAAGTTCCATTGCTGCACGCGCATATAGAAAAATCGCATTGTCCTAAAAAATCTGGGTAACCTAAATTTATCTCTTCGTCAAATAGCCATATGAATATGAAGAAAAAGTAACGTTTCTGCGAGTACTTTTTTCTATGTTTATATACTACCTATAATAAGACCGCGTGCAAAACATAAAGGATAGCGTGAATCATTGTCAGCCAGATATCTCAACTCAGTATAATATATTGATGTGCGTGCGCGCGGCGAAATGTAAAGTTATCCGAGTATTATTAATTGCCACATGCACGGTATATGTATATACACCCGTGCAGAAATATACCCGACTTATCCCTAGTTCGGATTAGATTCTAGTGAGTATTACTGATGATTTCCTCATGTAAGCAATACTCGCTAGATCCGAGTTAGATTCCCCTACGATTATCTAATAATTCTCTTATACGAATTATTACCTTCTCGGCTCTATTCAGATTTTCTTAACTTGTACTGACGTTAGAAAGTAATACGTATTTTCTATTATAGAAATTTTACAACTAGGAAAATTAAGGAAATTATTAGGCTTTCGATCATGAATCTAATCAGATTTCCTTAACTTTTCCTTATTTTGGAAAGAATTAAATTTTTCTAGTCGGAATTTTCTATGGAGTACAATTAAGGAAATGGTTAGGCCTTCTACCATTCATCTCGTCAGTTTCTCTTAACTTTCTACATTTACTCGAATATTATATTATAATATTCTCGGCCGATTCATATATACTATACATACATACATGAATATAAACCGGCAGATCTTTCCAACATGCGAAAGAGTATACTAAATAGATTTACTATATATATATATATATGTGTGTGTGTGTGTGTGTGTGTGTGTGGGATATATATGTGCGTGGGTATGGTAGAGAGAGAGAGAGAGAGAGAGAGAGAGAGAGAGAGAGAGAGAGTGCATGTATGTTGACGATGCTGAGAGTAAGAATATGCGAGAGAAATCCCAGCGAAGCCGCACGAGTTTGTTCATGCGCGCGACAAGTTCGAACAGGACTAGATAAGCATGTACATGCGTCTAACGAGACTTAGGAAATACGAGGTGATGAAGTAAGGAAGCGTACGAAGGAGAGTCAGTTGTTTTGGAGCCTCTGCATCGTGCACATGTATGCTTCCAAGTTGTATCGTTAAGTCCTACCGTTAATGAATAAAGTACTTAGTTTGATCCCAATCGTTGTTTGTTTTACTATAGTTGTTTGTGATATCACAATCACCAACCCGCAACACCAATCCCATATATATATATATATATATATATATATATATATATATATATATATATATATGTTTTATTTTGTGTCTATAAAATATTATATAATATGAAGAGATGTACGGCCATATGCAAAGTATAGTATTGTCGTCGCATATATTGTACCTTAATATAGTGGATAATGCATTAGGTTCGATACTCATCAGAGGCCGAAATTTGTGTCATCGAAATAACAAAATCTAAGCTCGTTTTCTAACTAAAATACCAATAAATATGGGACATATCGAAACTAGGATTAGACTAGATTTTCTTTCTTGATCCTAACATTAAATAAGAAAAACTAGATATTAGTCAGATTCGAGAATGAATTTCTACACGCGTATATATACACATAATACAACATGTGTGTGTGTGTTATGTAGATTTTCGTATTTTAAATTAAATACTGCGAATATTTAGTTAATGTTGCCCAATTAAATTAAGCCAAAAAATGGTTTACGAAATAACCACTTTTTGAAGTAGACTCTGAGTGGCAGCTTTTTATACGGAATCAATAATAGGTAAAATTATCTATAAGAATAAAGATCTATATATAGATTATTTATTTCATAGATATTGTTGGACTTATTTCTTACAAATCAAAAAGGCTAAATAATTCAATAATACTAGAAAACATAATATGGAAAAAAGGGGCAATCATAATAAAATCGTTGTATTACTATATGTAAAAGGGTTGTCAAGAAACATAATATTTAAGTTTACTTTAGAAACAATAATTATATAAGAAGAGTATTTAATAATTGTAAAGACAAGGATGATAAATATTTGAAAATGGAAGTGGTATACAAAATATAATTATAATGACTGTGACAAATATTATATTGGACAAACGGAAAGATACCTACATTAAACAAAGAATATATGAGCATCAGTATAGCTTGTGAACCATGAATGGTACATCTAGACTAAAATAGCTTATTTGAATTGATTGAAAATATTTAATTGATTATAATGAGACTTTTGCTCCTCTAGCAAGAATTACAAGTTTTAGATTATTTATAGCGTTTGCAAATCAATATAATTTGCTTATTCACCAAATGGATGAAAAAATTGCATTTGTAAATGGTTCATTGCAGAAAGAAATTTACATGAAAATTCCCGAAGGAATTAATTACAAAGCAAATCAAGTTTGTAAATTAAATAAAGCTATATATGGATTCAAACAAGCAGCAAGGTGTTGGGTTGAAACTTTTGATCGAACATTAATAGAAAATGGTTTTAAAAAATTTATTAGTTGATCGTTGCATATATATTTTAAATAAAGGAGAAATGTCTAAAAATATATATGTTGTACTCTACGTAGATGACTTAGTAATCATTACAGCCAATATTCAAACAATGAATAATTCTAAAAATTATTTATTGAATAAATTCAGAATGGCTGATTTAAAAGAAATTAAACTATTTCTTGGAACAAAAATTATAATATGATGTAATTACGATGTATGTAATGAAATAATGAAACAATGAAATAATGATGTACTTATTCTTAATTAGAGTTCATGTATAAAAATGATTTTAAATCAATTTTACACGAGTAATTATGATGCTGTAAGCATACCACTTGAAAATAATATAAATTATATTGATTTAAATTCAGATAACAAATACGACGCCTTTTGCAAAATCTTGTCAGATGCGTAATGTATGCAATGATTTAAACGCGTCCACATTTGAGTACAGCAATAAAGATTCTAAGTTAATAGTCAAATAAAAATAATACAGAACCATGGAAATGCCTAGAAAGTGTAGTTAGATATTTGAAAGGTTCGATGAATTAAAAATGAACTTATACAAAAGACAACAGTGAAAATATTTTAAGTGGTTATGTTGATTCTAATTCGGGTGGTCATGAAGGTACTGATAGAAAAAGTACTACAAGCTACTTATTTAAGTTATTTGAAAAATGTACGATTTGCTGGATTACTGAAAGACAAGCATCTGTAGTAGCTTCTTCTACACAAGCAGAATATATGGCTTTATTTGAAGGTGTTGAAGAAGCATTATGGCTAAAGTCTTTAATAAATAGTATAGAAATTAAAATCATGAATCCGATTGTAATTTATGAAGACAATAACGATTGTATAAGTATAGCGAATAACCCAAGTAATCGTATGCGATCAAAACATAGAGATATTAAATATCATTTCTCAAGAGAACAAAGAGAAGAAAATGCAATAATATTGAAACATATTTCCACAAAATAGCAGATTGCTGATGCACTAACAAAGCCATTGCTAACTGTGAAATTCCTTGAACTCAGAAAAGGAATGGGTATGGAGAAATAATAAAATATAATTCACATTGTTTTCATAAATATATTTTATATTAATAATAGAGACGATTTGAATAGGTTTTGCTGGGTTTCCCTATTGCTTGTAACAAATGTTGGACCGTGTGTAATTTCCCAAAACAAACGAGGAAAGAATATAGACTGAAAGGAACTATCGTATATCTAATATTAAGTTTTATTTTATTATATATAATTGTATTTACTCAAGTAATTGTTGAAGGGGCGTGTTAGATTATTTTAGCCTTCTATAAATAATAAAGCAAAAAATACTTGAAACTAAATATTGGACCGTATCATAAAAGGATGTAAGCATATGAGTCCACTGGATTTTATTACGATCTGCGTCTTTGCTGCCCTGCGTGACAAATCATTTATGAGTTTATTTTTTAGATGCTTGATATTTTTCTATAGGTTTTTATCTACTCACAAAGACCTTGCAAAGTTTTCAATTTCGAGTACTTTAGTTAGTCTTGTGTAGTCCTTTCGTTTGAACAGACGTCTTTTCTTTCCTCGTTTGAAATAAAGTTCATGTTAAAAGATTATTTCGTGTATCTTTATTGTAATATTCGACCTACTATATTTAAAAATAAATAAATAAACCTTAACTCCTATTCAGAACAATATTATAAAGATTGTAAGACTGATAAAAATATTTATTAATTTAATTCAAAACAGTCGACATGTACAATTTAGAATTTTCATATTTTCTATGAACTATAGGAAGTTAATGCGTATAATTAAATTATAAACGAAGACGTTACCGTTATTAATGATTCTTCCATGATTAAATAATATATTAAAAACGAATATCTATACAAATCACATAACCTATAAACCGTCTATAAAAAATACATAAAAATATAAAAGGCTAAAGAAAACTAAATAAAATAAATATTTATAACTACAAACAATTACCGTGAATTATACTCAGATAAATTTCTTCAATTTTGTCTAAAAATCTAAATTACATGCAGCTACAATGTACAGAAAAGATATTTTTTATGATTATACTGGAACTCGGTAAAATAATGTTGCACGAATTACAAGGTCGCAAAGAAGTGGAACTGCTTTTCAAAACTTCTTTTCAAAACAAATTTTTTTCAATAATACCTACTCAGCTTATTTGAAAAAAACTAAAGAACGCGTATAGGATTGTTACAGTAGTATAACCACATGTATTGACTCGTTTCTCGCCTGCCTTCACAGTATAGCTCCTCAGTGCTATGAGCGGGAAAAGTGATACAAAATATGCTAAAAATTACGAAACTTTTCAGTAATTCATCTTGAAAAATTTCAGTATACTACAAATGAAGATCATTACTAATCGTGTAGTAATAATATTCAGAATATATTTTAAAAAATACTTAATTATTTGTAAAATATAAAAAAAACTTTGTACCAATCCTTTACTTTCGGATCTATGAGTAAATTACCTAACTATTTAGTAAAATTTCATAAAATTTTAGAAAATTAACTTCATTTTTTCTCTCTGTGTATTAATTTTAAAGAATGAAGAGTACGTTAATACATTAAAAATGAATTACATTAAATTATTATTAGATTTTCGGAAAGTTATTGTAGTAATTTGAAATATTGTGTAAACTTCTCCTTCATACTTAAGCCTCTGGCTGACATAACTGTTATTGTTATAGTATATTAAGTAGAATTACCGATATGCAGGTTTGAAGTTGTTTGGACCAACTGCAGTAAGTATTTGGCATGATGTCATTAGATCGATGGATTGTGCCTATAATATAACGGTAAAATTTGCGTGCCCAACGTATTGTAATGCCCTCAGCGGAGATCAGAATTAATTTCGTGTTTCGGTGTTAAACAGAAAGGGTGCAAGCCTAAAGGTCAGCTCGCAATCTATATCATGTATATAACATTTTACTTGTTGTTTCAATAAATTCATTATTTCACTTTACTCTGCCGTATTATCTTCTACAATTATAACTAATTTGCATACTACACATATAAATATTAGTCTTCCGTCAAATATTGAGTAATTTTGTAACTAATACAGAAAAAACTCTCGGCTTCAGTCTCTTCTAGCTATGGACAATATTAAAAATACAAAAACCGAAAGTATATATATTTTTAATAATTATTCAGAAGCAAAGAGAAGAATGACGCTCCGTAAAACAATTGTATAAAATATCGTATAAAAAAAAGAGAGGGGATTGAACACATTTTAGTAGCTGTGACGAGAGTAGCTAATTTTTTTCTTGTAATTTTACGCGGCGGGCGGTCCGTTATAAAGAACGCATCGTCGAGTTCTTATCTTGCCCGGACGTTATTCCTGGCATATACGCAAGATCGTCGTACGGGCTTTGTTTATACTGGATGGGACAAAAATACAGATGAGCCGCATCTGTTCTCGAGAGTCGCCCGGGATTGTGCCATCTCCCCTCGCCCTCTCGCGGCTTCTCTCTACATCTCGTCGCAATAACTCCGAAGCTGCATCTGCGGCAGCATGGGCAGTCTGCCACTCTTCTTCCCCCCTTCTTTCCATGCTACCGCGGTGTATTTTCGATATGTATGTCGCGAGGCAATCGGCACGTGTCGCGTGCGGGGGCGCAATGACGTAGATGGCGAGAGAAAAAGAGAGAGAGAGAGAGAGAGAGAGAGAGAGAGAGAGAGAGAGAGAGAGAGAGAGAGAGCGACAACGGGCCAAAAACCCGCGCTGTACAAGCCTCGTACGTGCACGCTTCCTCGCCACCAATATTTCTTGGAACCAAAAGCTCGCGGCGTTTGTGCATATATACTACTTGCTGTATATAACATATACATACACGCGCATGCGTAGGCACTCACACACGCGCGCGCGCGCGCGCGCACGCACGCATATCTATAAACATACGGGAGAGAGCAGCACGAAAAACCAGGCCGATGCGCACTTCCGTATTACTATACAGCTACTATCTCCTAATGTATATATATATATATATATATATATATATATATATATATATATATATATATATATATAGTGTCCGTCGAATGGGCGACCACCCGTGCACGGACGACTATTTCTTTAGTATTTTCCCTAATTCGCACGCCGAGCGGCATATACTTGTTTTATCGAGCCACGGCATTATCATCGACGGAAAGCAAGAAGAAAGAGTTTCAATGTGCTCGTACATACATATAAATAAATGCACACAGACCCACACTCGAATAGGTCAATACATCGTAGTAGGTGTTGACAGGTAGCCCGCTCTTTTGCCGTCACGGTTCACAAATCGAATATTTGTTTTGACAGTAGTTCCATGCCATGAAAAAATTACAAAAGTAGGATTGCGAACTTTACGCACTGTTACAATAGAAAAAGTTCATATTTTCGAATTGCTTCAGTTTTAGATCCAACCGTTCAAATAATTCAATTTTAACCTTTAGACTCTTGGCATTTTTGCCTTATAAATTGATATTTTTGATGTGGAAAATTTATACATAAAAACACCGCATATCTCTAGAGTAGCTGTCAAGGTCACAAGTAGCTTATATAAGAGCCAGTCCGGCAGTGTAAAGGTTAAGTAGATTAATATTAGATTTATATTTAAATTCTGATTCATGCTTTGTAATTATAGTAAAGTAAAGTAATTATCAACAAAACAGTAAATAAATGGGACTATTTCTCATAAAAACTAACACAAAAATTGCAACATATAAGAATTATATATATATATATATATATATATATATATATATATATATATATATATATATATATATATTAGACTGCGCCAAAATGAAGAAAGTTCGCAATTTTCTTCGGCATAACCCAAAATATTGAAGTATATACTGTGATTAAAACTGATGATTTTTTTCAGATTTTTAAATTAATATTTACAACTATTTCCGAAGGTACGATTTTCTTACGGAGATTAACATTGAGTAATTTTCATACTCATTTTTTATAACATAAAATTATAATAGACATATACTTTTGGCTCCAGATTTATATGTATACGAACTGTAGATACTCATTTTTTAGTTTGAAAAGAAACAATGATATCAAAGGAATAATAACGTTTAAAAACCGTTAAAAATTGGCGAAAAGAGCTATTTTCGATACCCTTTTTTACCAAGTAAATATGTTTCAACTTGACTGCTCAATTTATAACATGCAGATCTATTCTTTAAAAATCGACTGACAAAAAAGAATCATTCAATTATAATAATAAATAGAGTTTAAATGAAAAAATTTTCCTTCAAAAAGTAGGTCAACTTGTCAAAGCAAGGCAATAAAAATTTTTATAAGGGCTGTTAAAAGAAATAGAAAAAGTGAAATTGATACTTTCTGACTACCTGGACTCTAACCATTTTTTCAGGTAGAGACTCGAGCGCACCCTAATCCTCTAAATTAGGATTAGCACCATATAATAAGTTCTACAGTTAAAAATAATATATTTATAATTTAAACAATTTATAAACAATGAAATTGTTAAATATCGGTTAATAATAAGAATTTATATATTAGATACGACAACCCCTCAGATCACATATATGTTTAATGTAAAAAGGTAAATATCAACCGATTTTTAAAATTCGAATTGCGTTGTACTTATTATAAAAAATTTAAAAAAAATTTAATTATTTATAATTATTAATTATTTAAATAAATTATATATTTCTTACATTTTGTAGGTTTATGGTTCGAACCCTAATTTAGAGAATTAAGGCTTAGAGGAGTTTTTTGCTTGGAAAAAGCTAACAATTGACTAATTTATGACAGATTCTCCGGCTTGAAGAAAGTATCGATTACTAATACCGCTCTAAAAAATTTGAACCTTTTGTATTTTTAGTATTAAGTTTTATATACGTTGTAAAGTTAGCAATTGCACAGCAAAGTTACTACAACAGGTACATGAAAATTTCAAATGGCCTGCAATAGTTCTAAATATGAATTTAAAAATCTGAAAAAAATCGCCAGTTCTAATTACAGTATATACTTCAATATTTTGGATTGAACCGAAGAAAATTTCGACCTTCGTCATTTTGGTGCAGTCTAATATATATACACCGTGTCCCAGATATAACTGCTCGTATTAGCGGCATGGTATCGGCAAGGAAAAGTTACGTATAAATATTAATGTTCATGTAGGTCCATTTTTTATATTATAGTTTTTGCAGTACGGGCCCATGTCTGTGAGCCAATCAGGGCTTAAAGAAGTGGGTCATCGCCTGAGAGCGAGAAAAAGGAGAGTTAAATGAAGGGAAATGAGACGAAGTCGAACGAACACGGCAAAGACCAGTAGTTGTTATTTTTCCTGTCCATTGTCAACGCTCGCGTAACTGCTTGGATATACGGCCGCATTGACGCAGCGAGGTTCACGCATCTACAAATAAAGATTATGTTTTTTTTTATTTTAACAAAATGCTTTATTTTAGGAAAAATTTTATATAAATATACAATGGATAAAAACATAAGAAAACCAAAATACATAATATTGCTTACAAAATGGAGATATAAGAATCGCACTCGTTGCAATTGTTTAATTTACATATTACGTTCATACAATTATATTATACATTTATTGCTATAACAATAATTTTTTGCATTATAATACGTCGCTAGAAAAATTCTTGAAAAAAAAACTAGCTATGCGACTATATTATCTAAAAAAAGGAAAAGTAAAAGGATAGCGTAGAAAGGAAGATACTAAATAGTAAAATTTATTCCGCAATACAATATATAATACATTTTATAAAGATAGAATTATTTGTATTTAAATTTACACATTTGTCTTTATGTCTTTTATAGTGATTTCGGTTGTATATTTCAGATGCGCGTCATTTGTATATTGTAATATTTTTTTATTACACTTACGTCTAGGGATGAGGTATAACACAGGTGTGCCAGCATTACTGACTATGTACTTATTTTTATCTAGAAACTTAAAATCGATTACTGTGGCGTATCCGCTGTTAGTCGCTTCTAACGACTTCTGATGATGAAACTTATGTATGGTTTTAATAAGTTGATTGTCTATTTTGTCAATTGCTTTCACATAATTTCTAATTAATTTAGTAATAAAAATATTGATTCTTAGAATATCAGCTGCTTTATATAGAATAATGTTTGATATTCTCTTTTTGTTTATGTCTATGTAATCTCTGTATAGTTTCAGGTAACATATCAGTATTTTTCGCTCAAATATCTTTAGTTTTTCCATTAGGTTCGGGTTAGTGTTGAACCAAATTGGACAGGAGCAGGTTAGTATAGGCCGCAGAAGGCTTAGGTAGGTAATAATTTTTGTTTTCGCGTTTAGTGGGGAATAATATATATTAAGTTTTCTGAAAATGTTGTTGACTTTATCTAGTTATTTATTGGCATATTAAATCTTAGTAAATCATCTAAGTTGACGCCTAGATATTTTACCGTTCTTTTATGTGGGATAGCTGTACTGCTGTCCATGATACTAAAGCTTTTCCAGTTCTTTTTAATATTTTTTGAATTTTTATTATTAATTGGATTACAGAATAGTATTGTTTCGTATTTATCAGGATTTATTTCCAGATTCCAATCTTTATTGTAATTTTGATTGCACTTTGAGTGTTCTTCGTTAGCTATATAAACAATGAGGTCATTAGCAAATGCAATACTGTAAGAATTAGTTATGTTGTCTGTATCAAGGATTTTCAGTATTTCACTGTTAAACATGTTAAATAAAGTGGGAGAGTTTACAGTTCCTTGCTGAAGTCCTCTTGTTATCGTGAAAATTTCAATGGAGTCTGTAAAGTTAAAATTGATTTGAAACTGTTTTTGCATTATCGTGTTATAAATTGTGTTAATTAATTATATGGGGAATTGGTAGGTTCTAAGTTTATAAATTAGAATTTCCAACCAAACGTTGTCAAAAGCTTTTCTTAGATCGATCATGCATGCACCTATAACCGCATTATTTGTTAGATGCTTATTTATATTAGTGATTAGTAAGTTGATAGCGTGTACAGTTCATATGTCTTTTTTTAAAACTGAACTGGTGTTCCAGAATTATTTTGTTAATATTACAGTGTTTAACTATGCTTCTATTAATTATTGGTTCAAATATTTTACTTATCACAGGTAGTAAACTTATAGGTCGTAAATTGTCAAGCATACTTGCTTCCTTTGTTTTCTTTTTCAGAATAATTGTTCTTGCCCATTTCCATTGAGTAGGAAAATAGCTATTATTGATAATATTATTAAATAGTATGCAGTATATGTTAATTATCGTAGTTGGAATATTTTTTAAGACTATGTTGGGAATTTCGTCAGTTCCAAAAGAGCATTTATTTTTCATTCGATTTAGAAGCATTGTTATTTCCTTGATATTAGTGAAAGCTTTATCGCTTTTTTCTGAGTGATTTGAAGCTGGGTTGCTGCTATTAAAATTTGTTATTGATGGCAGTGTGTCAAATTGCCCTGTTAAATCAGATAATATTGTGTTGATTCGGTTATGGTATGAAAAGTTACTAGTATCGTTAAGTGTATTAATCTTATGAAAGTGAGTACCTATGATTTTTGATATTGAGGTAAGATTGTTGATATAAAACTCGTTATCGTTCAGCGCTTTCCACTCTTCAGAATCGATATTTTTTATCGTGTCATTATGCTTTATTAAAGAAGCCCATTCATGTTTATTAATATTTAGGTGATCTATACTAGTATGTATATTGTTTTTGAAAAGTTTATTTAAGTTGGGGAAGAAGTTAGCAGATTCTTTGTAATTAATTTTACCTATAGCTTTTAACCATTGCTTGCTGCTTTCTTTTTTAAATTCAGTATTCATTTGGTTTTTTTATTGCTATTAAAGTGTTATTTAGTTTGATTATTTCCGCTTTATTATTAATGTTATTGTTTTTTTAGATTGTGTATGGTTGAAAGTAGTTTACTTTTATCTTTGTTTAGTTTTACAATCTTTTTATTAACTAGTTTATTGGTTTAATTAAAGGTTTCAGCTTTTGGATATATTTCTATGCTAGTTTCATTTATTTTGTTTTGAATAATTTTTAAATATTCATCAATTTCAGAATTGATTAAGTTTCTGTGCTCGTCTATGTTCAAGTTGCATTTACTATTTAATTTATTTTTTAATTTTTGCCAGTTTGTATTTTTATATATGTATCTGTTAGAAAATTCATTATCTAGCGTTATGGAGTCATTTAAAATTATAGTTAGATGTATGGCTTTATGGTCACTGTCAAATTCATAAGTTTCTAGTTTTTATTTATTACATTGAGGTTATTATCTATTAAGGCTAAGTCTAAAAATGCGTCTGATCTTGTAAAAGTTGGAAAGTTTGCTATCAATGTTTTTATTCGCAGTTTGGCTTGGTTATTGTTTAGCCATTGTACAAATCTCGCTTAATTTATGTCTGCCATGGAAAGGTGCATATAGACCGATATTTGTGAGTTTCTCGTTATTCTTTAGGTCAATTGTAATGATTGTTGTTTCTATGATATTAAAGGTAAAGTGAATGAAAGATTTATTATGTGAGATGTCCTTTTTTATTAATAATGCTGTACCACCCCCTGCATCAGTGATTCTGATATTTCTATGGATATTATAGTGTTCGAAGGACATTTATGGTTTTGATTTAACTTTTTTTCACTAATAGCTACTATATCTGTTTTTTTATTTTTTAGAAATAAATTAAGCGAGTATCTCTTACCGTGAGATATTAATGAGTTTACGTTTATTACATTAATTTTGAATTTGTCTAAGGACTTAATTTTATTGTCATTTGATTTTAGTTGCCATTGTAAATCGATATCTAAATGCGCACCAATTAAGTCTATTTTTTTCGAATTGTCTTTGACATTTTCCATGAATTCTGCCTTAAGTTTATTGAATAAAAATGTTAATTTATTACTTAAATGTACGGTTATATTTTCAATTATTTCCGATTTGTTGATGTTGAGCTGCGTAGTGGGTTCTGTTGACATCCTACGTTTCTCATTTGTTGTCTTTCCTCCTGCAATGTTTGCATACGACACGCTCGATGGATTCTGTTTTGCCTGGTTTAGATTCTCGCTGTGGATGGGTGCAGTTGGTATCAGTTTATTTACCGTATTATTAAATGTGGTTCTTCTTGCTTTAGCTTGGTTTTTTGCGTTGTTAATTGTACTTAACTTTTCTAAGTACACCGAGCAACCACGAAAGTTCGCGGGTGGCCTTTGAAACCGCAGTTTACGCACTGTACTTGACTGTTGTAATGTTTTTCCATTATTGGACATTCTCCCGGATTATGGTTATTTAAGCATTTGCAGTATCGATACTTCATGTTGCACTTGGAGGCCACATGGCCGAAACGTTGGCACTTTTTTCATTGAGTAATAGAATTTTTGCGAAGCGATTCCCACTTAATTATTTGAAATAGTAGCACTCTTAATTTTGTTAATGCTTTGATGTCACTATTTTTTGATTTCTAGATCTTAGGACTCTGGTTTTTAGTATTTTAACACCTTCTATCTTTTTGTCCATGAGGTCATTGTGTAGCTCAGTTTCGTTTGTGAATGGATTTAAACCTTTAGGCACTAAAGTTTTAGGTTTCATCACTTTTGGCGTAAATGTATAGAATTGTACATTAGCTACATTTAGCTTGTTTTTCATTTCGTTATATACTTCTAAATTGTATGTCACAATGTTTATTTTATTCTGGTTTAAATTTTTAATGACAAAGTCACCGTTAATATTCATATATATTAGTTTTTGTATTAGATCTTTTGCCGTAAAATTTTCAACTATTAAAGGTGGTGGCTTACTTTTATCCGGACCTATAGTTTCGTTTACGTCTTCTGCTTTACTTGATGGTATATCCATTTGTATATTAGAATTGTCCTTTTCAGGTATATTTCCGCGCGGGCGATTGTCTAGTATATTATCTATACCGTGTGAGATGGTCGTATTGTTGCTGTTGCATGTTACGACTTGCTTTACCTTCATACCTGCTTCGGTTCTTGATGCTGCAGTCTTGTTACTGGCCGACATCGTAGCAACGTCTTTGCACTGTATTACATTTAACTTATTTTTTGTTAAGTAGTTACTACTGTTCAGCATATTCACTTTGTTCACTAACTTATATTCACTCCTATTAATTTTTGATTTCTTGTTGTTATATTTAACGATTGTGTAATCATTGAATTTATTAATTTTATTAGTTGCCATGGTGGCGTCCTTTTCCTCATTTTCAATTCTTCTTTTTGCGCTTTTTTTCATTACTCTACTATTGGTAACTATGCACAATGCTTTATCGCATTGTATTACTTTACATTTTGCACTTGTGTTGTTATCGATTTTAGCGAAAATTAGGATTTGTGGAGAAAACCCTAAGCACTATATTGCTAATGCAGTGATTACACGCTCACATAGATGTTACCTGCCCCAAGGTCGGGACCGAACTCAAGCTCGCTTCGTGAACGCGTCCGTATATCCAAACAGTTACGCGGTGTTGACAATGGACAAGAAAAATAACAACTACTGGTCTTTGCCGTGTTCACTCGACTTCGCCTCGTTTCTCTTTGATTGACTCTCTTTTTCTCGCTCTCAGGTGATGACCCACTTCTGTGAGCCCTGATTGGCTCACAAACATGGGCCCATACTACAAAAACTATAAAAACTGGACCTACATGAATATTAATATTTACACATAACTTTTCCTTACCGATACCATGCCGCTAATACGAGCAGTTATATCTGGGACACGGTGTATATATATATATATATATATATATATATATATATATATATATATATATTGCTTTAATTAAAAATCAGTTTTATAGAAATAATCAAATTATAATTTACAAAATTTTAGAAAAATTTAATAATAATAATATAAAAGTTACTTTCAGTTTTTTTCTTTGATACTATATTCATTAAATATAAATAATGTACGAATACTATAATTTACGATCGGTCAGGTGAGAATAGATAAATAATATTACGTGCACTCCATTATATATATTTGATCTCTAATGTGCGTATTGCATACGTATATGTTTAGCTCGAAAAAGTGGTTAAGGTACTGTTATTGATCGTAAAGAGCAGAAGAAAAATGATGCAAAAGCGCAACGGCCTACGATGTTGATTGCATCATGGGTAAAAAAAGAAGAATACTCGCAAGTTTCCCGAAATTCTTAGAAGTATAACTATAAAAAATGTCTTGATACATTCTCGAAGATTCGCTTATGTTTAATCGTAATATAACTTTATTAGTTTAAATAAAAACTGATCTACAATTTAATCGATGTAATATATATATAGCACTTATTTGTTAAGACTGTTACGTCGTAACAACTGTTACTTTTATATTTCTTTTTCAATAATGTATAGTTTTTAAACCTAATCCAAGGATAATATTGTTTAGAATATTATAAATGCCTTATTATAAATATCATGATAATAATAACTACAGATGTGTATAACTAAATTTTAAAGAAAATAATAAAATTATAAAACAGCTCAACTCATAATTACGGTAATTCTGGTCGGCTGCTAGACAGAGTTGGGTTTTCCTACCTATATAGTGTCGCTTAAGAGAGAGAGACCAACAACTGTCCTTTTCTCTTCAATCATAAATCTTCTAATACGTTTACTTTCAGAGTGGGAGAAATTTGTGAAACTATGTACATTCATTCTTGTAAATAGTCAGCTAGAAGCGTGAAGACTTCAAGTATCATAGAATAAAGTAATGTATTGTATCTTACTTAATGTTCGAAATTAAGGAGTTTTAGTTTATTTCATTCCCTCAAAGCTTATTTCTTCTTCGCTTTCAGTAAACGCCTTTCCAGATTCATCTTCTCTGAAATAAAGACGTTATCAAGATAATTTTTTTATGCATCAGAATGAGAATATATAGAAAATGTAGGTTTTTATGCAGACTTTTTCATGAAAAGTGTTGAATAAACTAATAATAGAAAATTCAATTCGAAAAAGGAGAGAAATGGACAACGTACACTCCGATATCTAAAGCGAAGAGAACGAATTGAACACGCTCAACATTCGCATTGAATTTTACACAGTCAAGTATTTCTTAGTATATTCTTGCAACTTCCTATGTTAAAAATAAGACTTTATGAATTTAATGTTAAAAAATTTCTACAAATTTTTTGAACGATTATAAGACCAAATTTTTACAATTGCATTTATACTTAAATAAGTTGTCCATTTGCATTTGAGATTCAATCCCTTGTTTGGCTGTATACTTATCGTACACGGATATGAATCAGTTCACAAATATCTTCTTTCAGCTACATATACCATCCAAAACTAAGCCAACTAGTACGTTCATCCGAGAATAACCTGTAACAGTGTTCATATATAAGAGGATAACCAACTGTAGATTATAATACGAGAAGTTTTTTAAAACAATTATCATATTTTTTGCAAGTCTTTGATCCGAGTAATTTTTCTTTTACACAATATGAAAATATTTCAAGTTCATATAAAAAAGATACTAAAAAGCAGACTTTTCTTAAAAAAACAAAATTTGAATATTATACTTTCAAAATCACTCAAGTATTAAGTATTTTACCTTATCTGTAATCCATATATACAT
Source organism: Sycobia sp. Sy_11 (assembly GCA_018907035.1). Taxonomy (NCBI): domain Eukaryota; kingdom Metazoa; phylum Arthropoda; class Insecta; order Hymenoptera; family Epichrysomallidae; genus Sycobia; species Sycobia sp. Sy_11. The sequence goes on from JACCIC010000020.1 coordinate 1,424,241, forward strand.
GCCAATAACGTCTATGACAATAGAAAATTGAGGCCTACGATGGCTCAACCGCTAGAGCGAAGGACTAGTAACTTGGTGATCCGAGTTCAAATCCCGGTCTCGGCCGATTGACACACGCACCGCTGTAATAATTTACATGTGCTTTGTTTATCAACACATCATAGACCTCCATCGCTGATTAGCACCAATATTTGGAAGCATAAATAGAGCGACGTTAAATAGCATAAAAAAAAAAAACAATAGAAAATTAATTATAAAATTGAAATTATTTTGCCATCACTTTTATGCGTAGACACATATATAATATAAGTATACCCTATAATATACACCTATATAATATAGGTATAATTAATTTTTATTAAATATAGTAGGTGGAATATTAAAAAAAAGATACACGACATAATCTTTTAACATGAAGTTTATTTCAAACGAGGAAAGAAGAGACGTCTGTCCAAACGAAAGGGCGGCACAAGAGCAACTACAGTACTCGAAATTGAAAATTCAGCAAGCCCCTGTGAGAAGCTTAAAACCTATAAAAAAACTCCAGGAATTTAAAAAATAAACTCATAATTCATTTGCCGCGCAGGGCAGCAAAGACGCAGACCGTAATAAAAATAAGTGGACACATCTGTTTACATCCTTTTACAATACGGTCAAATATTTAGTTTCAAGTATTTTTTGCTTTATTATTTATAGAAGGCTAAAATAATCTAACAGTATAAATAAATTTAAATTAATTTTTCGAGTAGATTTCAACTAGCAAACTAAATTTTCATGTTTTTAATTATATAAGGTTTTGACAATTATCGATGATCTTGACCTCTTCGGATGAAATTCATGAACTCTGAACAAACGTTAAAGACATTTTAAAGCAAACGAAATTAGTTTTAATGTCAATAATACGAGTCGAACACTCGAGGAGTTCAAGCATTCGAATGTCTTTGAACATTGAGTGTGGCTCGAACTGTTAATTCGGAACTCGAGCTTTGGTGATATCGTCGCTCTCAAATATTAAGGTAATGTTTTCGAAACCGATTAAAAAATATAGTATCTCACTGTCGCAAAAAAAGGTAGTATCTCACACACAATTTAAATGTAGGTTGTCACCACTGACTCAATCTTTACGGGATTTGAATTATATATCACAAAAATCTTTAGTGTACATTACTTGTATATCGTATAGTCGTATTTATTATTGAAAGCACTGCTCATATTAATACCCCCTTTAAGAAATTTGTAAGTAATCATCGTTGGATACTACCAGGGAATTCCTTAAATTAATAAGTATCCGACCAGGAATCATGGCCGAATGCCTACCAGATATGTCCCATTTTATTAATGGATTCCGACTAGCAAACGCGGATTGCTCCCTATTTGGTATACCATTAAATTTCTAATAAACTAAATAAAAAATAAGATTGATTATATATATATATATATATATATATATATATATATATATATATATATATAATGGAATAATAATATTAGCATCCCACATCTTGGCTTCGCCTGAGATAATAGTTTAACCGATGTATTCAATAGTTCAATAAGATCTATGTAAAAAACAATTTACCATTTGTCTCGGATGTACAAAATAATGCGACAATGAATTCGCCTATTTGTCAATAATTTCATTAGTTTATTAAACTGTATTTCCCTTAAAATTATTTATTTATTATTTTTTTAGACTTTGAGATATATTTTGTTTAAACTATACATGCTTTTATTTATCGGGATACATATAAAATGCACTTGGCCATTTGTTTTAATGGTCCATTGTTTTAAGCTATAATTACGTTATATAATTTATTGTTTGCTAATCTATTTCGGAATATTTTAGAAACATACTTTATATAAATATTATTCTGTTATATGAACAGTTTTTTTTTGTTTCGCTATGAAAAGATTTACAATATAATTACATATATTATTATGTTTGTATTTTTGTCTTAATATATTACTAAATTTAGAAAAATATAGTGTATAAATTTTTTATAAAATAATGACAACATGTATCTAAAGTTCTTACTATGTTAGGAAAACATCGAACTCGCCTAACTAGTTTACTTTTGTCAAAGGACCTTTTTTTGGAGATTTCATTTCTTTTTCAAATAATTATTATTTAACGAATTCAACGAAAAAAGCTACAATACAATACAATATAATTATATATATATATATATATATATATATATATATATATATATATATATATATATTATTCTGCTTTCTTTCATAAAAACCAGGAATTCTAACTATTTCAATGATCTGATATTTAACTTCGTGATATAGCTCATGAAAAACGAACCAATAATTTAATTTATTCAAAAGCTGATTATTAGCAAACCAAGATATTTAATACATACAGTATTTTTAGAGTACATAAGCTTGTTTATATGTTCTTTAGTGTGTTTATAATTAAAAATAAATATAATTTATATACATTCGAAAATTATATATATAAGATTGTTTTCATTAAGAATACATAAGATTTTTAGGAACATAGGTTCTTGTATATGTTTATAACTAAAAATAAATATCATTTATGCAGAGTTGAATGATATGTATATAATTTATAAGAATTATTTAAATTACTTTCTTATTAAATTATATTTATAATTAATTGAAACAAATCGATTCCATGAAATAACTATAGAGTTAATAGGTAAATACGTAAATTGAGCCTAGAATTTCATCTCGAATGTAAATATCACACTTGAAGCACCTCCTTAAGGTTCAATGATGAGTAAAATTACTAGCTTCTTTAACTTTTATATATATTTAAAAAATTTATTTTATTTAAGAAACGAATATTAAAAAAAAAAGAAGCTGTCACCAATTTATTTTTCTTAAAGACTTCATTTTTATTTTCATCTTCATCTTTAAAATAGTCCCGATATACCTGAACATCGCTTCTACCGTCCCAACATGCATCTCCACGTTGAAGTCGTCCTGACATACTCGGACATCATTTCCTATGCAATAAATACAATACTCCTCATAGAAATCATTCCGATACAACTGAACATCTTATTCTACCTTCCAAATATGAAACTGCCGTAGAAATTGAGGTACTACTATATCGTATTCAACCGGAACAATACTTGCCCGTAGAAGCCGTATTTACAATGTGTGTGTATATGTAGTGGTGATAACTGAAATGAAAGCAAAATAATGGTCTGCAAATAGCACATCTTCGAAGCCGACGCCAAGAATTGCTATCTTATGCAGAAGCGACAATGTATGTATATGTATATATATATATATATATATATATATATATATTCGAGATTTTTGGTAAAGTAACTTCTTATTTTGGCATCATTTCTTTTGTTCAAACTTAAAAAAACAGCTATGCCACTTCTGAAGATTATATAATATGTAAAAAAAAAACAGAATTTATCTTCACAAATTATGCTTAGTATTATTTGGTATGCAACCATTTTATAAGAGAAGGCAGTGACAGAGAGAGAGAGAGAGAGAGAGAGAGAGAGAGAGAGAGAGAAAGAGTCAGAGAGAGTATGGGACTTTCTCACATAAAAAAAAATAAAATGTACAAAAATGAAAAAAATATCCCCAGGTGTGGGTAGTTTCGAATTATTCTGAACAAAAAGGATAATACCGACTAAAATCACACCTTCTTGAAAATATTAATCCCAAAGTTGGATATGACCATTTAAACTTTTTTTTTTGGCGACGCGGGGAGGGGAAATCTTTTAAAGACACCTCTCTAAGAGGGGTAGTGTCGGATTCATGGAGCCTTTGCTCGCATGCCTACCGACTAAAAGCCCTGCCCGCAGGGATTCCTACCCGGAGCTATCATTCCCTTTACCCGTTGGGATAAAATTATTAATGGAACGGTGTAGGGGTGGGGGAGCAGGAGTGGGATGTGGATAGGGGGGAGGAATTGGTGAGTTTAGGGGCTCTGCCTTCATGGGGGCAGAGGCTTACGTACGAAAACGAAGCCCGGAGTAGCCGGTAGTGGCTGATGAGGTTACGGATCATTGATCAGGTGGCAAGGCCTCCTGTAGCGCTCCGTCGATTTCGGAATGATACTACTCAGGGATTGAATTCCTAAGTTCCGGTGCTGTTTAATTGATTCTCTCAGATTTTTGTCGAATTTGTTCGCGTAATCGTTGAGAGCAAGAAGGTTAGTTTCCTTAAGTACTTGAGTGTTCCTTAAGTACCAAGAGGTGTTGAGGGAAGAGCGTAGCAGCCTCATGTAGGTGCCTTGGAGTCGCTGAAGTCTATCTGGGGGCATGGATCCCCAGATAGGAATGGCATATGTGGCAATGCTCGTGATGGTGGCGGAGAAGGCTCTGGCCTTTGTTCTGGGTGACAGGGTTTTGCTATGGAAGAAAGGTTTGAGCTTTAAGAAGGCTTCTAGCATTTTGCTCCTGGTAAGGCGGAGGTATTTGTTCCAGGATAGATTCCTGTCGAGCGTCACTCCGAGGTATTTGACCGATTGGCTTCACGGGATGGAGAAGTCTTTGATCGTTATGTGTGGAGGGATGTGGTTTTTACGGGAGATAAAGATTGCACTGGACTTGCTCTCGTTGATGGAGAGTCTCCACCGTGAGTACCAGTTGATGAGGTGTGGGAGAAATCTGTTTAGTCTTGAGGTGCTGTGGCAGATTATTTTCGTGCCGTCTATGAGGGCAATATCGTCCACGTAGAGTGCCGCGGTAATTGTATCTTGTATGGGAAGATCATGGCAGAAAAAAGTAAAAAGTAGGGGGAGAGCTTAGACCCTTGAGGGATGCCCGCTGAGATGGCCTTTGGAGCGGAAAGGGAGTTGTCTACTCTCACTCGAATAAATCGGTCTGATAGGAACGACTTTATTATTCCCATCAAATAGTGGGGGATGTCATTGGCAATGAGCTTGAAGACGAGCCCGTCATGCCATACACTGTCGAAGGCTTGCTGGACATCTAGCAGCAGCATCGTTGTGTGCAGCCGTCTGTTTATGTTGTCAGCAATGAGTTCCGTAACTCTGAGAAGTTGGTGACAGGTGCTGTGCCCTGTGCGGAATCCATGCTGACAGTCAGGTATGAGGTTTTTTCTGGTGACCGAGGTGGAGAGGCGTTTTAGGATAACGCTTTCGGTCACTTTGCTTAGGGAGTTTAGAAGACTGATGGGACGATAGCTTGCGGGGTCGTTGAGGGACTTCCCGGCTTTTGGAAGACAGAGTATTGATGTCTCATCATTGCGTTTACGATATCGCAGATGGACATGATGTGTTTATGGGGGAGGATTTTTAGTGTATTGTTATTGATTTTGTCAGCACCAGGGGCTTTCTTGTTTTGAAGACTGCGAATGATGTCGCTTATCTCTTTGGGGGAGGTAGGGGTGATGTCCCTGTTTGAAGGGAGGATGTGTTGAGCTATCTGTGTGACATGCTCATGAAAGAGTGATAGCTCTGGTGCGCTGGGTAGAGGTGAGCACTCATTGCTGAGAGATGATGCGAAGATCTCGGCCTTTTCATCAGCGAGTGAGAAGGTTTGGCCATTTTTCTTGAGTGGTGAGAGGCAAGGGCGACTGCCTCGGATAGATTTTATCACCTTCCAGTCGTTTTTGGGGTGAGTTTCGGCTTCAGTGATGAAATCGTTGAAGCTTTTGTTTCTGAGCTCGTTTATCCGAGAGTGGATGTCCCTTTGTAAGGAGATGAGTTGGGTTTTGAGAAGTGGAGTTCTAAGATGTTGCCATTTCTTCCGGATTCTATTCTTTTGCTTAATTACCTTCAAAATATCGTCGTGATGTATAATAATAGCTTCTCTCTAAGATAGATGAGAAATTAAGTTAAAATTAAAATCAAGTTGATGGACCATTTAAATGAACTGGCCTGGTATTAATAATATAAGCTGTCTACTTCGGGTTGATATTCCAAATAACTCAATACGCCACCTACTGGCCGCTGATAAAACTGACTACTAAAATCGTTAAATGCTCTCTTCATTTATTGATGAAAGTAAAATATTCAACCAAAAATAGCCTATGTCCTTCCGAAGAGGATATAGAATATATATTTTGAATTTCAGAGCAATCGCTTCAGTAGTTTTGTTATTTAACGTGCACAAACAAAAAACGCTGTGTCTTTATAAATAAGTATATCTTGATATATTACTATTATTATATATGTGATAACTGTCGGCTCAGAAATAGTACATGTATGGTCTAGAAATATATTTTGTTTCATAATTTGAAATTTTGAAATCCAGGCGCAGAAGTAAATAATGTAGCAGCTGCACCATGGCTCAGCCGTTCTTAAGCTCACTTTCGTGGCACTATCGCGCCAGTTAATATTTAGAAAAAAATTTAATGTAATGAATATTTTAAAAATCCAACGGAAAGTTTCGTTATCAAACGATAGAGGAATACATGCTTTTCCATGTAGTCCCATGAACCCCTAAAAATCACTTCATTTAATATAAGACCGATAAAATCTTTACTCTTTTACATGACTATCTGTACTATATATGTACGATACGTTATGTATAAATGTATAATGTAATGTAATAATGTATTAGAATAATGTTAGTTAAGTTCTAACATATCTAAGCGTGGGCAAGATTCATTAAATTTAAAAATAATAATTCACATAATATATAGTTTATGGTATAACAAATAATCACTGCTTCGGTTTCCTGGTCGGAATTCATTAAATAATAGAACATATTTGGTAGGGATCCGGCCACGATTCCTGGTCGAATACTTATTCATTGAAGGAATTCCCTGATAGTATCCCATGATAATTAAGAAAGAATTCCATATATGCATACTTATATATTCATGTATTTTTGTGACATATTGCAGATATATGTAAATTATGTAATATCATTTGTATTTATAGAATAATATTATATATAATTTAAATGTTAGAAATTGAATGCGGGGAAACCCTGAGATTTTTCCCAAATCCAGCAGCTGATTAGGCGCATAAGATCAAATTGTATTATATTCTGTCTGGACCGCGTAGTACAGGTTGTAAATATGTACGTGTACGAACCAGTAACTCCTAACAGGAATGTACCTGCACGAGGATAATATCTTTTTGCTGTCAATGTGTTATCTGCGGCTCCTGCAGAGCAGTTAGTTGAGTTCGAGCAACATTCTGGCGCGTATAACGTGCAAAACGACTGTTACTAGAGTTGCGTAAATCTGTGTAAAACTGTATGTAACATTTTGTTTCTTGTTTAATAAATTTATAGTCTAGCCCACACTGTTTAACATTTATTTCATTTCAATATTAAGATTCAATAGGTTATGGGCCCAGTGTGCTGTGCTGATCTATAAAGTCTGAAGAAGAAGCGAATCAAGCTTACAGTTGCTTGCGTTCAAATTTATATCGCGTGCTATCAGCAGTCTCTTATCATGGCAGAAAGAGAAACCTTGGATTTAAACAAGTTCGATGGAACAAACTACGCTTTATGGAAGTTCGGCATCTCAGAGGTCTTGGAAGCTAGAGATCTCACGGGCCACATCGATGGTACTGAGATTGAGCCGACCAGAGCTGTCAGTGAAAAAGATTGGAAAGCCTGGAAAAAAGCTAAGTCAGAAGCAACTTTAACGATTCTCAGCTCCGTGGATAAGGGATTGCATTTCCATTTATTTAATTGCACATCTCTACAGCAAATTTGGGATAAATTAAATTTTTTATATGGTGATTAAAATGAAGAGGCGCGTCAAAACGCATGGCAACAATTTTATACGTTTCGCATAGCCGAGGGTCAATTAATAGCGCTACAGATTGAGTAATTCGAAAGTATATTTAGAAAACTTTCAAATACAGAAGAAATGCCGTCGAAAGCCGCAGTCGAAACTAAATTGTTAAACAGTTTGCCAGCAAAGTTTTCGACGTTTAGAATGGCCTGGGAAAGTACACCCAAAAGTGAGAGAAAGATAAATCGGCTAATAGCACGACTTACCCAGGAAGATAAGCGTCTAATAGATACGGATGTGGAAATTTCATCGTTAGCCCTAGCAACTCAAACACTGAAAATCAAGAGAAATACATCCAGTCAGCACCAAGGTAAGAACAGAAAGGACAAAATAGAGGATTTGAAAAAAAGAACTAGATGTGCGTTTTGTAAGAAAAAAGGTCATTGGGTCCGTGAATGTCCGCGGAAAGCTGCTAGTAAGCACGGCAACCGAGCATCCTCATATATAGCATCGGCTTACTCTTGTGATGTGTCGGTATTTTACTCTAGCACAACGGACAACGATGAAAACATATGGTTTGCGGACTCTGGTGCTAGCATGCATATGTCGTTCAGGAGAGAATACTGTCGACATTTAGAACCATCAAAAGAAAGCAACAGTATCAAAATTACAAATGACAAAATCCTACCAGCAATGGGTATAGGCACAATTCTTATCAACGAAAAAGTGAATGGTAAAGAGCAAATTCGTGAATTGAAAAATGTGTTATACGTTTCGGAACTGAATAGAAATTTTTTTTTATTAGCGCAATAAATGATAAGAAATTCTCGTTTTATGCGTATGAAAATAAGTGTGAAATTCATGACAGCAATGGGAAGCTCACATCACTTGGAGTATGCCATGGACGTTTATTTCGAATGTTTTTCACAGTGATAGTGCCGAATCTGGATTGTCATATCGCACAAGCTAAAATTAGTGCGCTAAATTTGTGGCATAAACGCTTAGGACACATAAACGCAAATGCTGTAGTGCGAATAGTAAATGGATATATATTCCAGAAATAGTTTTAAAAAATGAAAGTGATTTTCATTGTGAAGCATGTGTCATCGGTAAACAAACGCGAAAATCCCATCCGTCGGTAAAAATCGAGAAGTGTTGTTTTAAACCAGGGGAACAAATACATACGGATGTGTGCAGGCCAATAAGTGACGAATCAGTGGGAGGATCACGATATTTTCTTATATTCAAGGATGAATACAGCAGCTATAGGAAAATAGATTTTCTGAGGCAAAAATCTGAAGTCATTAGCCGTTTTAATGAATTTCAGAAATTCGTCGAGAATCAGACCGGAAATAAAATTAAAGTATTACGGTCAGACAACGGAAGTGAATATGCATCGGGAGAATTCGGTCAGCACACCAAAAACTATGGGGTTATGCAGGAATTTTCTTCAGCACACGTACATGAGCAAAACGGCCGTGCCGAACGCGACATCCGAACAATTGTGGAGAGCGCACGAACGATGCTCATTATTAGTGGTGTTCATTTAAATTTATGGCCTGAAGCAATTAATAGCGCCTGTCACATATTAAATCTAGTTGTGGTTCAGCAGGGAGAATATCAAACGCCTTTTGAAAAATTGCTTTCTCGTAAGCACAAAATAAGCGATTTTCGAATTTTTGGTGCTGTTGCTTACTAAAATATTCCAAAAGATAAGCGCAAGAAATTCGATGCGAAATACAAGCCTATGTTTTTTGTTGGCTATGAAGGAGAGTCTTTTAAATATAGGCTTTGGGATGCAGAAAGTCGCAAGATTTATGTGAGTAGTGAAGTGGATTTTGATGAAAGAAGAAATTTTCGAGATGTAACCGAAAATATGGAAAATAAAATCTGCAAAATTGATATTAATTTTGCAAAATTTGAAAATAAAGAACAATCGACTGAAAACACCATCGCTCTTGAGGAGGTAGGTGATCAGCTAATCTCGCAGCAAGGTGAAGAAATACGACAAGCCTCACCAAATGAAGAACAACGAAACCATGGCATGAAGCTTCGAACTCGATCTACACTGCTTCCGCCGGATCGTTACGGGTGTTCTGTTGCATTAATTGCCGATCTACCTTTGGCATATAAAGATGCTATGTCAAGCATGGAGGCAGACAAATGGCAGCAGGCTCTCAACGAGGAAAAACGAGCACTTGAAGAATACGGCACATGGACTATGGTAAAATTACCGAAAGGTAAACGCACTATTGGGTGTAAATGGGTATTTGCAGTAACAAGGAATTCGTGCGACGGGCAGCTTCGATACAAAGCAAGATTAGTTGCAAAAGGTTTCTCGCAGAGAGAAGGCATAGATTATTCTGAAACTTTCACTCCTGTCGTTTGTTACGAATCACTCTATGTCGTTTTGGCTATGGCAGCAAAAGAAGATTTAGAAATTGGAAAATTTGATGTGAAAACGGCGTTCCTTTATGGTGATCTAGAGGAAGAAATATATTTACGGCTACATGAGGGATACACCAACGAGGATGAGATGGATCAAGTCTGCAAGCTGCATCGCAGCTTGTACGGACTAAAGCAGTCACCGCGCTGTTGGAACCACAAATTCGTCAGTTTTTTGAAGAAATTCAACCTCAACAGCATTGAAAGCGAAAAGTGTATTTTTGTTGGTTTTGTGAATAATTATAAAGTTTACTTAGCCCTATATGTTGATGATGGCCTGCTGATATGTGAGAGTAAGTGTGCAATTAATACTGTGCTTGCGTATTTGAAAGGTATTTTTACCACGAATGTAGCGAATGAATTTGTAGGTATGGAAATACAGTGTGATAGAAGAAAACGAATATTGTCCATAACCCAAAATAATTATATTGAAAAAATTATTGAAAAATTTGGCCTGAAAGATGCACATATGACGAGTGTGCCCGCCGAACCGGGATTGTATTTGCGTAAAGAAAATGCGATAGAAACTCAAAATATAAATACAGAGCGTATTCTCTATCGTAAAGCAGTAGGGTCTCTTCTATTTGCTGCAAGAATATGTTGTCCGGACATTGAATATAGTGTAAATTATGCCAGCCAATTTTTAAATTCTTTTGGTCAAGAGCATTGGCAGACTGTTAAGAAAATCATCCGGTATTTAATAGGTACGCGAAATCAAGGTATTGTATTTGTAGCAGTTTGTAATAGTAACAGTTTTAATAACTTAACGGGGTTTACTGATGCTGATTATGCAGGATGTATTGAATCTCGAAAATCTAGAAGTGGTTACGTATTTTTATTTAATAATGGTCCGATATCATGGTGTAGTCGCAGGCAAACTGCTGTGGCGTTGTCCACCGCCGAGGCTGAGTATATCGCCTTAGCAAACGGTGTTAAGGAAGCACTATGGCTCGGTCAAATGTTATCGGATTTAAACATCGAGTGCGCAAAAGTTCCAATTTTGTAGATAACCAATCCGCAATTAAATTAGCTAAAAATCCATTCATAAGAGGTCAAAGCATATTGACGTCCAATATCATTTTGTTCGTGATATAATTACTAAAAATAAAATTGAAATAAAATATATTTAATCCAAAGAACAGCTAGCCGACTTGTTCACGCAACCGATTGCGAAACAACAATTTTGTATTCTCCGTGAACAACTTAACATTCGGAACATTTCAAATTAAGTGGGAGTGTTAATTATGTAATATCATTTGTATTTATAGAATAATATTATATATAATTTAAATGTTTGAAATTGAATGAGGGGAAACCCTGAGATTTTCCCCAAACCCAGCAGGTAATTAGGCGCATAAGATCAAATTGTATTATATTCTGTCTGGACGGCGTAGTACAGGTTGTACATACGTACGTGTACGAATCAGTAACTCCTAACAGGAATGTACCTGCACGAGGATAATATCTTTTTGCTGTCAATGTGTTACCTGCGGCTCCTGCGGAGCATTTAGTTGAGTTTGAGCAATATTCGGGCATGTGTAACGTGCAAAACGACTGTTACTAGAGTTGCGTAAATCTGTGTAAAACTATATGTAACATTTTGTTTCTTGTTTAATAAATTTATAGTCTAGCCCACACTGTTTAATATTTATTTCATTTAGATATTAAGATTTAATAATATACTCATGTGAAGGAGTAAAGATTTTATATGCTTTATATACTAACTGAGGTCATTTTTAGCCGTTCATCTGACTTAATGCTACGGCTCCTCATCAACGAGCTCGAAACGTTGCACTGGATCTTCAATTAGGTAAGGGTGTTGGGGACAGTCCGACTGCACTTTACTAACAAAAATTTTTTCAGTTAATATTTTATTTTAAGATAAGTCTACGAGGGTGATTGTAAATAAGGACAGTCTCACTGTCATTATAATTTTTAATATAATTTTTAATTTTTATTTTTGTTTTTATTATTTTTATGTATTGATGTATTAATGTTAATGTAGATATATGTTGATGTTGTTTCGTATTGTTTTCGATTGATTTGATTGGACTGTAAGACCAATGAAAAGATATTTATTAATTTATTCATCTTACAGATGGTATTTTTCGTGTTCGGGCGGTAAAAGACGATATCTGAGTGCCTTGAAACAACTTTTATCGGGGTGCTCGCAGAAGTAGAAGTTGTCCAAGGATACCTGGACACAGAGTAGTGTCGTCCAAAGACGAAATTTTCTGTGTAAGTCAAATTTTTAGTGAATAATTCTCATTTTGTTTTTCCAGTTTATTATTAATAACAGTATTGTCATTAAAAATATACTTCATTATAAATATACTTATTTGACACATGGTATACGAATAATATAAACTAAAGGTTCTGTTAGTAAAAAAAATTTTCTGTGTGATACTACCTCTTTGGATTTCCTGCTGAAAGTACCTTTTTCAGCGACAGTTTTAAATACCAGGTATACCAGTATGAAGTCAGCATCTTTTCTGAAAATAAAACACTAATTTTAATGGAAAAGTGAAAAACATTTTATGCAAAATATTGGTCATTGTTTTCTCTACATTTTAACAATTTTCCTGGCCACTTGTGGATACCACACCAATAAAATTCTTTATTTCTGAAGCAAATTAATCAGACAACTAATTTTCGACTTCGTAGTAGAAATCGAAGTGCTGCTCTTAACCAATGCGTGTCCCATCATCGGAAGGAGCCAGGTGTAGTGAAAACGATGGGTAGAGTAGCAGGTCACAGTCAAGTACACTGATTGTATCCTGAATCAGTTTTGCTTTGGTGCATGTGTATTTTCATTAAGCAAAATTACCTTTCCGTGTCTTCTGACCCATTCTGGTCGTTTTTCGATCACTGCATGATTCAAATTGATCATTTGTTGTTATTAACTATCAGTGTTAAATGTTTCACCGGGTTATCACAACTCGTAATACACCACACCACTCTTGTCCCACCAAACACACAGCTTGTCTTCTTCCCTTATCGATATGATTTTGCAGTCGATGTTGAAACTTTTCCCTAATTAACACATGTTTTTTTCGCTTAGGGTTTTCGACATAGAACCATTTTTTATCGTCAGTAACAATTCAATGCAAAGTTGATTTTCTTTCTGTCTTTGAAGCAAAATTTCACAAGTGTTTTTTCGGTTCTTCATCTGCTTTTCATTCAATTCATATGACACCCTTTTTCACATTTTGGTTTTTTTCCGTTTAAATAGTTAAAAATTGTTTGTTGTGCAACATTGAACATTTCTGCCATTTTTTTACTCAAAATGTTACCTTCATCCAATATCGTTTGCAATTCGTTATCTTCTAACTTTTTTGTAGCCTATTACGTTTTTCATTTCTCATATTAAATTATTATTTCAAAACCGTTTAATCAGCTTATGCATGTTATTTCTAATAGAGCATATTTATTATATGATATAGTATATAGAATATTTTGAAGGATTTGACAAATGAGGCTATACAAATGATATGAATAGATTAGAATGCTCTTATAAAATAGTATTTATTAGTTTTGAAATGATCAGGCTATATTGTCTATACAACCTAATACAGGCAAAACTTTAATTCAAAATAATGAAAGTTTAAAATTAATATAATCGGACAATGATCCTGATTAGCGGTCGAACGCGCGAAAATCAAAACAAAGTGACCACGAATATTAAATATATCTGCCTCGCAAACGTAGACTAGGGGAGTGCAGACGGGAATTCGCGCGAATCGCGAAAGAGAGCAGCAGCTGCGCGGCAGCTAGTGTGGAAAAGATTTCCTGTGCTCTCCGCGCCAACGAACTCGGGAGGCAGTAAAGACACTAGTCGCTGCATTTCGAGCACCCCATTTTTATTAAATCATATAGAAGTTTCATTTTATACACTTTTACATTATTTAATGTACAGCGTGCATATAAATTAATACGTGTAAATAAATATTATCATGAATACATGAATAATTAAACGTGTGCGAACATCCCAAACAACAAATATATATAATTAATCATTATTTACATAACGATTATTATCCTTATAATATGTCGTAATAATTATCATCACTATTATTATTATAACTGAATTTAATATTAACTATATAACATTATTTAACAATGTTCATAATAATGTTAATAACAATTAATTATTTAACATTGTTGTTATTATAATAATTAAAAATTACGCCCAGAGAAATATATGATTGTTTATTATTTATAGAACTATAATTGTCGTAATTTATTCTAATAATTGTCATTATATTATTATTATAATTATCCAGAATCCGAAAAAATTAAATACTAATATAATTATTATTTAATTCCTATTATAATTTGTTATAATAATCACCGTTATTATTACTATTATTATTTATTATAATCAATTATTATTATTATTATTTTAAATAAATATCCGAGAGAACTAAATCACGTATTATAATTGTAAAACAGCGCCGAAATTATTATAATAATACGAGTATCCTCAAGAACAAAATCGCAAATTAGCATTATAATTAACCCTTATGTGAACAACCTACTTTTCTTACGTTGATGGGCAACCGGGTACCCGGGTACTCACATCTGTTTTTTTTTATTTATTGAGTAGTAGTATAACAGAGATCAATCGAAACCAATTCCATGAAATAAATACACATAAACAAAAACTATTTGAGCTATTTCCATGACATATAGATCAGTAGAGAAATCTTAAATGGAAATCGGAGCAGAGGTTTCGAGCGCACAGCAGGTACCGCACGGTCAGTTTTCATGTTTAATGGGTAGGCAGTTGCTCGCAATCTTAGTAGTGGTGGTAGTAGGGTAGCCTACTTGCGTTACTATAGCATTGAGGCCTTTGGGACAGCTACGGCTCAGTTCGGAATGTCTAGTCGAAGGGGAAAGACGTTTATAGCAATGAGAGCCGACTGTGCCGTGGAGCATCGACCGACGCTAACGCCATTTCAGTTTTGAACGTTGTTATAATTAATTCAGTGTTATTGAGTGATTTGTGTAGAAGATATTCATCATCTTTCATCATGCAAAACCATTTATCACGTCATGAATTTTCAAGGTAAGACTTATTTTGGAGCATACTTTCACAGTAGCATTTTCTTCCATTTTTGCCACAGATGTTGATCATGAAATCAATTTTTCACGTGCCAGGAAAACGGCTTATTTGGATAATATACTCCGAGATCCCGAGGACAGTTCGGAATACGATGACGACAGTGTGGACGACGACTGGCTACTTCAAAGCACTTTGGATACGGTGTTGGAATCAGACGCCGCAATTGGCAGTGAAGCGTCCGGAGGTGAGGGAGCGAGCAGCTCCAGTTCTAATGAAAGTGAAAGCGAGGGCGAAGGTGCAGCATCAGGTATGGCGACGTGGGGGCAAGAAGCGGGTACGAAAACGCTCCAAGAATACATTGCAAAAGATAAAACGATTTGGAGCAGGACGCCGCCCGATGTTCATCAAGCCGTTTCTCATAATGTTCTCCGCCAAAGAAGCGGTCCGGCTAGATCGACCGAAACGTTATCGGTAGTTGACACTTTCAAAAATATTATATCAGTTGAAATAGTAGATCTCATAGTTCGTTATACAAATCAAAAGACAAAGCGTGTGTATGATACTTATAACTCGACGAATCCGAATTCTACTCGGTCGTGGCGGCCCGTGACTACACAAGAAATATACGCATTTATTGGGATTTTGATTGCTTCGAGGGCGAATAATTCCAACACCGATCATACAAATGAGATGTGGAAATGTACTTCTTATTCTCTTTATCGTGCAACGATGGGTTTGAAAAGATTTCGCGCTATATTACCTTTTATTCGATTTGATGATGAAAATACGCGCCAAGCACGAGCACAAGAGGATAAAGCTGCTCCTATTCATGACATATGGACAATGCTCAATTTAAATTTGACTAAAATATATAAACCAACAGAGAACTTAACTATCGATGAGCAGCTTTATCGTTTTCGCGGTCACACCAAATTTACGCAGTACATTCCTTCAAAGCCTGCGAAATACGGCATCAAAATTTGGTGGGTTTGTGACGCTAAGAACGCCTATTTATACTGGCAAAGTGGGTAATGTCCGCGAGAAAAACCAAGGAGAGAGAGTTGTGAAGGAACTTGTAGCTCAGTTCAAAAATAGTGGAAGAAATATTACGATGGACAATTTTTTTACAACCTTGCCTCTTGCTAAACATTTGTTATCGTGGAGATTGACAATCACTGGTACTTTGAAAAAAATAAGCCTTACATTCCTAAAAAAATGGCTCCTAATAAATCTCGAGAACAATACTCTTCTCTTTTTGGTTTTTATGAACATAACGTTACTATTTGCTCATATGTACCGAAAAGAAAAAAGCTGTTATTTTACTTTCTACTATGCACTCCGATACTGCAGTGAATGACGACGAGCAAAAGAAACCACACATGATTACTTATTATAATAAATACAAGGCTGGTGTTGATACAATGGATCAGAATAATAATTATATTGCGATTATTAATATTATATTATTGCAAATTTATTATTATTGCTTTTTGGTGGCTCGATAGGAAATCAATCGAACGGTGGCGTAAACACCCGATCGACTAATTTTTTGTGTATAAAAAGGCGAGTTTTTCACCCCGAAAGCAGCCCTCTCGGTGATACGGCCGAAAGAAGCTCCCTAGAGCTATCCCGACTTGAGACCTCTAGTAATCATGCTTGTCCAAAAATCCTGATTAGTAGAGTCACGATCCTGGTTGCACAGCGTTCCGTTAATAACCAGCGGCCTCACCAAAAAACCTCTCCTGCACCCTATTAAGGCTTGATCCTGGTTGCGTGGCGCTGCATTAAAGACCAGCGACTTCACTAAATCCTTCCTTATTTCCTGGTAAGACTTGATCTTTGATGTGCGCTGCTCCATTAAAGCTCAGCGGTCTCACTCTTAGCCCCGAACAAAGTCGTGATCCTGGATGCACGGGCTCTGAAGTATTTTAGTACTTGCGAAAAGGACCTGGAGATGGGTTGATCGACCAGGGGCCCAGGCGGGTCAAGCCGGGGCCAGGAAGTAGCAAGCACCGAGCAACGATCAGAGAACTCGTTATGGACCAGAAGGCTTCCTTCATTCCTCACATTCCCCCCAGACCCAGTAAAAATGTATATATATATATATATATATATATATATATATATATATATATATATATATAGTACATGAGATTAGTACAATAATTGCGTATAAGTATAAGTTGTAAATACCGTTTAAAATAAGATGCATGCGAAATACAGTTTAATAAGATATAGTATAAGATTTAACATTCAAAATCTGTCTTGTTTTGTTACAGATGAGAAGGGCCCGACGTCAGAAGATTATTATGTTCTCTTGTGTAATTTTTAAGAGAATATATTTTTGTTATTTTTATATAAATATAACGGAGTATCGTGCTTTTTCCCGAATTGACTAAAAATTCCCATTCCTTTTAAGCTGATCTTGACGCTACCGCGTAAGCTATTCTGAGGGGAGAAGGGAAATTTTACAGTCTTAATGGAGATTATGTTGAGAAATAAAGCGAAACAAAGCATAAAAAGTTGTTTTTCATTCCATCTTTGTATAACCCGTATCTGATCAGATGTAGGTTTGACATAGGGAATACACGGGTATATATAATAATAATAAACTCATTAGGATATCTCAGCGTTTGCATCGAACTTATAAGCACGTGGCAGAGCATGTGGCAGCAGTGCTCAGAGATCTCATAAATATACATGATGCGCAGCTATACCGCTGGTATTAACCCTCTCCTCTTTGGCACGCGAATCACGAACATGCACTTTCAGAGAGCTAGTAATTAGAGAAGCTACCGCGGTTAATTTCAGGCTCTCTTATTGGACCTTCTTAATTAAGCGTCGGGAAGAGATATTGAAAGTATATACTTGGCGCATGTATATACGACTATACGATTTGCCTACTGTGTTACAAGTGTGCAAGATAGTAGTACGAGGCACATATAATATATATGGATGTAAGATCGCTATATATGCTTATATATTGCACGCTATTCTATGCATGCGAGTCAGACAAGAGACGTGCGCGAGTGCCTTTCTTCCGTTTCGCTGTCACATATCATTAACCAGGATTAATTGAGAGGATTGGACGTATGGTTCGGCATTATGTATATGTATCTTTCTCTCAGTAGGTTCATTTTTTATAGTTTTTGCACAATGAGCCCATGACTGTGAGCCAATCAGGGCTCAGAGAAGTGGGTCATCGCCTGCGAACGAGAAAAAGGAGGTCAAATGAAGGGAAACGAGCCGAAGTCGAGAGAACACGGCAAAGACCAGTAGTTGTTATTTTTCTTGTCCATTGTCAACACTCACGTAACTGCTTGGATATACGGACGCATTCACGAAGCGAGGTTCACACGTCTTGTGAATAAAGATGATATTTCTTCGTCTACAACAGTCCCTAGCCATATTTTTTGTCCAGCTACCCCTTTTTACCCCAGCCCACTCCATTGCAATGGAAATAATGAAGAAAATGCAGATGTTTCACAGGCGCGAACGAACTGACCGCGAACACCCGTGTGTTTTATAAAAACAAATGTCTAACTGAATTTTTAAAATTCTACAAAGATTGAAAAATAGATGTTTGATAATCACATTCAAAACTGGCAAAAATACCTATTGCAAGGAACTTTGAATGGGAAAAATCAGATGGTTTGAGCTCGAGTTACGTATAAAATCGTATAAAATAATTATAAAGGTATTGTCTAAGCCCTATAAGATCATTTTTTACGATTTTTATCAATCAAATTTCCTTGCAATCACTATTTCTGCCAGTTTTGAATGTGATTATCAAATATCTATTTTTCAATTTTTGTAGCATTTAGAACATTCTGTTGAACATTTGTTTTTATAAAACACATCTGTGCGCTCGCAGTCAGTTTATTCGCGCCAGCGAAACATCCGCCTTTTCTTCATTATTTCTATTGCAATGGAGTGGGCTATTATAAAAAAGAGTAGTTGAACAAAAAATATGGCTAGGGACCGTGATAGACGAAGAAATATCATTTTTATTCACAAGATGCGTGAACCCCGCTTCGTCATGGTCCGTATATTCAAGCCACGCTAGCGTTCACAATGGACAGGAAAAATAACTACTGGTCTTTGCCGCGTTTACTCGGCTAGGCCTCGATTCCCTTCATTTGATCTCCTTTTTCTCGCTCGCAGGCGATGACCCACTTCTCTGAGCCCTGATTGGCTCACAGTCATGGGTTCATTGTGCAAAAACTATAAAAAATGAACCTACATGAATTATACGTAAATGAACATACAATAATATTTATACATAACTTTTCCTTGCCAATACCATGCCGTTAATGTGAGCAGATATATATGGGACACGGTGTATATATATATATGTGTGTGTGTGCGTTTGTGTTGGTGTGTGTTTGTGTGTGTGTGTGTGTCTTCATCAAGTGTTCACGTTGTGTTCTAAAACGAGGGTAGCTCACTAATATATGCTCGGCATCCTCAACCAATGTCGGACAAATGGGGCAGAAATCATTATTATCCAGGGGAAAACGATGGAAATAGAACCTAAAACAACTATGTCCAGTAGGCAACTGGGTTAGGTGGAAATCTAGTTCCCCGTGTTTGCTGTTGATCCATCTGTGTATGTCTGGAAGGATACGATAAGTCCATCGGCCTTTGCAAGAATCGTTTCATCGTTTTTGCCATATTTCTATAGAACGATGACGTTCCACGTTTTTAGCACCTTGTAGAGAATCCACTGCGACCTTACATTGTTGTGCAGCCTAGCCAGTTCACCTGTAGCTAAATCGAAAGGAAGAATTCCGGCAAGTACCTCAGCAGCGTCGGTGGATACTGTCCTGTAACCACTAATAATATGTATACAGGAGCGACGACGGTTCGCACTGGCCAGCTCACAATACGATTTAATTCCGCATGCATGATGCCAGATTGGTGCTGCATACATGCTGACAGAATTAACAACATAAGCGAATAGTTTCCTCGGGGGTGGACGTGGGCCACCAATGTTAGGCATGAGCCAACACAAGGCAGTTGAAACTCGTTGCGCTTTTTCGCCAGATATCTTTAGATGTTCTTTGAAGTTTAACCTGGCATCAAGCTGGACACCCAAGTATCGTAAAGATGGCGCAGAACTAATGGGGCAGCTACCAACTTTAAGAGTAATACTATCCACCTTCTTACGACTGCTGACAAGAACTACTTCTGTCTTGTGCTCCGCTAACTGTAGGCCAGCCGACTTAATCCATCTATTGATGTTGCTGATTGCCTCATTAGCATTTTCAGTGAGTTCATCAAGGGTCTTAGCCGTCACTACTAGAGCGATATCGTCGACGTACCCTACTGTTATTGAACCAGGCGGTTGTGGAATCCTCCAATCGCTATCATACATAATATTCCACAATATAGGTCCCATAACCGAGCCCTGGGGGACTCCCGCAGTAACCTTATGCGATAAAATGCCTTCATCCGTTCGGTATAATATTATCCTAATCCCAAAGTAGCTGGCCACGGCATTCTGTAGATAACCAGGAACTACGAACTCTTTAAAAGAATTGATAATAGAAGACCAGCGCACTGAATTAAAGGCATTCTTGATATCTAGAGCCACAATGGCACAATACTGTTTAGTGCCACCTTTCCAACTCTTACCACTGATTGCATTTCTTGCGGTACAAACTACCAGTTTAATAGCATCAACTGTTGATTTTAATTTCCGAAATCCAAATTGGCGTGAGGATAAGCCGTGTAATCCTTCAGTGAATGCTTCCAGTCGGCTACATATTATTTTTTCAAATATTTTACCTACCGTATCGAGCATACACAATGGCCTGTATGACGACGGATCATCAAGTGGCTTATTGCCCTTAGGTAACAGGACTAACCTTTGAGTTTTCCAGCAATCAGGAAAAATACCCTGAAGAAGACAGGCATTATATACTTTTAGAAATATAGATGGATTCTTCTGTATCGCTAACTTAACTGCAGCATTAGGAATACCATCAGGGCCAGGGGCAGCATTGTCTCTAATCTTAGCGTAAGCATTATGTAGCTCCATTTCTGTTATAGGAGGTATATCGTATCGTCCGAGTGTTGCGTACGCAGTACAGTCCCATGGGTGTCATTGGGAAAGAGAGCGGAAACAATCTTATCAATCAATACCGTGCTAGTGGGTTGTATTGGTGCCCTACTCAATCGTGCCATGACTGTTTTGTATGGTCGTCCCCATAAGTCATTGTTGGCCTCTGCACACAGTTCAAGCAAGCATCGACGCTTGCTTGCCTTAATAGCCTTGACAAGCGCTCTTTGTGCTTCTTTAAATAAACTATTAAACGTATCACGATGGGTGCGGGCTCTTTGGGCAAGTCTACGTGCGCGATGACATTGTTTGCGCAATTCTGCAATTTCATTTGTCCACCAGTAAACAGATTGACGATGTTTAAATCCGCTCTTAGTCCTAGTCATTGATTCATCGCATGCTTCAGAGATATGCTTCATGAGTGCATTTGCCAGATGGCCTGGTGCACCATATTCTAAACGCTCTTCTGATATTATAGTGGCGAACACTTCACAGTCTAGCGATCTGATGTTCCATTTCCGTGTGGGCATCCACTCATTGCACTTGTTCTTTACTTTCTTCTCTGCAATCTCGTACAAGATCGCCCTGTGATCACTGTGGGTATAAAGGTCGCTTACTCTCCAATTAAGGATCCGCTGAATCAGGTCATCACTGGCGAAAGTTACATCAATGACTGATTGTTTATCTCTCCTAATGAAGGTGGATTTAAATCCCTTATTAACCACGTGGAATTGAAGAGAATTAAGGCCATCGAGCAGCATACTGCCTACCTTATTTGTTGAAGCGCATCCCCAGGCTGTGGACCACGCGTTAAATCGCCAGCGATTAATAATGGTTTCTTGTCCATGGCTTCATCAACTAATTTAACTACAAGGATTTCAAACTGCTTGTCCGTCAAGCTTGGAGGAGCATATACACTAAAGACGTATATTTCTTGTATTTTAGACCAGAATATCAATTCGTTCCGATGACTCGACTGCTTCAGTACCTGCCTATTTTGACCAATCCAGAGGGCAGCTTTATTGCTTGTGTCACTTATCCAGCGCTGTGGTCTGTCCCTGTCATAATATGGTTCGGAGATCACAGCAATATCTATTCTTAGCTCCTTTATTGTCTGTTTCAGTAGGTCATGAGCCGCTACGGAATGGTTGGTATTCAGATGGAGTATTCTCATGTTTTATGTCTGTTTAAAAACTCCACAGTGATCGGGCACTTATAGCTGTATGCTGGATGGTTAATCTCCTTTTTTCCTTCACATTTACAGAGTACACAGCAGGGCTCGTTCACACACATCTTGAATAGATGGTCTTTTCCGCCGCAGTGCCTGCAAAGTTTAGTTCTGTCAGAGCCCGAGCACACAGCCGCTAAATGGCCAGTCTGCCAACACCTGAAGCAGCGCTATATTTCTGTTTTTTTTCGAACTCTGCAGGTGACCCATCCGATTCGAACATGCCCTGGACGTAGTAACTCAGCTGCGTGGCTATATGGTACAGACACCACCGCCGTCTGAGTACCCCCATAAGCTTGCCGCAAGGAACGAGCGATTTTCGAGGTGTGTTTTCAGAGCCTCTAATACTTCATCCTTTGTCGTGACCTCGTCTATATCTTTAATCTTCAAAGTAATAATATTAGTCAGGACCGAAGTGGATGCGCTATGGCCAACCTTAGTTTCAAAAATGTGAGCCAACCCATGTGCATCTTTGGCTGTCCGTTCTAACTGAAGTACAAGGGCACCGCTTGCATTTCTGCGTATCCTGTTAACCTCATGCTTCACATGAGATAACTCCGGGTCATTCTTTATTTGACGCAGTACCACCGCGTATATAACTCCTTCATTAGCCTTAACCAAAATGGAATTAGGTCTATTTCGTCCATTAAGCCTTCATGCACTAGGTAATTCTTTATCTTTACCTTTGAGCTTCTTCCGCTTGATAGTCTGCCATGGATTTTCTTTGGCCTCAGACTTTCCTGTAGGTACTCCAACCGACTCTGGTGGTCTCCTTAAGCCCAGTGATGGTTCTTTCGTCTTTTTGCCACCTACTGTTTTAGGAGTGGAATCCATCCCTTCTGCTGCGCTTCGTTTGGTATCAGAGCGTAGACTCGGCGTAGTCTGAGTCACCACTTCATGAGTACCGGGACGGTGATACTGCAACAGAACATCCTCTGCCATACTGATGCATTTGTATGAGGCATTAATGGAACGAGCAAGATCCTTAATTGTCTTGTGCACGTTATGCCTATCTTTGACAAAGTCCAACAATTGGCTGATCTTCTCGCCAAGTCGCTCCAGGTGATTGTTTCTGCGCGTGATGGAGATTTCTCGATCCGTCGTTTCTTGATCCATCGTGACATCTCCTTTAGTACCCAGTGTACTATCTATGATTATGTTTGATTTGCCCTCCCCAGAATCCGAAGGGCTACCACCGACCATAGAGGCTTGCACTCTATCGGAATCGGTGAGGAGATTGACCGGCCTTGCCGGAGTTACTCCCTGGGGTATATCCTTGTTTATACCAAACATTAGTCATAATTGGCCTTAAGTTCGGGAGGCCCACCCTATTAGCTTTTTCTGTCCGCCCTGAGTATTTTATTTTCTGAGTGCCCTCTACAAATTGTAGCGAGCCATCCCCTATCCGCATCCTGGGGAGGCGCCAGATGGGAGAAAGCAACAAAACTCCACACTGGTGTGTGTGTGTGTGTGTGTGTGTATCTGCATTACTATATGTATATACTAACTGCAACTGTATTATATTATAATACTATATTGTCTGTAATCTCTTTAAAATTACTTTCTACGATAGTATAAAATAAGGCAAGTATGGTGAATTTAATTTCCTTATCATTTGAAACTTCTCTTTGATGTAACACATTTATCAATATAATCAATGTATTGTATTTATATATATATATATATATATATATATATATATATATATATATATATATTGTTAGGAACAGAATCGAAACTAGATGTAAAAATTAGTATTAAGTCTTTAGCGTTTATAATTTCTAGAATAAAGTTTATTAATCGATTCCATTCTAGCTATTATTATAATTAGTTGCACGTAAAATGTTTGAATATTCTTTGAATTCAAATTTAAAATACGATATTTTCTTTATAGCCGATATTCATGTTATAGTTTATGTTATATGTTTATATTTTAAGAAAGTAAAAGTCTAAAGACGAAATTAATTTTTGATTTTGATTTTTGGAATTATTTAATCTGATACATATTAAAAAAATGCGTAATAGTTTTTAAGAGATTTTTATAATATCGCGTTGCAATTATATATATATATATATATATATATATATATATATATATATATATATAAATTTCCTAAGAATGAAATGATATTTCAGTATTATATTCAATTATTTCTAATTTAAACAAAAGAAAGTATTGAAATCAATTTTTACATAGCCAAGTATATATAAATATGTATGAGTACAAATGCGTGTAAGTTTCGAAATTATTACTTATTATTATTCAATAAATAAGTTGCTTATTAAGTGTGCCTATGCACTCACTTATGTATAACGTGGGAGTTGGGTACTACAAAAATATAATTTAAAAAACATTGTGACATGTACTTGTGGGTCCGTCTTTGAAAAGTTTATGGTAATTTAAATGATTAAGAAATATTGAGGAATAGTATCTTTTCCAGAACAGTACGCAAAATAAAGTATAGTTCCCAGTCCATCGAATAAATTAAAATTAATTAATTGCACTTTGGATATTTACGAATGTTTTACAACGTAAATGCTTTGTTACAACGAAAATTTTTTACAACGTAAATGCTTTATTTTCTCGAAGAAACTTAAATCTACAACAACACCATCAATAGAGGTTTGGAGTTAATAAATAGTAGATGAATAACTCAGAATGCATTAACATAAAATTATTAGATTTACCCACGGTCCATACTATATAACATCGATGTCTTTCGAATGTCTACGTATCATTGCATAATTATTACATGTTACAATCTTTTATAAGTAAGTTCAGTTAAATTACGAAATAAAGAAGAGGACTTCAGTAATGTTTTTCATCATGATTTTTAAATATACATCAATTTTTAACATATATTTTGTTATATTTTTTTAATAAATTCATTTATTGTCAGGAAATAAATTTACATTATTTTTCTTAAATTTTTGTATTTTAATATCTTGTAATTAATGTAAACTTATTACTTCTAAGATCACTATGATCTTTGCTTGATAGCAAAAACATTAATATTTGAAAAATCATCATTACTCAGAACCTCAATTACATTTTCATAACATTACAATTATTTTGTTAGATAAATTTTCAGTATTTTCACAAGATTCTACTAGTGATTTAATGGAAGGTACAAAATTTATTGAAACTGAAAACTGATTTTCAACTGATTTCAAATAAATTTCTTCATAAATGATCTCGATTATTATAAGTGATTGAAACTGATTTTAAACTATTTTTAAAAAAAAGCTCGTGTAAAAGAGTCCAATAATTTCACAAAGTAATTTTATATAGGTAGTTATATTTTGAGAAAAAATGAAATAATTTAGTATCTATAATTCCCTTATTTACCAAAAAACTTTTCATAGACGGGTCCGCAAATACATTTCAAAATAATTTAAATTATATTTTCATAGTACTTTCTTCCCACGTTATAAATAAGTGAATGTATGGGCAGAATTTTAATAAACAACTTTTTTATCGAATAATAATAAGTAATCATGTCGAAACTTACACGCATTGGTACTCATACATATTTACATATACTTGTGTATGTAAAAATTTATTTCAATACTTTCTTTTGTTTAAATTAGAAATATTTACAAATAATAAAACCATAAGTAGTTTTTTAAGAATCGCAAAGTTATGTGTAATTGAATAAGAAGTCAATTAATTGATAATTATTTATTAAAATTATAATCATAATTATAATAAATAATCATAATTATCATATAATTAAAACGTGATAATTAAGAAAAGATTTTAATTATATAAATAAACACAATACATTGATTATATTGATAAATGTATTACATTAATCGGATGTTTCAAATGATAAGGGATTCGAATACAGCCTATTTGCCTTATTTTATATTATCGTAGAAAGTAAATGTAAAGAGTAATCTACACGCATAAATTTTAATGGCATTCAATTCTTCCATAAATTTAAATACCAATAAATAATAATTAAGATAATTTTGGATCTAAATTATATTTTTTTATAATGGAGCATATTATACAAACAAGCAGTTTACAACTATTAAATAAGTGCATGCATACATACGTACATACATTCGCACATACACACACACAAGGTCGCGCTTTTGCAGAACTTTTAGACCGTGTGCACTGCTGCACGACATCCTTACCAAGAAAGTGTATTAACCAACTAAAAATAATACGAACGTTCTCACTTCGTTTGAAGCGAAATTCGTATTAAGTAGAGGCGATAACTTGTAAAGCCGCACATGCTCGACGCGTTCACAGCGAGGAAATGCACTTCACTCTATTAGTCGACTAAAAGACAGGGAAGCGCGAGGCCCTGTGGCGGCAATAAGGCAAATGTTTTGCAGTCCGCCCCTCGTAATGTATAACGATGTGTTCGACAAAAATAGATCTTTCCATTGGTCGTGGACGTGCACACCGCTCATATATATATATATATATATATATATATATATATATATATATATATATATATATGAGTTTTGAGACTGTAACCTCAAAGATATTAATAGACAGATAAATTTATTTACAATAACCTTGTGGGAGGGGGTGCTTGTGTATGTGCGTGTGTAGATATAAAGTGCAAGTCAAATATACATCACGGAAACGAAGAATCGAAGGGGGAGGGTGATCCAAAAGAGAATTTTGTCCAACTACATGCAAGCAAGCGCGAGAATTAGCTACACGCTCGACAGGCCGGATTTCTTCAAGCTCTTCCTTACACAAGAGTCCCTTGACGTTCCACCGCGAAAATCTGATGCCACTGTCGTCGTGATTGTTCTCCACCCTCCACCTCCGATGCACAAAGAGCGCACGTAGCCGTTCGATCGTCGAAGGATGACACTCGTGTTTTATACGGACACGTCCGATTATTAACTCCAACCTCCCGCTGCCGCCTACCAAGCGTGTCACACTTTATATAAACGAAAATGGTTGCATCGAGACGCATTTGTGTGTCGGAATGCACAGCCTTATATATATACACGCTTTTGTGTATCGCGCGCGCGTATAGGGCCCTGTCAGTGGTTGAACCGATTGACACGCCGCTGCTGTCGTCCCCGTGTTGGACCACTGTTATTACGTGTCATCCGAGCCAGTAATTTCGGGACACGCGCTTGCGTGCAACGGCGACACTCTGGCAAAAGAAGCTCCGTGGAAAGAGGAACGGGGAGGGGAGGGGAGCCGGAAGTTTCTTGCAGATTGGGAGAGGGAGAAGGGGGCGCTGACGCAGTCCACGATTTCGGTGTCGGGAGCGGCGTGACAGGCGCGACCGCAGAAGCGACGACGACTTGTTGTCCTTGCAAATTGTTTCGTTCCACTTTTCGACGAGAGCGCACCAGCAAGCAGACTTTAGGCAGGAGGCAGGGGGGAATTGAAATCTTTTGTTGCTCACTTTACGCCTCCAAGATTTCGTTTGGCTCACCGACCCTCTCCTGCTGTCTTTAGGTCTCCATTGTCTCGTTTATGTTAATTGAGTTTTGTTCAATTTTGGGACATATATATATATATATATATATATATATATATATATATATATATATATATATATATAACGGGTTCTTGTCTAGTGCATGCGTATATACACAGATATTTATAGTTAAGTTACTTCCTCAGTTGTTAGACTTTTCGTTATTAACCTATTAACAGGACTGAAAATACATAAAGTTTCAGTAGGGTACCTTTCTATTTTGCAAAAATAAGTACTGCTTATACATTTTATATATAAGTGTATTTTAAGATTATATTATAAATAAATATTACGAATTCATTGCTAAATATGTAAAAAGTAATTTTTTTAAAACTATAATATTATTATTTTAATATTATATTATTTCGTTGATAATATAATGTATAACCATATATATTCTTAATTATCAAAGTTTTAAACTAACAAATTGAATAGAAAAATTTGAAATATTGTGTATGAAGGTATCTCTAAAGTGTTTAATAAATTAAAGATACAGTTACTTTTGAAAACATTCTGAAACTGTATATGCCACGAATGACTTAAATTGAATGAGAGAAAGCGCTCTCTGAATGCAAGGACAAACCGCAGCAAATTTTGCTCGCTCTTCTGGTTTTTATAAACTCTTTACGTTACCCCTTCGCTGTGCGATTATTAAAGAGAAATTAGAATGTGTCTGTGTCCCTCCGTATGTCCGAAAACTTTTCGAAATGACCGCAGCTATCCATTCAACAGTTTGACCAAAATATATATTTGAGAAACGCCGACATTTACGGTTGCCCAGATGTTTTTCAAATGAGTTTTGTTTCGATACAATAGAGCTTTTTGGAAGTTTCTCTGCATGACGCTCGTTGACAAAACCGCACTTATTAAAGTCAAAGAAAAGCAAATTGCTATCGGTCCATTTGGAAAATCAATGAAAGAATATACAAACATACATATATACATTCACATAAGCACACACACACACACACACACACACACACACACACACACGAATATGCACACATGTATATATATATAATTCTTTCCGTCAGTTTCTCAAAAATGTACACAGAGTAGTATCTCGATCGGCCTCGATTCTAACGTAGAAGAAGCAACCGCGTACGTAAACATCTGTGCGAATTTCCTGCACTTATTCATGTTCATATATATATATATATATATATATATATATATATATATATATATATATATATATACACAAATAGCTCTTTGCTCTGCATATATATAATGTATCCTTTACCCTAAACCTAATAAAAAGGACTTCGTACACAGAGTTCTCGGAGACCGCATAATCGACCATTAGGTACACAATCCTCGGGTGAGAAAATCTTAATCCAACACACCACATTTATTTGCGCTTTCCCGTAAAAATGTTGTTCAATTCGCAAAAAAAAACGACAGCGCGCCTACATCACCAAAGCTATGTGTGTACCGAAAGCAACGAAACTGCGAAAATGAGTGTCGTCGCGGGTTTATAGATAAATGCGAAATGGTCGTTTGAACAATTTTTTTCCAATTGTCGATCACAATCGACACAACTCGATCCGACATTCTCTTTTCGCGCTTTACTCGAAAGAGAGGTGAAGGGCAGAAATTCCACTTGACTCCGAACTTCATTCTTTTGGATGTCTTGTGTAGACATATTCTCGACATATCTCCAGTTCAAGATAGATTCTCATCACTATTACTATTACGGACTCACAAAAACTTTTATTTTAAAAAAGTAAAATTTTTAGTGTGTAATTTCATATCTACTTTAATATTTAATTTGTAACTTGAGAGATAGTTTAAATATATTAATTGGTAATTTTATATCTATTTCTTAAATGGTTTAGTTCGTAAGTTTAAATATATTCTTAAATGTTTTAGTTTGTAATTATCTATATGTTAAGAAACGTTTATATTATTTAATTTAAAATTATTATGAATTCAATATATGTATTTATAACTTGTAGTTTATAAGATTTATCGTAATTCGGTTAAGTATTTATGTAGAGTGAAATTTAATAGTTTAAAGTATAATTGTAATCGGGAACTAATGCGATAATAATAAAATCTTTGGATAACGTTTCTCGCATAATAATATATAGGCTCGATATAGTATATATTTTAAATAAACAAAATACGTTCTCTGTATCGTCATATCGAGTCCCATTTAGAAAAGGAAAATGTAACGCGATCTCTTGGACTCTTAAACTTCGGACAAAGCGGTTTCGCGTGCGTCAGTAATTCAGCGAATTATGATGTTAAACTAATGTACAGCAGAAATGGGAAATTTACAGATATTCGTTTTAAAATAGAAAGTTCACGAAAAATTACTTCGTGATTTTTTATTTTTTTGAAAGAAATAAGAATCATAGTTACGAATATTGTAGTTTATAGAAACGATCGCGAGCGAACTCTCACTACAAGCCCAACTATATGTACACATAAGGTACATGTTTGATACGTGCCGTGACGGGAAAACCGAAGATTTTACCTTAAACTAGCTTGTATACGGAATCACACATAGGGTGAGCGAATACTTGCTATGGGAAAATCTTGAGGTTTTCAAAAGAGGTAAAAAGGTTATGCTTCCTAAAAGCAATGATCCGTGCTGTGACGGGAGCTTCCCAATATTTTCGTTAAAAAGGCTATTCTACGGACTTATATTGATATAGGTCGCATTCTAGCTTTGAGAAAATGTTGGGAAGTTCGAAATCAGATGACGTGTTTGGCTTGTTACCTCGGGCTCTCCGACCGTCAGGCTGCGTGAGAGTTTGGACTGCGTTCAGCGAGTGAGGCTTATCTCTCGAAACTTGACCCCATTGAGAGGGGAGTAGAGTTTATAAAACCGCGGTATGAGCGCTCGGGAAGACATTCTTTTTCTGATCTCTGCTTAGCAAGGTTATTGTATTAATTATATTTTGATTTATTAAATTGAATTTTAATTTAAATATATTTTGTATTGTTATTTTCTCATTGTCAAACATCCCAGCGCATTGTTCAATTACAATTACTGATGTTTTTTTTCTGCACTTAATACTCCACAGATCCTAGTATATTTTCGTACTATTATCTAATCTCTATAATATTTTATTTATTATTCTCTTGCATCTGCTCAGATGTACTTAATATTTATTGATATAAGACAGAAATGCGTGTTTTCTTAGTGAAAATATTTCAAATAGAATAATTAAGGAAATGCTAAGGTTTTCTATCTTATATCTACCCATCTTTTTGTAACTTTGCTCAATGTTGAATATAGGTGTAACTGCGTTTTTACCAGTCGGAAGCGTACGGTTGTAGGATCGTGTTTTTGATATTTGTCAAAGCAATTGATATTTTTTGAAGCAGAATAATCATATCATATGAAAGCCGGTTTTGGTGGGGGGCGACCAGGGCAGTCGCCCCGGGCCCCGCGCTCAGGAAAATTTTTTCCCATACCAAAAAAATTCAATAATTCCACAGACAGAATATTTTACATTCGAAATTTTGATCAAGTATAATATTGAAAAAAATTTATAATATTAAATAGTTTTAAACTATTTCTTTTTAATCCCGGCTTTATAGATTTCGAGGTTGAGTTAGGTTATATAATTTTGTTTCTCTTTGAACAAAGCAAACAAGGCTTGGTTTTGTGAAAATTTTTTACAGAATCTAAGATTAACATAAAAATTACTATAGCTGTTACGATTATAAGATACGTTATCGTTAAAAGAGAAAAATATAAATTAAGAACCAGAGTATTATGAATATTTTGAAAAAAAAAGATATATGAGCAAACTTAATACAATTTGAATGAGTACAATAGGTACTTTATAAATGTATTCCGATTATACAATGTATCCAAATTTTATGATGAATATAATGTCAGCTCAGTACTAAAATTCTGGAGATACGCTTTATATCGCTCGGTAAGTGGTCCTCCGTTTTCAACTCTCATAACCAAACTAGTTACCTAGTAAGCTTAAATAAAGGCCCCGCGGTTAGAGCACGGTCGCTTCGAATAATTATTGTTTTCTTAACTTGCTAAGAAACATTGGTCTTTTTACATTTTTTTAAAAAATTGGTCTTATTCTATTTGTTAATAGAATAATTTTATTCAAATACTTAATTTGAATAATAATTTAATTTTGATTTTTTATATAAAGATATAAAATGAAACTTTTTATTTTAAAGTTAAAAAAAATTTAATTTTCATATTATTAATATGACTAGTAGAGAAAGAGATTTCGGTCAAAATATGAAAGCGGCGTAGAAAAAGCCAAAAAACGGAAAATGAAAGCAGAGTTACAGAGAAAAGGAAGGTGGGTCATTATATAAATTTATTAATAAATTATGTCGAAATGATCGCCAAAATAACGAACATGAAGATAATAATGAGGATGCACGATTAGTCAAGTCTCCTAAGAAATTACACGATTATAATCCCTCCATGGAAAGTGAGAATATTGAATTTGTATCGATTTATCCTATAAATATGTATGATCCTGGTAATTGGGAAAATTTCAATTTACCAGACATTATAGATATTTTAATAAAAAATGGTCCGATTAGAATATTGAATGATCAATATTCATTTATGAAGAACGAAGATAACCGACATTTTTCTGATCATTTTTATAAACGTAGATTAAGTAACGGCGATGTTCATGATAAAAAATCGTTGGTGTATTCAATTAAATTAATCCGAGTTTTTCGTTTTTATTGTAAGATTTTTGGAATAATTCGATTAGGTAATTTATCCGATCAAGGCATCAATGACTGGAAGCATTGAAATAGAAGATTAAAAGAGCATAAACTCGCCCAGTCACATTTGGAAAATATAAAAAAATGGTTGGACTCATCTGTTTCCTTTTAGAATCATAATAGTATAGATAAAAAATTACTCCAACAATTAGATAAGGAAAAAGCATATTGGTATGATGTTTTATGTTGAATTATATCTGCTGTACAATTTCTGGCCGAATATAATTGCGCTTTTCCTGGAAATATTGATATGCTTTACCAGTCTAATAATGGTAAATTTCTTGGGCTTATAGAAATATTGACTAAATTCGATCCGGTTATACAAGAGCATGTTCGTCGAATAACAGAGACAAATTCACGATCATTACCTAGGTCGGCAAATACAAAATGATTTGATCGAAGTGATGGCATTAGAAGTAAAGAAAAAAATTGTGGATATCATCAATACTGCAATATATTATTCAGTTATTCTTGACTGCACAACTGATGTTAGCAGTCAAGAACAAATGAGTTTAGTTATACGTTACGTCAAAAAGAACCAAAATCTGGAAATAGAAATAAAAGAGCAATTTATAACTTTTCTTTCAGTAGATCACAGCAATGGCAAGAATTTAGCTTCAAAATTAATCAATACGTTGCAATTACTTGGAATAGATATAGGAAATTTCAAAGGGCAAGTGTATGACAGTATAGCTAATATGAAAGGAAAAAGTAATGGCGTCTAAGCAGATCTTTTAAATATCAATTCTAGAGCTTTTTATCTCCCTTCCGCATGTCACAATCTTAATTTACTTTTAGGAGACAGCTCAATGTAATAATTATGCTGTATTGTATTTTGGAGTAGTTCCAAGATTTTACAGTATATTTTCTGCACCTACAAAAAGATGGGAAATTTTGAAGAGACATGCAGTATTGTTGAGCCTTAAGCCCTTATCAGAAACTAGATGGACATACCGAGTTGAAGCTATTAAGGCCATTCGCTATCAACTAAAAGATATAAGATCTTCTTTAGTAGAAGTTTCCGTGACATGCAATAATGCAAAAACTAAAAGCGAAGCTGAAAGTTTGATCAATTATGAAATTGATAATTTTGAATTCATTTTGTTAACTGTAATTTGGTATGAAATACTATTTATCACTAACAATGTCACTAAATATTTACAATCGAAAAATATGCAATTAGACATTGCAATGAATAATTTAGAACAATTAGTGAATTTTCTAGAAAATTTTAGAAATTCAGGTATTCAATCTGCATTAGTCACAGCTAGAGAGCTAGCTGAGGAATTAAATGTTAAAACTGAATTTCAAGACCGCCGAAAAAGAAAGAAGAAAACGCAGTTTACATATGAGGATGAATATGAAATTGTATCTTCTCGAGAAAAGCTTTTTGAAACTGAATGTTTTTTAGCTATAATAGATCAAGGAATAATGTCTTTAAATACACGTTTCAATGGATATCAACATTTTTTAAAACATTTTGGCTTTCTTTGGAAATTTAAAGATCTTCCAAATATAAATGATGAAGAATTGCTTAAAAAATGTCAGAAATTAGACCGTTTATTATTAAGTGATAATTCTAAAGGTATAAATGCAGAGGAATTATTTATGGAATCAAAATATTTTAGATATATTATTCCAAAAGAAGCTACAAACGTAGCTGATATTCTAAATTATATACTAAAGAATGAAATGATTGAAACCGTACACAAAAATAAGAAAAACAAAAATAAAAATTAAATTAAAAATTATAATGACAGTCAGACTGTCCTTGTATACAGTCACCCCCATATACTAATCTGAAAACAAAATATTAGCTGAAAAAATTTTGGTTAGCAAGTGCAATCTGACTGTCCCCCACACTCTTACCTAATTGAAGATCCAGTCCAACGTTTCGAGCTCGCTACGGTTCCTCATCAGGGACTGATAGGAGTCTTTTCATTTCAGCCAATATTTTGTTTTCAGATTAATCTACAGAGGTGACTGTATACAAGGACAGTCTGACTGTCAATATAATTTTTAATTTAATTTTTATTTTTGTTTTTATTATTTTTATATATTGATGTATTAATGTTGATGTAGATATGTATTGAGATTGAATCCTTTCCAAATATAAGAATTGTTTATAAAATCTTATTAGCAGTAACTTTTACAGTCGCTTCTTGAGAAAGATCTTTCTCAAAATGAAAACTAATTAAAACTTATTTAAGAGCTAATATGCGCCAAGAACATCTTAACGGGCTAGCTATTCTATCAATAGAAAAGGAAAAAGCGTCTTCCTTAGATTACAAAGACTTAATTAATATCTTTGCAGCCCAGAAATCTAGAAAAATAAATTTTCGTTAATATATTAGGAGAGACTTTTTACTTTAACTACAAAATAAATAAAATTAACTACAAAAGGCTAATTGTAAATGTTCTATTTTATTTCTTTAAGCTTTTAAAGATCTCTTTCAATACACTTTAATTTTACATATAACAAAGACATTAAGATGCGCACGCGAGCGTAGCTACACAAACACACAAACATGAGGAGTCAAATGTTTGCCACGTCCACGACGTTGATTCTGGGTAACTCTAAGTGCAAACAAGTCTTGTAGTCATATTTGCGTTTCAAAACACAAATTTTATGAAAAATTGGTACTCAGAAAATTTTATTGAACCTTGATAGTCAATTAAATCTACGAAATATTTAATATGGTATTAATTTGACATAATTCCATAATTTATTCTATATTATTATAAAGAATAAAAAAGAATATGAAGAAATATAAAAATGCTCGTTTAAAAGAGGTAAATTATTAATTAAAAAGAAAAAATTAATTTTGACTTTGCAAACATGTGATTATTACATAAAAAGTATTTAGTAAATTGATTAATTTGATTGCTTGATACAATCAAAAGCTGTAACTATTTAATTAGAATATTATAGCCAAATTTTTGCAAAACAGACTAGATTTTTTAATTATCGAAACTTAATTCCCACGTATAGGGGCCCCGCGCTATTTTCTTACCCTGGGTCCTCCGATGCCTAAGGACGGCTCTGTATCATATCTTACTAATTTATAAAGACAAAGCGTGTTTGCGTTTGTATACGATAAATTACTGAAAAAAACTACTGAACGACTTGCCCTGAAATTCAAAATATATATATACCAAATAAAGTTACTGAACTGATTGTTTTAGAATTCAAAATATATATTCTATATTATCTGCGAAAGAATATACGTTATGTTTTGTATTGAAAATCATCTTGCTTTGATCAATAAATCTTACACGGAATAAGTGGCGTATTATTATTTGTTGGAGATAATAAACTGAGTTCGACAAGAATTTCCTATTCATCGTGCGCTCAGTAGTACCATGCACAAGCCCAATTAACGCTCTTAGTAGTTAGTTCCATTAGCCGCCAGTACGTGGCGACTTGAATTATGTCGAATGTCCACTCAAAGTAATCAACTTAAACTATTGACAGCAGATTTTAGCTTATTTGCATGGATATATATCCAACTTTGATATTAGTATCTCAAACAAGGTGTAATTTTAGTCAATATTAGCCTTTTGTTTTTTCTGATGAAATTGACACTTCTGCTACATTCAACATTTTCTTGAACATTTTATTTTGTCCTATGTAGGAAACAAAATGTATATCATATTTCGAAATGCAAATATGATTATACAGGATGTTCCAAAGTAATACAAAGAATTAAATATTTTTTGAAAAGTGTTAAATTTATATTACATACCTTCTGGTGGATATAAACCTCCCTGATGTATCCTTCGCGACAGAGATTCTGGACGCACGTGTGCGGGACTGGTGGGTGATCGAAGACTATGCAGCCAGCAGTCATCAATACATTACATTGGAATGTCACTAGGATGGATCACGAGAAGTTTTCACTTTGTGCAATGGTCGTACACGAAGAACGTGTCGTCTTCCATATCGTCCATCATCCATATCGTCCTAAGCCCATCCGTAATACTTGCACTCTGGAGAGGTAATTCTCTTCATCCCGCAGAAATACTTATGAAAGTATCCATGTCCGGAAAGAAACTGGGTAGCTACCGTGTTGCCTCTACTTCCATGGACCGATTCCGACTATAGTCTTTTCGTCCATTAACCTCGTTCGTACATCGTCTATCGTCTCTGACACGTCTTCCCTTCCAACATTCGGGCTCTAATCATGAATACGCTTCCATTCGGCGGCGAGCGGATCGATGGGAATGATGACGAACACCGCGCGCTCAGATACAGTGCGGTACGCGCACGCGATTCTTAACGCGCTCACCCTTTGTACGCTTTTCATAGCGTTCGCTCATTTTCTTCGCGTCGGCCCACACTTCCATACCGTAAAGCAAGATCGAGTGATTGACGCTCTTCAGCAGTCTACGTACGTTCTGTCTAGGTCCATTCATGTTGGCCATCATTCTGTTTACAGCCTTGATCTTTTCTGCTGTCTTATTCGTCACATTTCGTAGGTGAGGACAGAAGCTCAGGTTTGTATGCAAGTTAATTCCAAGATACTTAACTTCACTCCTGGTGTCCAATCTGTCCGTCCCTGCCGTCCTCGAGACCACAGTTGCTATATGTCTACGAGTCAGCAGCAATAACTCAGTCTTTTACAATGCGAGCTGCAGTCTGTGATCTGTCATCCATTCAGTCACCCGTGTCAGGACCTGAATCAGTTTCAACTGAATTAAGTGATAGTCGAGCGCGACTATCTCGGCTGTCACATCGTCAGCATAGGGGACGAGGTGTACGTCCAAGAGCATGCCCAGTCTTAGTAAGCCGTCGTACTGTACGTTCCAGAAGTCGGGGCCCAGGATGGAACCCTGGGCCATCCTCGCTATCACGCATTTCCATTTCTTCCCGTCCAATGTCTCGTACGCCAGTCCACGATCCCGTAGATATTCCCATATGATACATAGAAGGTAGAAGTTTATTTTGAAAGTATACTCGAGCACTGCCAGTATCTCTGTCCATTTTATTTAATTCGCGGAATTGAAGGCGTTTTGGGCGTCTAGAGTCACCAGTAGAACCTGTGGTCTGGTCGCACGGCAGCACCAGTTCACCGAGTGCAAGATTTTTGTCACATCACCTACTGTCCCAATTGTCAACCGTCCTTTCCTAAATCCGTGTTATTGTTCAGATAGGTCTCCGACGATTTTAATTGCCTGTAGCAGTCCTGGTCTTAGCAGGAGCTCCTACAGCTTTCCTGCCGTATTAAGTAGACGGAGAGGTCTGTATGAAGAAGACAAATCAGGACCCCCTTTAGTCTTACTCATGAGAACCAATCGAACCTCCTTTCAGAGTCTGCTAAAAGCTCCCTCCACCAGGCAACCGTTGTAGAAGACCAAAAAAATATCCGGGTGACATAAAGTGACCACCTGAAGTACCTCGCTAGGTATGCCATCGGTACGTGGAGACTTGTCAGGCTTCAACACATTCGAAGCCCTATGGAGCTCTTCCTGCGTAAAGAAAGGGATATCTATCTGTCATTTCGTTGGTCACGTCCCTTCTGTCTCGATGAATCGGAGAAGGTCCTCGGACTATCCGTTGGACTCACAGTTGGCGACACACTCTCTATGTTAGTCACAAGTCTCAGAAAATTACGTTTCTGGGTAATCAAATTTGAGATTCAAAGTTTTTAAAGCTTTTTAAGAATTGCAGTATTCAATATTGACAAAAAGTCTAAATATTACAAGTATAAAATTATTTAAAAATAAGATTTAATTAATGTGAATTTGTCAAATTGACAGACAAATTATATTCCTGAATTGAGAGCACTGTAAATTTATAACGAAAATATTATAAACGGTGTTTGAAATGTTCCTGATCCGCCACTCATAACATAAAGTAAGCACTTTGGAAAAAAACGTTAAATACAAAAATTGTTCAATTTTGAAGGTTGAACTAAGTGGTGACCCTGGATTTGTTATTTTCTTATCATTTACAGGATCATTTGAAGGTTATCTTCATTTATTTAAACAGGGAACCCTATTTTTTTATTTCAAATTCTGAAAGAGTATAAAATTTTACATCTGGTTATGTATCCACGTTATGGCTCAAAATAGCCTAAAGAGGTCATTTTGGTGTGTAATGACTATTTAGTAGCAGAAAGCCAAGAAATCCAGATTATTAAGCACTTTGAGCGTATCTGACTAATACTAATGTAATTTGATTTTGTAAGACAAACTTTATGGTGGCGTTTCATTAAATTGAAATTACCCTTGATTTTCAACGTCATTTGAAAGTTATCTTCAGCTTATTAAAAAGGGATTCATTTTATATTTCGGATTCTAGAGGAGTATATTTAGGTCTTGAGATATGTACAATATCCACGTTATGGATTGAAATGA
The DNA here is from genome assembly GCA_018907035.1 of Sycobia sp. Sy_11. Lineage (NCBI taxonomy): Eukaryota > Metazoa > Arthropoda > Insecta > Hymenoptera > Epichrysomallidae > Sycobia > Sycobia sp. Sy_11. The sequence goes on from JACCIC010000020.1 coordinate 1,463,270, forward strand.
TCGACATAGAACACTTAGGTGCTATTAATTTCAAAGAAAAAAATAATCTAACCGTTTTACAAGAACCGTTTTTATTACAATAATTTTTTGTAAGGGTTACGAGTTTCTACACATGATTCAGAGCGCTTTCAAAATCGTTACTTGTACCTTAAAAGATTTTGCTGACTATGCTTTTTAGGAATCAGTTCATTTATGTATTAATAATTTTTACGCCTATTTATTCTTTTATTTTCAAAAGTTCAGTAAAGTTCTCTTACTTCGAAATTCAGATAATTCTACATTTTCGATAATTGTACTTTTAATTGTGGAGAAAAATGGCACATCAAAAATATCTTTGTTAATGATGGGAGGGTGGGGTGATCAGGAGAGAGGTTACAAACGGGTACAGTGTTTATTCAATGAAACGTTCAGAGCTGGAGAAAATAACTAAAAGTTTTGAAGAGGCAGGTGGTATTATAGTGTTCAATTTTAATAAATTCTGGTTCAAATGTGGACCTAACTATGTATGTAGTATCCGCTGATGACTTGGAAAAGTTTTACAAAGTCACTATTCACACTCTTTATCCTGATAAGATTCAGCGTAAAATATTTAAAAGTGAAATTGAACATTTAATTGAACGCCAGTATCAATTACACCTTCTACAATCTCAATGCACAATTTAGCGCTGGTGCCAAAAGGAGAATTACAACTAGGAGGCTTAAATTGTAAACTAAAGTTAACCTTCAAATGACCTTGAAAATAAAGAGTAATGTCAATTTAACGCCACCATAAAGTTTGTCTTAGAAAGTCATCACGCTCAAAGTTCTTAATAATCGCAATTTCTTGGCTTTCTATTACTAAATAGTCATTTAACCTCTAAATGACCTCTATAGATCATTTTTAGCCATAATCTGGATATATCTTAGAAAGTTAAATATATTTAGTTACTTTACTATAAATACTTAAAAAGTTAAATAGCGACTTTTGATTCATCTGCTATCAATAATAGAAATTATAGATGCGCTATATTGTTTTGTGGAACTAAATTAAATAATTAAGATATATTTTTAAGAATATAATATATTCATATTTGGGTGATTCCACAGATTAAGCCATGTACAACATCGACAAATTTATCTCATCGACGATTAGGTCAGATGTGAGAATTTCTTTCCTCGATGTGTGCAGAATATAACTTTTAATTTAGAAGAATAAGTTCAAAAGTCTAGTAGAAGTAAATAACTATTGGTACGTTTCGCCCTCAGTTACTTGCTGGGCTCATCAGTAGGATGGCAGGTAACCAATTCCTAGACGCACAATGCTTGCTAAAATCGATGAAAAGTTATAATATAAAGATGATAAAATTATCTATGGGAGAATAATATTATGTAAAAATGCAATTTACTTCTGCTAAACATTTGAACTTATTCTTCAAAATTAAAAGTTATATTTTGCGCATATCAAGGAAAGAAATTCTCACATCTGACCTAATCGTCGGTGAGGTAAATTTGTCAATGTTTTACATCGCAGAATCTATGGAATCGACCAAGTGTGAATATATTATATTGTTAGAAATATATCATAATTATTTAATTTAGTTCCACAAAACAATATAGAGCATCTATAACTTCTATTCATCAAAAGACCTTGAAACATAATCAATAAATCAATAATAAATATAAGGTCACCATTTAGTTCAACGTTCAAAACTGAACAATTTTTGTATTTAACATTTTTTCCAAAGGGCTTACTTTATGTTATAAGTGGGGGATCTCGAACATTTCGAACACCCTGTATATATTATGGAAGGCTCAAATAGGGAACTTAGTAAGTAATAAATAAAATCCATCCGCGACACATAAACGAAACTTTTCATAATTCGTCACAGAAAATGCTTTCGGCTCCCGTAAGCCTGTAATTTCAACAATTTACTAAATGAATTGGAGAGGCAGACAGCGCTAGGCATTTTCCAGAATTAAGAGAAAACCACAATGTAATTACCGCCCCTACTCGTGGCAGAGAAGGTAGCGGGGGCGAAAACGATTCCCAAGCGTCATCATCACTACCATGCATGGTATCATTACACGCAGTAATAGAGAACCAAAGTAGACAGAGCGAACAGCGAGATAAATAGCAAACGAGAAAGAGAAAGCAAGAGAGAGAGAGAACAGCTGTCTCTCTGTGGTCTTCTCTGCGGTCACGCCGGGAAACAATAGGGCCGCACGTCCTTATGCCCTCTTCGTGCGGGGGTGTTGAAACAATATAAATAATCATTCACGCGCCTGTATTCTCCTGGTCTCCTCCTTTAACTCTCTTTCCGCGTCTTTGTCTCTTTCTCTCTCTCTCTCTCTCTCTCTCTCTCTCTCTCTCTCTCTCTCTCTCTCTCTCTCTCTTGCTGTCTTACTCACTCACTTTATTTGAGTACCTCTTACTCGTTATATGCATAGGATACACAGAGGAAGGTATAAAGAATAACAGAAATACAAAGATATAGATAAGAGAAATTGAAAACAGTATACCAATATTGAAAGATTTTCCTCTATAGAAGTAGTTATGTAGCTGAAGATAGAGAGAGAGAGAGAGAGAGAGAGAGAGAGAGAGAGAGAGAGAAAAGCGAAGAAAGAGACCAAAAGAGATGAAGAAAAATGCAACAAATTGCTAAACCTTAGTCAAGACGTAGCTGGTCATACCTTTTTCAAAAAGAAGGAGCGACGTTCTTATTATAGTAGTATAAAGAGAGAGAGAGAGAGAGGCAAAGGTAGGAAGCCTCACCGTTTTTAGTCGCGCTGTTATGCGATGCATTTGGAAAGTCATCCAGCATTCATCGTTTTTGCAAGAAAAATCTCCCTCTGTTATCGTACGGATCGCTCAGTCGGACGGAAACTCTTGGGATCACGGACAGCATCCAGAAAACCGGCCCGAGGCGCAGCGATGACGAGAGCCGCAGCAGGCGGAAAAAGGGGTGACGACAATGAACCTGCTGGCGGTGCGGGGAGTTCGAGGTCACGGCGCCGTGACGACGTCGAGCCGAATCGCTCGCAACACCGAAGGAATTGAAACACGCCGAACGCTCTTTTTTTCGAAGTCAGAGTTCCGCCCGCTAGCGTCGCGTGGCTCTTTCTCTCATCCACCTCATTTTGTTTTTACGCGAGCATGTGCGTGGCGCTTGCTCACCGCGGGATATTACTATTGACGGCATATTTATAGATCATAAGATTATATATATATATATATATATATATATATAGATCAAAGACATTGGATACCTGAAGTTATTTGTCATGGTTTGAAAACTGATAATGGCATGGAAATTGCTTTAAAATATAATTTATTTACAAAGTTGTTAGATTTTTATTTGTCTGCATTATCAGATAAGAAATCAGAGGTCATTATGTTTTAGAATGTCATTTTATGAATTAAGTTTATGTAACTAATATTTATTTAATTTTTTAGAATCTTATTTTAAAAATTATAGTCACCGACAAAGCTACCAAAATCATGTATGATACTTAATAAATAATTGGATATGCGTTATTATCATGGTTCTTCAATATTATTGATATTTTATAAATGCAACACAGATATTACTATGGATGTAGTAAATTTCATAAATAATATCGTAAACGTTTTATCCTTTTAAACAAGCACATTAATTTTTAAAGTTAATACAATTACATAAAAAAGCTTTTAACAAAAGTCAAAAAGTTAGGCAAGTTTGATCTATTCTTAACATATTAAGAAATTTACATTAATAAATATGTTTATCGGCCTTACTGAGTTTATAATATAATATATTAGCTAAAATAATGATAGTCAGACTGTCTTTGTTTATACTCACCTCCGAAGAATCTGAAATAAAACTTATTACTACAATAAATTATAATAAAAATTAAAATTAAAAATAAAAATAAAAATAAAATTAATAATAAAATTAAAATAAATATAAAATAATAAATAAAATAAAATAGAATAAAAACAATATTCTATGTTAGTAAAGAACAACCTGACTGCCCCCACTACCTTAAATTTAAACTTACCTTTGATGTCCGACGTTTCGAACCGCTACGGTTCATTCTCAGGAACTAAACTAAATTGAAAAACCCAGCATGTTACTTTATACACCCCATCCCCATCCTGGTAGAAATGTATTCTATTTTTAAAGTATAAACAAGGAATATTCGAATGAAGATACCTAGTAACAGAGTATATTTGTTCGGTAGTAAATAGAAAAACCTGTAACATTTTTTACGGTCATTCCGGCCGATTTATAGTTACATTTTTTCAAGCTATTTTTTCGATATTTAAGGCCTATAATAGTTATCATAGTTTTGTACCAATGTATTTTTGGTTATGATTAAACTTTATCTTAAAACAATGTTAAGCGACGTATAACATATAACCTAGCTAAAAAATTGATATCGTTATTATGCTTTCTTATATAAATTCATTGTTCAGACTTTAATCATTATTTTAATTAATTAATTATAAATGTTTATCATGTTTATTTCGAAAATTTTGAAGCAACTTATAAGTACGCTGGTTGTATATACCTTATACATCTAAATACATATACAACACATTGACAATAGCTTACACATTCGTATATAATATATGTTATACTTATGTGAAGTCATAATCGGGCTTATATACTCACCAAGATAATGTTTTACCACTTGTGGGTATGGCAAATCATCAGATATGCCGTATGAACACTCTCCATAAATTCAATTTACGAATTACAGTTATGAACTCAGCATGATTTTTAATTTAAAAAATTAATTTTATTTTATAAAATTTAAAAAATTTCAAATGATATTATTGATTTTATAAATAAATAGGATATAATTACCAACTAACAACCAATAATTGAAGCCGGTATTAGACATCAAAGAATAGAATTTTTTAATTAATTGCTTCATGCGAAATTTTAGATATTAAATAATAAAAGGAAAATATTTCCAAAACGACAAGCAGAACGACAAGCAGACTTTATTATTACTTTGTAATTTTTTAAAATTATTATTTTCCATATCTTATGATTTCTCTTTTATTAAATCAACAATATAATGTTATAATATTATATAAATATTAATTGTGAAATAAATTGCTCATTTACTAACCAGAAACAAGATTAAAAACAACCTAGTTTCTACCTAATTTTTAACTAGTTTTTATACCTAGTTTCTACCTTTTTCTTAATTTTATTGACAACGTTCACATTTTGCATTCTAAGATTTACCTTGTTTCTAGCTACAATGATGGATTCTATTTTTACTACCTAGTAACTACTTTCCAGCCTATTAAAAATTGTTAGATTTCTACCAGGGTAATAACACAATTTTTTCTTTTCAAAATAATTTTTATGAACAAAGATATAGTTGTCCAATAGGATCACCTTTATCACCGGTGATTGTTATTTGGTAATGAAAAAATTAGAAAATATTGCATTAAATAAGTTAAATTTTGAACCAATTATCTATAAAAGATATGTCGATGACATCTTTTATTTTCTATTTAAAATTAAATAAAAACAAATTTATTTATTCTTCTCCCATAGATAAGTTTATCGGCTTTATATTATAAGTTATCATCGATTTTAACAAGCATCGTACGTCTAGGAATTGGTTACCTGTCGTCCTACTGACGAGCCCAGCAAGTAACTGAGGGCGAAACGTACAAATAGTATTTATTTTCGGCGAATGATTTATACTTATTCTTCAAAAATTACAAGTTATATTTTGCACATGTCGAGGTAAGAAAATAACTCTCGAATGACTTAATCGTCGATGAGATAAATTTGTCGATGTTGTACATGGCTTAATCTGTGGAATCACCCAAGAGTGAAAATATATTCTTAGAAATATATCTCAATTATTCAAATTTATTTCTCTTAATAATCTTGAATATGTGTATTTTATTTTAAAACATAACTATGACGATCATGTCAGCAGTAAATAACTGTTTGCTTATCGCATTTATAATATTGATTATTGTGATCCATTCTTTATAGTTATTCAACATTTCAATATTATAAAATAAATTGAATCTTGTAATTTTAGTATCTTCGGGGCCAGGTATATAATGAAAACTTAAATTAAATACTTCACTATTATTAGTATTGTATACTAATCTTAGCTATATTTGTTATTTCTGCTCACGGCCAATAGTAATGCATATTCTACATTGAACAATATGTATTTTGACAATAAGAAGAATTTGTGGGAGTATGTATTAGTATACAATTTGTTAAATATCATAAAGTTGACTTGTCTTTAAAATATTTTAAGAAATATAGAAATGTAATTAAAAAAAAAATTATAATTTATAGATATGCATATAATGATGTCCAAAAAAAAGAAAATAAATTGTTATAGGAAAAGGCGTATACGTAAATCTGGATCAGTTACTTAATAAAGCTACGGGGAGAGTCTACGGGGATTCATATTAGTAGATAGTAGATATTAGATTAGTAGATAGTAGATAATAAATTAGTAGATATTCAGATAGTCAGATTAGTCTACGGGGGTGAATGTAAATAAGGACAGTCTGACTGTCATTATAATTTTAATTTAATTTTTAATTTAATTTTTATTTTTATTTTTAGATTGAATTGATTGGAGTGTAAGACCAATAAAAAATTATTTATTAATGAATAAATCCACAACATTTCTAATAATAAATAAGTTAAACGTGGGCTAATTTGGAATATAATAAATCCTATTTGCAATAGCAAATGTATCTAGGCCCCCAATATAAATATCAGGTAGAAATCGATATATATACATTTTGGATTTATTATTACTAAATAGTAGGAGGAGCCTACGACTGCATTGTATTGTTAGAAAACTATTTTCATTCGATTTGGGATTTCTTTCTTCCCTTTCTTTTCTGATGATGGCGCTTAGTTTAACGGGATATTTCGATTGTCAGTTACCCCTTTTCTCCCGCTTGCTAACTCTCTCTTTCTCTCTCCCTCTTTCTCCCTTTACGCGTACTCTATATGAGCAATTTTTCAAAAATTTATTGTATTCTTGTTAATATTATAATCATATTATAAAAAACTGGACTATTTGTGTATAGAGACGCTCATTTTACGATAAAACTAAAAATGTTTCATTGAATTATTTTATATATAGCGACTATTAACAATTACATTATATTAGAGCTTCTATAATATAACGAAATGCATTAAAAACAATGCACTGTATATTAGTGCCTATATTTATATTCCGATAATTTATATACATACTACGATCGTTTATAGTATGTTAATACACACTGTATATACCCACCTGCCTACCGAAAAAGATAATGAAAACGAAACTGTAATTATGACCATGCCTATTTGTTTGCGCCGACAAAATAGAACAGCGACTCCAAGAACAGGTGTATAATTCATCGAATCATATATATATATATATATATATATATATATATATATATATATATATATATATATATGAGAAAACAACCAGGCGTCATTAATCACGCAGGTCTATTAGCCAATAGAGTTGAAACGCAAAATTTGTCAAAGGTGCGCATATTTTATTGCTTTGAGAAATCGAGACATCGTGTTATATATTTACATATTATACCTATAGGTATATAACTATATATATATTTACACACACACACACACACACACACACACACACACACACACACATATATATAGTGCCACCAACAAAGAACCGTGCGCCGTCCAACACGAGCTTATAAAATTTTCAATATTACTCCCGGGCCCAGGACGCCCCAAACACTGTTTCGTAAACAAAACAAAAATCATAGCACGAACACTCGAAAAAAACAAAAAGGGTGCTCATAGACCCGAGCGGAAAACGGACCACAATAAGTCCGACAGCGACAGAAGGGGAGTGAGGGAGAAAGAGAAAGGGAGAGAAAGAGAGAGAGAGAGAGAGAGAGAGAGAGAGAGAGAGAGAGAGAGAGAGAGAGAGAGAGAGTACACGTGCGACATGAGTATATGAAAAATAGCCTTCTTCCCCGAAGGAGACTCTCAAATGTTAAAGAAAATCAATTTATTTACTCTGGCGTTTTGTCGGTCCGAGCGGCAAAGAGAACGCGCGAACCACGCGCAGTGTCCCCTTGTATCGCGTACACGTATCTCCTGGCACACGGAGCGAATCTCTCCCATGTGCTCCAGATAAGCCCACACTGGAGAAATCAGGCAGATATAACATTTTTTCGGTCTTCAGTGCAACACCTCCGAGCTGAAACCGCCACGAAGGAACGCTAAAGTAGCCCAAAATCGCGGTTCTTTTGAAAACGTACTTTACACTTAATTGAAAACAATTACAAGCCAAATTAATATTTGAACTATGATAATGAAAAACTTCAATTATAAATGATATTATATTAATAAAAATTTATAAACAAGTTTATTGGTAAAACTTTTTCTTTACTATTGATTATATTGCTGTTTTATAAACTCATTGTCTATCTGGAGATCATACGTAAAATTAATGTGTAGATTTAAGGCTATCTTTATAAATGTATACGTTAATACATTTTAAACTATCCACTTCATATAATGTAGATATATATGTACAATCTCCATCCTCTAAATTTTCACTTGGATGAGAATATTGACTGCGTTCGGAATTTTCGTTTTCGTAAAACTTTTTTACATAACTGAATTAAAATGGTCAGCATTTCAATGGTAGCAAAAAAAGCGTTGCAACATCTTTTCTCAACATACAAATCTTGTAATAATTCTATACATAATTATGAGTTTTTGCTTCATAAATTTAGGAGTATCATATAACAAAATACTTATAAACAAGCTTATATTTAAACAACACCCATACTAGTATCAAAAATTTCAACATAAGTAACTGCAATTTACTTCTAAGCCTTGTTTTGACACATCTCAAAACATTGAAGACTCATTCAACATCGGTATAACTAATAGAAAGTGTTAAGATATTTAATGCAAAACAAGCTGTTTGCATTTGTAGGTATAATGAAAGAAATTTTACCTGAGTTGATATTTACTATGGCCTCCAGAATCTGATAAATTTATAAGCGACCCTCCTTACAAATAAATAACAGAAAGTGTTATACACGATGCAGATAATGAAACCTGAGCAATGGGATAATGGTGCTAATAAACTCATTAAGGCAATAAATGTGAACGTGTCGACGTAGTGTATTACAAAGATTAGGATTTGTCATCTATTTAACAGCTGGCCTTACAGTCCCTAAAAGTAAAAATTATAAATAATAACTTTTTTTTTAACATTTAGTCTTATGTTAGCCAATAAGAAGGCTTAAAATTATCAGAAATGTCCATGCAGTGTAGATACATGGAATTCGAGAGTTGCTAGCTGTATGGACGTCGTATTTTACTCCAACTTTGTCTCGTGCACATCATGATTAAGTAAATCTACATATAGCCTTCAATATATGAATTCAAAGTGAATTATATTTAATCACAAACCCGTATTCTTAAATTATTTCTGCACCCATCTATACAAATCTACTTTTTATCAATTTAACGAGTGCGTATCCTTGAAAAATTAAAAAGGTAAATTCTAATTAAAATCAAATCAAGGAATTCGCGCTATTTTATCAAACACAAGCTAAGTCTTGAAAATGCTGCCCACCTCGGCGTTCTTACAGTTATATACGTATGCCCACAAACGATTCGTGTATATTTCCCTAATATTATCACGAAATTCTGGATATTGACTTTTACTCGCAATTTCAATATATTTTTGAAATAAGTACTAAAATCTCATTATAAAGTCTTGCTAGTTTCCTGTCTCTTGCAATGTATTTTCCTTAGTTTTAAACAGATTTCTAAGAAACGTCTCTTTAATTGGAACCAAATATTAAAGCATTTCATTCTACTGCTCACTCTTTATAAATACTTATTTTGATGATAAATGGTGAATAGTTACTGACAATAAATCTACGGAAACGTCGATATAAAGATCTCTACGTATTAGCTGATATTAGCTAACAAGTCCTTACTTTAAATTTAACCATAAACTATATTAAATTACTGCTTTCATTATCTATAGGAAATAGTTGAAGTTTTAGGTCTGATGCAAAATAGCCCAAAATACCGTTAACTAGAGCTGATCATTACTCAACCGACTGAGAACCATATGATACTTATAGCCCAATCTGGTATCACTGGCTTTCTTCCACATATCCTCCAACCTTTATTTAATATAAAAGTATAAATATATAGAAATATAAAAGAGCTACAACCTAAGCTTTAGCTTGTGATCATTCTATACAGTGTCGAAACAAAGAGTAAGTACTGCTTCCTGCGGAGAGCATCACAATATCTCGGAGACGCATCTTTATTAGCACAGGAACAGAATTATAAAAAAATATAGGCATACACTTCACCGCTCCGTTACATAGATATCACACTCACATTTAAATCTACAATTTTGATCACGCAATAAAATGTCAAATATTGACAATAACTTCTGCGTGTTCGACAAGCTTACGCTAATTATATCAGCGTTTCCCAAGTAATTTGAAATATTTAAAATACCTAACTGTTCGCGGAACAAAGAAAATTATTGTTCTGCCAACGGTTTCGCAGAATTGTCAGCTAATTGCAGATTAGACTTGACATACTAAAACTCGATTTCTTTACGGCCAATCACGTCGAGAAAAAAATAAAATCTGACGTCAATATATTTAGACCATTTATGGAACTCGGAATTATTTGCTAATTTTGTTGCCGACTGAATATCTATGAACAAAAATGTAATAATTTTATTTATTAAAGCTAAGGAATTCGTGAAGAGGATAAAGGAATTGTTGGCTCTTTTCTCAATAAAAACGAGAGATGTCGCGGAAATGCAACAACTTGCCTCGGCATAAAAACCCTCAAGATTAGAGGGAAAAGCCGGGGCAAGCCTATTCTTTATTAAACTATGTAATATAATATTTAATATAAATTTACTTACAATTATTAATCGAATACAAACAATCTTAGAACTAGTGAACGTTCACACTTAAAACGATAACGAAACCTTATAAAATCTGGCCGCCGCTGGTTTAGTCTCGTCCAGGGAGAAAAAACCGGGCGAAGGGAGCGCAAAACCTACGCACGCTGCGCGCCCCGACGTCTCGGGTGACCAACGCTACGGTGCCGGGCAGCGAAATTTTGCTGCCGCGAAATGCGCTCGCCTTAGAGCAGGTTGCACTCAGCAAACACAGCTCTCACAAGAATTAACACTGCTTAAATTAACACTTACAATCACACAATAATCAAACAGAGTTCGGTAGAATCTATGAATATTAAGTGTTGCAAAAACTAAAATGTCGCACGCACTCTTTGTGTTACACACCGAAAAAATACAAACTAGTATCGCTTAAACTCGACTGTTCGTACCGGCGATCACGTCAACAATGCCAGTCGTGACGCGGCACGCAAGCCACTTCGTCTCGAGAAACCCGACGCGACGGCGGCGAGCCGGCGGATTTATTATAATCGTAGTGCAGATATAAACATTTCCACCCCTAATACGCGGAAGTCGTAAACCCGAACATCCCGCCCGCCTTCGACCGACGGACGAATAAGTTTAAATATATTCTATTAGTTATGTTCACCATCCTCGTCTGTGAAAAGTGGGAAAAGACGAGAGATGCGTCGTCGAAGCATGGTGGTAGCAGTCTTGACGGTTGCGACCCGTACGAGACCATCTGGACCAGGGTGCACATCAACCACCCGTCCTAACGGCCATTTCGATGGAGGATAGCGGTCGTCCTTAATAAGAACCAGTCTGCCGACGGAAAAGTTTTCGGTAGGCTCTCTCCATTTTTCCCGCTGCTGCAAGTATAGGAGATACTCCGACGACCAACGCCTCCAAAATTGGTTTCGTATTCGCTGCAGCAGTTGAAATCTGCTTAAGCGATTTTGCGGCACATTGGGGCAATCATCGTCTGGAAGCAGTGCAGAAGTACTGCCCTGTAGAAAATGGAACGGTGTCAAAACTTGTAAATCATCAATATCAGCTGTCAAAGCTGAGAGTGGTCGAGAATTAAGACACGCCTCTATTTCTACTAGAATAGTAGACATCTCTTCAAAGGTGAGAGTATGCTCCCCCACTGCGCGTTTTAAATGGTGTTTAACCGATTTGACACCGGCCTCCCACAATCCACCATAATGTGGTGCACTTGGAGGTATAAACTGCCAGTCTGTCCCGCCATTCGCCAAAATTGAACCAACTTCTCGATAAATGTTTGACGCTCTTTTAAACATTGCCTTCAATTCCTTATCGGCGCCGTGGAAGTTGGTGGCGTTGTCGCTAAAAAGTTTTTTGCAAATGCCTCGACGACCCGCAAAACGACGGTAGGCGCATATAAAGGAGGCCGCTGTCAGATCGCTCACGAGCTCCAAATGCACGGCACGAGTAGCAAAACAAACAAACACAACGATGTATCCTTTATAAGAGCGGTATCCGCGGCCCTTAGTTGTTCGTATCTGTATAGGACCGGCATAATCAAGACCCGCTGTAGAAAATGGTCTATCCAATCTCACCCGGTCGGCCGGCAAATTCCCCATCAATTGTTGAGCGGCTTTAGGTTTAACACGCTGACAAGTGATACACTTATGAACAATTGATTTTAAGAGTTTGCCTTTGTTCACAACCCACACTTGTTGCATTAAAACACTCGCTGTTAGTGCAGGCCCTCCGTGCAAACAGAGTCGGTGTGCATAGCGCACAAATAACAAGCTCAGAGCTGAATCCTTGGCAAGAATCGGTGGGTGCTTACATTCAAAGGTAAGATTCGAATTTGCTAAGCGTCCTCCTACCCGTAAAATACCCTCAGTATCTATACTAGGGTTCAATTTACAGAGACGATTGCCTTTTGCGAGTCTTTTCCCTGCTCTCAATGTTTTTAATTCGTCTACGAAACTATTAGCTTGAGATAAACGAATAACTACAAATCGAGCTGCAGATAATTCTGCCGATGATAAAAATGAAGGGAGAGGGTCTTGACCTTCGCTTTTTCTACGCAAATTCATTAGTGGGCGTCTGCAGTACGCAACAACACGTATTAATTTTGTCAAATTCGAAAATCGCGTCAAAATTTCCGGTTCCGAGGGAGGCGTCCGACAGTGAAGAGAGAGCTGGATATTTGCAGATCGCGGCCACTGCTCTGCCGATTTAGAGAGCCAATGAGGCCCATGCCACCAGAGATCTATTTGCGACAAGTCCCCCGGCTTCGAACCTCGCGTTGCTAGATCTGCAGGATTCTCCTTGGAAGGCACGTGCGCCCAAACGGCAGAGGGCAACTCGGTCTGAATAAACGACACACGGTTAGCAATGAAAGTTTTCCAACTACATGGATGCTTACGTAACCATGTAAGCACGATCTGACTATCTGTCCATGCGAAAACGGGAATCGTACTCAGAAAATCCAATGCCCTTATATGGCAAATAAGTTTTACGAGGAGAGCAGTACCGCACAGTTCCAAGTTTGGTATGCTCACCGTCTTGACTGGAGCGACCTTCGTCTTAGCTGTTATTAACGAGAGGCGAAATTGCCCATTACCTTCATTGATCCGTAAATATATGACTGCTGCATATGCTCGGGAGGAGGCATCCGAAAATCCGTGAATTTCGTAAGATCGATCAGCCGTTATCCCTAGCCATCTGTCGATTTTCAAAGCTGGTAAGTCAATCAATGAACGACAGTAATCATGCCACCTCTCACGCAATTCCGCAGGTAAAGGGGAGTCCCAGTCACATTTCTGAAGCCAAAGGTCCTGCATAAAAATTTTCGCCTTCACAGTGACAGGTGAAAGCCAACCAAGGGGGTCGAACAACCGGGCTATATTGGACAGCACAGTGCGCTTCGTTGAGGCTGCCAATAGCTTGGCGACATCTTGAAAATGAAATCGGAAATGATCTTCCGAAGGGCTCCACCGAATTCCAAGCGTCTTGATCGAACCATCTGATGTGATTTGTTTATCTAAATCTGGCAGAGCTTCGGGAGGAAGAAGTTCCAAATGATTAGCCGCCCATTTTCCGAGAGAAATACCTGCGGAACTTAAAATTCCGGTCAGCTCCTTTCTCTTTTTTTGAGCCGTAGAAAAATCGTCGGAACCAGCAAATATGTCATCTACATATGTTTCCGACTTTAAGCATGCGGCTCCGAGTGGAAATTTCGCCTCTTCATCTCCAGATAGCTGTTGAAGTGTACGGATGGCGAGATAGGGAGCACAGGCCGTTCCGTACGTTACCGTAGTAAGTCGATAATCTACCGGCTCCGATTGTGCAGTAGGAGCCCATAAAATTCGTTGAAAGTCTTGATCTGCATGATTTACTCCAATCTGCCGAAACATCTTGACGATGTCAACTGTGAAAACAAATAAATATCGGCGCCAATTGAGTAAAATCAATGCGAGATCGCTTTGCAACGGAGCTCCGGGCAATAAAAATTCATTGAGAAAATGACCGTCTCGGGTTCGCCTACTTGCGTCGAAGACTACCCGGATTTTCAAACCGGAATCAGTAGTTTGAACCACCGCGTGGTGCGGTAAGTACCAAGCATTTTCTCGTTTTCTCTCCGAAGAGGGGACTCGTTTCATATGTCCCAGTCGTTCGTACTCGTTCATGAATTCGACATAAGCCTCACCTATCTTGGAGTCTCGCGCGAAGCGACGGTGGGCTGAGGAAAGAGATCCAAGCGCGATTTTTCGGGTCTCCTCTGCTACGGATGGTATAGCGGATTTGAATGGAAGACGGACTTCATATCTACCTTCTGAATTCCGCACGTGAGTCTCTGTAAAGAGCCTCTCACAAGTCTCTTCATCAGGCTTGAGCTTTGCTGAAGGCGTTGGCAGATCCTCGATAGCCCAAAAGCGCTGCAGAGTTTCGTCTAAATTAAGAACGGATACGCAGTGATGTACCTGCTTCTGCGCGTGAGAAAAAACGCCATCCGCCCGCCGTGATATTTCCGACTGTAACGGTCCTGAGATTATCCACCCGAAAACCGTGTTTTGTGCGATGATGTGCGATTTCGGAAAGCGTTTAAGCCCTGATAGAAGTAACTGTCCGTAAACATCGGCTCCGAGTAAAACATCAATCTTACGCGCGATGAAAAATTCAGAGTCCGCTAAATCTAAGCCCTCAAATTGTTTGAGATCCAAATCCGAGATATTCTCAGCTGGCAACTGTGACGTCAGTCGAGGGAGAATGAGTGCACTCGTACTAATTACACAGTAATTATTGCTCGACGAACCTAAAGAAAGTTGCGTCATCGAACGCGCAGTACCCGCTGCAGTAGCGCCAAGGCCTGAAAGAGAAACGTACGTGTGCTGCTTTACGAGCCCTAGTAATTGAAGAATGGATTCAGAGACGAATGACACCTCGGATCCTTGATCTACGAGTGCACGAGCATATGTTCGTTCCCCGTTCGGACTTATGATTTGTACGCGTGCTGTTGCTAAGATGACTCGTCGCTTAGTAGCTAGAATAGTTGCCGCGTGCAAGCTGACCACGGGCGCACTTTCATCTGATTTATCTACTCGAGAATTACTATTGTTTGTCTGCGTAGTTCCGTGAGATTTCAGGTGTAAAAGCGAATGATGTTTCGCTTGGCAAAACGAACAACGTCCCGTAGATTTACACGCGTTAGCTCTGTGCGATCCGAAGCAATTAAAGCAGACTTGTAAGTTTTTTACCGTCGCAAGGCGCTCCTGTGGGCCCTTTTCTTTTAACTTGAAGCACTTCGAAAGCGAATGTGCGCCAAAACAAAGCGGGCATTTAGAAGCTCCAGACAGCCGAGCGGGAGAAGCATGAAAGACCTTCCGCGCATGAGGCAACGATGATGAAGTAGCGCCTGGTCTTTTTTCCGCCTTGCGCTCTGTAGAAATCATCGAGAGAGCTTGTACTCTTTTCTCTAAAAATCTAGTGAAATCTAGAAATTTAGGAAATGCACAAGATGCAGAAGATTGTGAGCTGTTTCCCTCTAAAGATTTTTCCATGTCTTTATCGCTTAGTTCGGCCTCCCATAGTTTCCTTGATTCGGTGTCCAAGCGATCAGATAACAAAAAAATCAACCAAACATCCCAATGCTCGACGGGAAGTTTCAAGTTCACTAAGGCTCGAATAATACACTGGGAGTTATCGATAAAGGCACGCAAATCAGACGCAGATTCCCTTTTTAAATTTGGAATTTCCATTAGGGACGTCAACAACTTATTAATAATCAATCGAGGATTATGATACCGAACATTCAAAGCCTGCCACGTGCTAGAATAATTAGCGTTAGTTGTAGTCACTTCCTTGACTAATTCTGCAGCTCCGCCGGTCAAACATAATTTAAGGTATTGGAGCTTCGTAGCATCCGATAAACCGGGGACATCATGAACGAGCGTAGTGAATAAATCAGAGAAGCTAGCCCAATCTTCGTATTTGCCTGAAAATTTAGGCAAAGAAAGCCGAGGCAGCTTCGCGACCCGTGAATCAGAGCGCGTTTTGTTTGACACTGAATTATTTGTATTGTTTTTATCCACGAGTGCAAGTAGCGTCAGGAACTCATCAAGCGCATTCTCGTAAATGCCTTGAATCCGATCAAACCATTTATCCGTTACGTAAGCATCTCTCTCCGCGTCGTCTCTACAAACAATGACCGAATGAGTTTTCATAATCTCAGCCCAAATTTCGTTCACTGCATTAAGTCTAGACTGTACAATACTTTTATTAAGTGAGTCGCGTGCCTTATTTTGTAAACGGATACACATGCCTTTAATTTCAGACTCGCGCGCTGTTTGTAGCGATATTAATTTTTTCAAAGCCAACGGTGCCATGATTCAACCTAGTATACGAAATTTAAATAAAGAAAATAAAACTCTATCTCTAAACTATTTCTCGGGTACGAAAGCCGTGAAGTAAATTAAACAAGCAAGCAAAGCGTATAAGCGCGCCTCGGCGTCAAGTCCGTCTTTGTTTACGTTAGGCTGGCACACTTCCGTAAACCCAATCGTTGCGTATACAAAGAGTGCGTCGCGTTGAACAAAGAGTCTTAAGAAATAAAATTTCAACAGAAAATTTATTAATTATCTATACAGATTTTATCTGTAAAACACGCTCATTTCTTAAACAATTAATGGCTCGAACTATTCAAAATTATTTAACATATAAATTCGCAAGATAACTTATTTATTATATAAAATAGCTATATTATAAAATTTATTATAAAGAAAAAAGCCAACAATTCACTCCTCACCCGGGCACCATGAACAAAAATGTAATAATTTTATTTATTAAAGCTAAGGAATTCGTGAAGAGGATAAAGGAATTGTTGGCTCTTTTCTCAATAAAAACGAGAGATGTCGCGGAAATGCAACAACTTGCCTCGGCATAAAAACCCTCAAGATTAGAGGGAAAAGCCGGGGCAAGCCTATTCTTTATTAAACTATGTAATATAATATTTAATATAAATTTACTTACAATTATTAATCGAATACAAACAATCTTAGAACTAGTGAACGTTCACACTTAAAACGATAACGAAACCTTATAAAATCTGGCCGCCGCTGGTTTAGTCTCGTCCAGGGAGAAAAAACCGGGCGAAGGGAGCGCAAAACCTACGCACGCTGCGCGCCCCGACGTCTCAGGTGACCAACGCTACGGTGCCGGGCAGCGAAATTTTGCTGCCGCGAAATGCGCTCGCCTTAGAGCAGGTTGCACTCAGCAAACACAGCTCTCACAAGAATTAACACTGCTTAAATTAACACTTACAATCACACAATAATCAAACAGAGTTCGGTAGAATCTATGAATATTAAGTGTTGCAAAAACTAAAATGTCGCACGCACTCTTTGTGTTACACACCGAAAAAATACAAACTAGTATCGCTTAAACTCGACTGTTCGTACCGGCGATCACGTCAACAATGCCAGTCGTGACGCGGCACGCAAGCCACTTCGTCTCGAGAAACCCGACGCGACGGCGGCGAGCCGGCGGATTTATTATAATCGTAGCGCAGATATAAACATTTCCACCCCTAATACGCGGAAGTCGTAAACCCGAACAATCTACAAAAATACAAATTGAGTTCACTTAACAACTGTCGCAACGATATAGCTTCTTTTGTTCCTTCTGTTAGTGTGATGTATTCGGATTACACTGTTATCAAAGGCACTACCTTTGACATTTGCTACATCAGCATACTGGACCCCTATTTAATAAAAATATGAACCTGCTCCGAGATCTTCGTGTTTCTACGCATCCAACGTAATCAGTGCCAATATAGATACAAATTTCCATTCAAAAAAGGGCATAAAGTCATGTATACCTATCAGAAGGAAGCGCTAATGATCGGAAGGACCAAGGGAAAACCCACCGTTGTTGATTGGAGCAGAATGCAGAGTTTTCTACAATATTCATTATACCTTTAATAACATGAACTTTATGTAATTTGGCATTCTAAAGTCTATAATATTTAGATTCTCCTTCAAACCGGACTAAGATAAGAGGCTTACGTTTTGGCTCGAACTTTTTCCGCTTTTCCTTTCCTATATTTAGTATGTATCAATATAGGAGTATTTATCATGTATCTATACCAAATATACGAAATGCTTTACGTTTTGTTTATATTTAAATCATTTCTCATATGGCGTAGAGTTATGTTATTGCATCGCTACTCAATTCAGTACGTAACACACCGTGTGAACAGCTTCGGACAAAGTTGAACTTTCCAACAATAGAGCGTATTTTTCGTTTGGCGCAACCATTTTATTCATAAATATAAACTGACGAAAATTCATAAACTATATTCGAATTTATCATATACTTACGGAAATTCTCTGCGATATACTCACGACCATTGTCTGAACCCAAAACATGAATTTTATTGCCCGTTTGAGTCTGCAGGAATTTTTTAAACTCCTTAATTTTTCAAAACACTTCAGATTTGTGTCTCAAAAAATAAACTTCTCTAAATTTTGTACATTCATCCTTGAATAATAGAAAATTACGATAGCCACGTGGCAATTCCACGTTAATTGATCCATATATATCTGTGTGAATTTTATCGCCAGTCTTATACTTTTCATCACGTTTTATTGGCGAATGAGGTTTGCGCGTTTGTTTTTTCAATATACACGACGTGCACTGAAAGTCCTCATCTTTTTAAGATTGAAGCTGTTTATCGTTGAGCAATTTTTTTCATATTTACTAGAGTACGAACATTAATGTGCCCCATATGCTCGTGCCAAAGCTTTAGTTTGCTTTTCTTCAATATCACAATGTTGCACTGAGCGGGTATTCCATCGTCGACTTGCATCTGAAAAAGGTGTCTGTGTCTTACACCGTGTAGTGTGCGTTCGCCGTTCTTATCATGCACTTCACGGCACGTTTCATACCCATGAAGTGAACATTTTCTATTGTTCATAGTAGCAATAGAAAAACAAGTTTCTTTGAAATTCTGTCACGTAAAGCTCATTCTCCATTTGTCTTTCGACGAACTTTTCTTTTATTTCTTCTTTTATTAACACTGTCCCTATTCCTGCTATAAGCAAGATTTTGTTGTCTATTATTTTTATATAGCGCGTTTCACTGACAAGAATCAAAGACGTGAAAAAGAATCTTCTGAACGTCATGTGTATGCTTGCACCTGAATCAGCTAGCCATATATCTTCATTATGATCTGTCATTTTTTAATAAAATACACTCACCTCACTGAGGTTTGCCGACGCCATATATGAAGATCCTATCTGCGAATCGCTGCTCTTTTTATTAGAACATTCACGCGCCCAGTGTTCTTTCTGCTTCCAAATCGCACACTTCGCCTATTTCTTAAAATTTTAAACTTTTTTGTTTCCCTTTGTTTTTGCGGGCTTCTGTTTATTTGCTACAGACTGCTGGTGATTCAGTTGCAGTCTTATCGCTTCAATTTGTACCCGGGTCGAATTCTAACAAGATTTAATGGGTTGGAAAGTAGTTACTAGGTAGTAAAAATAGAATAAATCATGTTGGCTAGAAACAAGGTTGATCTTGTGCAAAATTTGAAAGTTCTCAATAAAATTAAGAAAAAGGTTGAAACTAGGTTTAAAAACTAGTGAAAAGCTAGGTAGAAACTAGGTTTACTTTAATCTTTTTTTCTGGTTAGTAATAATAAATTTAATAAAAGAAAAATCATAAGATACGAAAACTAACCATTTTAAAGAATTACAAAATAATAATAAAGTCTGTTTTTCATTCGATTTTGTCATCTTAAAAATTATACGTAATAAATTAGTTTTGGAAATGTTTTCCTTTTATTATCTAATATCTAAAATTTCGCATGAAGCAATGAATTAACAAATACTATTCTTTGATATATAATAATATCATTTGATATTTTTGAAATCTTTTAAAATAAAATTAATTTTTTAAATGAAAAATCATGTGGGGTTCATAACTTTAATTTGTAACTTGAATTTATGAAGTGTACATACTGCATGTCTGGTCACAGGACACTTCCGCAAGTGATAAAAAATTAACTTGGTTAGTAGATAAGTTCAATTAAGTCTTTATGCATGTAAGAGGTGTGTTCTAATAATAAGGTCACTTCGTAAATATCGGGGGCTACGTCCGTTCAATTATCAATTTCTTTTATTTTGTGTTGGTACAGGTGTACTGAGAATATATGCACGGTTTTAGCTCTATAGCATTATTTATTTACTTGTGACAGGAATATAATGTTATAAGTGTTTCGTAAGCTCGGCAATTTGCTTTTACCAAAAAAATGGAGCAAAGAGGTTGCATTAACTTTTGTGTCAAAAATGGAATTCAGTACTCGAAAACTCTTAAAATGTTGACAGTTGCATACGGTGAGTCTACTTTAAGTAAAAAAATATATATAAGTTCTACAAGCTATTCCAACAAGGCCGAGAGGATGTCAAAGATAAACCTCGCCGTGGACGTCCTAGTACGTCAACAACAAATGAAAATGTTTTTTGTTAGTTGCAGTACAATATTATTTTTCGGCATAATGATATTAGCCATGAATTCTGAAAACAAGCTTCTATAATTTCATTATGAGTTCGCAATATTAGAATAGTCTCTTATAAGACCTTGCAATTACAAGGACGACTTAAATCTCGAATTGTTAGATGAACAAATATGGTACGCTCTCGCACCAACTTGTTAAAATTTGAAAGTCATCGCTCGCAAATCCGAGACAGTTAAATCTTCCCGGGAATATTTCATAAATAAAAGCAAAGACTACATTTACCCGGGCTCGCGTTCTAGGGTCAAATAAAACAGAACCACCTTCTCGGACGATACACCTTTGTTACGATTTAACAGGAATCGTCGGATCACTATAGACGAGAAGCACAGAAGAACCAAGACCGAAGAAAGCACGCCAAGGTCGATTCAATTTCAAGATTTAGCTCACGGTCTTCTTTGATTACCGCCACATACTGCATCAGGAATTTTTACCACAAGGTCGTATTATCTTGAAGTTATGTGCCGTTTGCGAGAGGTGATACGCAAAAAACGTCCGGAACTTTGGAGAATCCATTCGTGGTTTTGATTAAGATAATGCACCTGCTCATTCATCGTTGCTTGTGAAAGATTTTTGGCTACAATCAACATCGCAGTCATGCCTCAGGCTCCATATTCACCAGATTTGGTTTCCAGTCATTTTTTTCTTTTCCCAAAACTGAAAAGACTCATGAAAGGACATCCATTTTCAACGATTGGGGAGATCAAAACAGCATCACTAAAAGAACTCATGGCTATACAAAAAAAATTATGTGCTTCGATGATTGGAAAAAGCGTTGACATAAGTGTATTATTAGGAGGCGAACTTAGTTCCCGACCTTTTTTAACGGAAAAAGAACATTTAAGATGGAAAATAGATACACTTTAGCATATTCAAAATATTTTATGTTATTTTCTACTACATTTTCTCTATCTTTTTGGAATTATGGCCATACCGTGGTGAAAGAACGATGACGATTTCGAGGCGATCAAAACATCCATAAATTCTCACACTTCTTGAACATATCGGAAGGCGGTATCAACGAGGTCGTGCTGCATCGATCTGAATACGTGGTAATCAGAAGGCACTATGTCTGGCGAGGACTCCGCTATGGCTACCTGGTACGGCAACACTTCCCATTCGAGCTCCAATAGGGTGTATTTGACGGCTTTCACAACATGTGGCGAAGCATTGTTATGGAAAAGAATGACTTTGCGCATATTGCTCTCGATTACTGATCTATATTTGATCAATTTCTGTTGCAAATCATTCAGTTGGCCTTTTTTGTATACCTCGGCAGAAACTTTTTCATTCGGTTTTAGCAGCTCGTAGTACAGCATATCCTGTTAGTCCCATCAAATGCACAGCAATAACTTTTGGACGTGGATGTTCCGTTTTGGTGTCGATGTAGATAGTTGTTCAGAGTCCACTGATAACTTTTTGCGCTTAGGATTCTCATAGTAGATCCACTTTTCATCGCCAGTCACAATACGCCATAGAAAGCTCTTCTTTTCTGCCTGGCAAGCAAAGACAGTGCGATGTTGTATCGATTCATAATGTCACTTTCGGTCAAATCGTGTGGCATCGATTTTCATTCTTTATGAATCTTTCCCATCGCATCTAAATGTTTGCCAACTGCTCTGTCACTGACTCCCAACTTATCAACGAGTTCGTTCTGTGTTAGAGCTGAGTTTTCGTCCAATAATGGTTGCAATTCACTATCTTCAAACTTTTACGGTTGTCCAGAACTTTCTTTGTCATTAATATCAGTATCTCCACTTCTAAACCGCTGAAACCACTCTTTGCACATTGTAAACGATTGGGCTTGTTCGCCATAACATTCTTAAAGCAATCCATAAGCTTCTGCTACACTTTTTTTCAAATCAAAATAGTGCAAAACGACGTGTCGAAAAAACGATTTATTACGATTCAATTTTCACTGATCAAAAAGTTATAATGTTATACAAATGATGGCGCCTGCGAACTGAATTTTATTGGTAAATGCTAACATTGGATACGAATTAAAAACTTCTAGCATGTTCCGTCTCGACTTCGTCCGAGATAATAATTTATACGATTTCTTAAACAGTTCAATAATATTTAAGTAAAAAGTGCTCTATATATGAATATCTATATTACTATAAATAATTTACTGTAATTTACCTACCATTGATTCCGTATTCTAAGCTGCTTCAAAGCAGCGTCCACTCCAAAAACGTGATATTTTGCAGACCATTCTATACAATATATATGCATATTACATATAGCTTCTACAGGGGAAATTGTGCTTTCCAGTTTAGACGGTAGAAAAAGATTTTAAAGTGTCTCGAAACGACTTCTATAAAGAGTATCATGTTCGAACGATAAAATATATCTCGGGACGAATGATATAAAGAGTTTTGTGTTAGGGAGATAGAATACGATATCCAGTCAACCCGCGGACGACTTAGACTGGGAGTTGGGGTGTTCAAATAAAAGAATACGAATCCCTCCATAGAAGTCGTCCCGTAATATCTGGACATGGCCTTCTACCATTTGAACACGCAATTCTCCGTAGAAAATATCCCGAGGCACCTGGACATCGTATTCTGCCGTCCAAACATGAAACTCCCCGTAGAAGTTGTCCCGTCATACTTGGACACCGTCTTCTACCGCCCGAACACGCACCGCACCGTAGAAATTATCCCGAGGCACCTGGAAATGGTATTCTACCGTTTCAACATAGCCTATATCCTTCCGAAGATAATATAGAATATGTATTTTGAAATTCAGAGCAAGTCGTTCAATAGTTTTTTTTCAGTAATTTATCGCGTACAAACAAAAACACGCGTTGTCTTTATAAATTAGTATGATATGATATGATACGATATATATATTGTTTGAGTGCGTTGATTCCTCAAATAGAAAAAAAAAACACGTTCTGTTCAAGTAACAATTTTTAAAGATGTATTTATCAAAATCTACATATCAGGGTACAATGACTTATATACAGAGAGAAAGGTAAAAATCTTATTATTATTTGAAACTATTCGAATCAGGAGTACGCCTGATTTCGCTCTAAGTCGACAGTTGATGGTACCAAAGCTGAAAGGCGACTGGTCTTTTTGAACGCTTCTTAGCGAGCTACTGAAAAATAGAAATAGAAAGGATAATCCTAACTATCAATAAAATAAATATTTGTCCCAAGCATAGTTAAGGGTTGGCCCATGGTTTGGTAAGCGGTCGTTTTGCTTATGGCAGGGCTCGGCTGTTTATAAAATACAAGGCGCCTGAACCCACGGTACATCTGTACCTAATTACAGTTCCCCAATTTATGAGACATTTGTTTATGAGTGACAAAAAATGCTGCTAGACATACAAGAGTTAACACATCATATTATAAGAGATTTCCCAGAAGTGTTTTGTTTTTATGAAATACAATACTATAATAAAATTAAATTTAAAATACGAAATTCTCATAACTACCGTAAACATATATATACACCCAAATGATTTAATATTATATTTCGATAATTTATAAATTAAAATTATTTAATTATGGATATCTAAATTAATAATCATCTATTACTATTATTTTTTTATTATTATTAATATTATTATTAATAATAATTCCAGAATTAAGAAAAACTAATTGAATTAACGAAAACATAATGTTCGATTAATTAAACATAAGCGTCAATGTTTATTTAATTTTACTTAACTACTTAATCTTATTATTAATATTACATAATTATTAATATTTATTGTGAAATATTAAAAAGTTGATAAAACAATTATCTTAGTTACGGAATTACAAGAATAACACATACAGAATTTAAAATTGTTAAATAATATTTATATTAATTAACTATTAAACCCCTGATTCTTTTCTATTCTTATTTAAACAGTAAAATTTACTTAATTAATTATCGCGCGAGACACATGTAAACGCCAGAAACTAAATTATTGTTAAACTGAATCTAATTATTATGTTAAACTATTCTAAAACGTGAATATATTATAAATGAATAGTGTAACTTCTACATTTTTAAAAATACCATTACGATTCGACAAAATGCATTAATGATATTTGTTGACTAATAAAGTAAAGTATATAATATATTTATCTCCCTTACTAAGGAGAAAAAAAAGGAAGAGCAGGAAGAAAAAAAGAGGGGTGGAATGAAGTTAAAAAAAAAATAAGAAGAAGAAGCAAAGTGAGCAGACTGCTGAGGAACAACCTCAGCATCCAAAAAAATCACAAAAATAAAAAAAAAGGCCAAAGACGATGCGATCGCCATCAAACCAGCGCAGGGGAAATCCTACGCTGAGGTGATGAGATCCATCAGAGCGGTCAAACCGGAGCACTTGGGCGCGGATGTGAGGACCGTCCGGAAAACCAAATCAGGTGAGGTGCTGATTGAACTCAGACATACCAAACCCGAAGGTCGGAAGGCACTTGCTGAAGTGCTCAAGGAAGCGACAGGCCAGAGCGGCTGTGTCAGGGAGCCTAGAGAAAGTCTAGAGGTTAGAGACCTGGACTGTTGCGTGACGGAGGATGAGGTGTGTGAGGCCTTTAAAAGCAAACTGACAGATTATCGTGGCGAGCTGCAGGTCAGAGTGACAAAAACCAACACTGTGGAACAGCGTGCTGCCATCGTAGTGCTGGAGGAGGTTGCTGCCGCGCAGCTGCTGAAGATCAGGTTTTTGCGAGTGGGCCTGGTGAATTGTCGTGTACGCCGCCGCGAAATAATGACGAGGTGATACAGGTGCCTAGGCTATGGCCACCGGAGTCATAGCTGTAAAGGCCCTGACCGTAGCGCTTGTTGTTATCGTTGCGGACAGAGAGAGCACAAGGTCGCGTCTTGCACCGCAGAACCCGAATGCTTTCTCTGTAAAGGTGAAGCGAAATCGGAGGGACGCCGGCAAGTTGCGGGTTCCGGCGCCTGTTCGACTTTCCGCGAGGCTCTCTCAAAAAAGGCTAAATGGTCGTAATTCTGCAAGGGAATATTAATCGCAGCAGGACAGCTGATCACCTCCTTCTTCGGCTTTGCCACGATACTGATGCTGATATATTAATTATCAGCGAACAGTATCGGAACAGAGAAGGAGTAGGTTGGTTCACCGATAACTTTGGAACGGCAGCCATTTGGATTCCTGACCCACGAAAAACAAAAGTAGAGGATCATGGATCTGGAAATGGTTATGTTTGGGTACGGTGCAATCGCATCACGTATGTGAGTTGCTATCTTACACCAAACCAAGCCATTGGTAACTACCAAGTCATACTAGATGACCTGGAAGACACCATCAGAGAAATGAAAGGTGAGCTGGTGATGGCAGGTGACTTTAATGCACGGTCTCTACAATGGGGCATGGCGGGGCCCGACTCCAGCGGTCGAAGAGTCATGGTTTCACTGGACACAATTCGCGAGGGCCCCCTAGATGGAACGTTGCAGGGATAAATAGAGAGAAATTCTCACAGGCCATTGAACGCGGTCAGCAAAGCCTTGCTAGGATTCCAAATGGTTCATCGACAATTCAGCACGCCAGGGAGTTGACTAGCGCCACAATGCACATTCTACGCCGGGCTTGCGAAGAGTCGATACCGTGCAAAATGGTTGGTGGAAAAAGACGTCCTGTTTACTGGTGGACGGCTGAGATAGCTGAGATGAGGCGTAGGTGTGCACATCTACGACGAATGTCACAGAGAGCTCGTAAACACGGAGATGACATCACTTTGAGGAGGGCTGAATACAAGCTGTCGAGGCCCGCAAACACCGATGCTGGAAGGCGCTGTGTGAAGACATAGATGGGAATCCATGGGGACAGGATACAGGGTAGTTGCTGGAAAGCTGGGAGCTCATGGAAACATGGGCACCTTAGACTCCGGCACAATGCGGAACATCGTTGATACTCTGTTCCTCATCCACCCTGATAGGTCTGATCCAGCTCTATCGAAACGACAACTGGAGATACCTCTTTTCGAGCTCGGTAGAGCCGTGAGAGCCATGCGGAATAAGAGGGCTCCAGGACTTGACGGTATTCCAGGAGAGGTGCTGAAAATAGTTGTTGAGGAGCATCCAGAGCTCCTTCTGTCGATGTACAATTCGTGTTTGACATCTGGTTTATTCTATTCTAGCTGGAAGGCGGCGAAACTTGTGCTTATCGACAAGGGCAAGGGTCCGCCGGAGGCGCCCTCGTCGTATCGACCTTTATGTATGTTAGATATAGCTGGAAAGCTGATGGAGCGTCTATTGAAGCCACGACTCCTGGAGGCTGTTGCTGCTGCCGACGGCTTAGCTGACAAACAGTACGGATTCCAGGGAGGCAGGGCGACGGTGGACGCAATCCTCGAGGTTGTTGATGCGGCGAGGCGCACAGAGAGGGGTAATCACTACTCTCGACCTGTTTGCCTTCTGGCTACCCTTGACGTTCGGAATGCCTTCAACTCTGTTGGATGGGCAAATGCTTTGAGGGCCATGGAGTGCCTCTGGAGAGACGTAGGACCATGTGGGCCTGATAACATCGTCCGGCTGATGCTGGAGAGTTCTGAGAAGTGGTACAGGATTTGCAATTTTTGCATGACCATCCTGGACCACAATCGAAGGATCGGAGAAGGCGTGTAAGCTCGCAAGTGTAAATAGGATGGCGCAGCCCAGAAGTAATGTCCTCATAGACGGTTCCTGGGCTGCACTTACGCCATCGTGAGGAGGTCTCCTCGGTGCACGTCTGCCGACCCCGACTCGCAGCTCTTTTTAGAACTATGGGAAGCAGTTGAGGGGACTGCACTGAGGAGGTAGTTTTTAGTGGGTATGCTCTCACAGGTGAGTCCTACATACCCGGGGACCGGTCTCCGGGATCCATAAAGGATTTTTCTCCTCCTCCTTAAAAAAAAAAAAAATTATGTTAAACTATTGTAAAACGTGAATATATTATAAATCAATAGTGTAACTTCTACATTTTTTAAAATACAATTACGATTCAAAAACATGCATTAACGATATTTGTTGACTAATAAAGTAAAGTATATAATATATTCACGTTCATCTTTCCAATATGATTTTTATAACATAGTAGAAAATCGAACCGGAAAACTTTATGTTTAAATGCTGCTCCTTACGCTCATCTTCCCCTTATGTCTTGGAAAAGTCGTAAAGCGATAATTCTCTTCCTCCATCTCTAGTGCTTGCGTAGGGCTAATGCAACTGCATTTTTGGAAGAGGGCTACAAACGAAATAGTACAATCTCATTGGTTAAAACAAATCTTTACAACTTTTTCATTAGCGCAAGGGAAGAATTTTTAATGAAAAGGCAGTAAAAAACACAGTCACTTCTTGTGGGAGTTCTTTGCAAGCAATGAGACTCTAGTACACTATATGATGATTCGATCAAGCATATCTGACGAGACCGATTTGTCTCTACTATTGAAATATCAGAGACCGGCCCAGCACGTTTGTGGAAGGTCGGTACACTATCGCGATCCTTATCGCTTGCCTCGTACGGACGAGGACTCACATTAGAACCGTCCATTTTCCTCTCATATTAGCGAGGCTTGCCTTACCGTGTACTGAATACGCTCACTGCATTCCGTTCAATTCATGTCTTAACCAGTAGCATATTCCTTGTACCAGCTTCATAAATAAACACTTCAAATGTAACTAACTTTACCGCGATTTATCTAATTAAATAGTCCATAGTGTACGAGCTCTGAGACGGTACGGTTTCAGTCGGAACCAAGATTTAACGTGCGTCTGAGCACTTAAAGAGGTGAGACCACGGGCAAACTGGGCAAGATTAACCGTTGTCCAAACTCACGCTCCGATCCTAGTAGGTGAATTTTCGCAAAGTTAAATTCATCATAAATCTATAATATCGAATCAATTACGCGTCCCAAGTATCGGCTATCTAACCCTATCCCTGCTATTGCGCAAAAGCGTAGACATAAAAAAGGTTAATAAAGTAATTCGGTCACGTCGAACAATTCACAAGAAGTAAGTACTGCCCCCCGCGGAGGGCATCACAATACCTCGGAGACGCATCTTTATTGCCACAGGAACAGAATTATAAAAAAAATATAGGCATACATATATATATATATATATCAATTATATCTCTATATATCTATCTATTATATCTCTCTCTCTCTCTCTCTCTCTCTATATATATATATATATATATATATATATATATATATATATATATATATATTTTTTCCATCTAATTATCTAACATTCCGTCAATAATTATTATATATGCAATATTAAATATGGCCATCGAAAAAGGCCACAAAGATGATTTATGGGTTTTCACTCACATGACTGATATTAAAGGTTACTATATATGTATATCTGTAATTTCGATAAGTTCTTTTATTCAAAAAATGAAAACAGAATTATATAACAAAATTAAATTGAAAATGAATAAACAGATGAAATTAAAAACAAACAATAATTGTACGTATTAGTTGGTGACCTCTCGATCAAAACAAAATCCTTACGATGAGAATATTTTAAAATAATCAAAATTAGAAATATGATAAAATATACCAATCAAGTTCACCATAAATAAATATCAAGCTTGTCCCAGTATATAATAATAAGTGATAATAATAAGAAAAATATAGTTTTTAGTGGCGATTGAACAGGAAGCAGTAGAAAAGATAGGTTATATTGTTCAATAATGCAGAAGGATCCAATAAATCATTATTACCGTTGAATAGCTTGGTCATATATCGTGTTTAATCGTCAATCGATGTACGATTAAGAATCAAATCTTTCTTTTTTATTATCTAGTTGAACGTAAAAAAAAAAACGTTGTTAGAGGTATATAAATGAGTTTATCTTACATGTACCAATATCTGAATGTTTTGATTTTCGTAGAATCTAG
Organism: Sycobia sp. Sy_11; assembly: GCA_018907035.1. Classification (NCBI taxonomy): domain Eukaryota; kingdom Metazoa; phylum Arthropoda; class Insecta; order Hymenoptera; family Epichrysomallidae; genus Sycobia; species Sycobia sp. Sy_11. Next base: position 1,493,094 of record JACCIC010000020.1, read on the forward strand.
TTATCAAAAGGATAATATATATTTTGAGTATGTGAAAAAATATACTTTTGTATTTGTAAAATTGTAAACCATTAAAACGTTTTTGATGCATAATAATATATGATGCAAAATTCATTTCAATAAAATTATCGAATTGATAAATCAATCAACATACGCTACGTGCCTGATTTTTACAATTTTCTATGTTTTTAATATTATTTTTGTGTTTTAGATTTTCTTTTACAATATTACATATCAATATTATTATTGTATATTTGGAAGAATCGTTTATGCTTGTATCGCCATATTCAAATCTAATGAATGAGAGTCCAGCATTTAAGCTTTTGAAAATTAAAATTTATAATTTTTTAAAATTTATTAAAAAAAATTATTTTGTAGTAATTATCCAATCAAAATCACTTGTAACTATGATATTTATTCAAGATTGTATAGTAAAGTTTTAAGTGTCTGTGAATAATATAAAAACTTTTATTGTTTCATTAATGCGATCCTGAACACACGCGAATAAACGTGAGTCAATATAATATCTGAAACATATAATATATAGAATCTTTTTTCTTCTTCTGAAGTATTTGGTACATTACGTAACAACAACAATACCAGGAACATCATCAACAACAACAATAACAATAACAACAACAACTAATAAATAATAATAATTGATCTTAAGACAAATGCTTGCTTCAGTATTTTCGCGTTTGTCTTTAGCGTAACTCTGTACCATTTAGGTGTGTATATAGGTATTTTATATAAGCTCCATCGACTACAACAGTAATCCAGTTGCTGCAGCGAAATTTCGAGACTGCGTCGAAATTGTTTTTAGATCTTGACAAGCTCAGGTACAAATGCGTTATCTTTTAATCTATACCGTGCTAATATTTCATTTTTCTTCACGTATTAGTCTATACAGCGGTAATTATCCAGTCTTTTTACCACTTTTCGCCTTACTTCAGTCAAAAATGCTGTTTCACTCTTTTCATTTTCGAAAATAGAAGATCAAAGTTTTTTTACTTACTTTAGGACGAATTGTCATGTCTATTGAAAAGAAAATAAATTATTTAGTTTTTTGATTGAATGAATAATGTTATAAAATTAACTTTGATTGAACATTTTTTTTCTTGAAATATATTCGTTCAATATAAACATTATAAATATGTTCACCAGAAGATGGTACAAATCTATTGCGCACTCCATAATTCTAATGTGCTTATCTTATACTATATTGAAAAATACACGGTGACGCTGTTGACGAAACTGTAGAAGAAATGCTACCGTGTATCGGTGCCGTGGTAATCGGACAGAATTATATATACATTATTATAATTTTCCGTTATTCTTCAGTATGTTCTACGAATTACTCAGAACTTTAGAAGTATTTTAGCAGAACGAACTGCAAGCTGAGATGAGTACATTCTTTACTTTTAATACGTAACAACTATACCAGAGCCAAATTTGAAAAAATTGTTTCCATTTTGAGGTAACATTAGCTATTTTTTTATAATTCAATAATAAATAGTTACATTACTTGTTTTGAGTCAAAATTTTGGTAATTGTATAGATTTAATATTAAATTAATAGAATCTTTGCTACACACTTGGTAAAACATAATGAAATATAAATTAATATAGTGTAAGGATCACTTAATAAGTACACTTGGATATGTTCACAATTTTTATTTATTTTGAAAAACTGACAGCTGTTTCGACTACAACGTCATCTTCAAAGTTACAAATGTAAGAAAATATGAAATGTACAAAGGTATATATAATAAGTATAATAATAGAAGCAGAAGTAGTTAGAAGTAGGTATAATGAGGGAAAAGACCTGAGCCTGATTACAGACTTGTAACAACTTGCAACAACGGTGAAAGCAGAAAATCTTTTATGTCGTTCGTTACATTTTCGCCTCTAAGTAATGCTCTTTATTTCAATGATTTCTAATTTATCTAACCTTTTACCTTTTTGAATATTATGTCATAATTGAAAATCATTTGAATTAATTTTATTAATGATATAATGTTATAATGATATAATGCTAATCCTTTGAGGTTTTGTTAGACTCTATAGATTTGATGTGTTCATTGATTCTTTTTTCAATTGAACGGACAGTTTGGCCTATGTAGATTGCATCGCAATCGTTACAAGAAATTTTGTACACTCCACTTTTTTAAAATGATCGATTTTTCCTTTATTATTGACTAGCAAAGTTTTTAAAGTGGTTTTATTTGTGCTAATTGTTTTAATATCAAATTTCCTCAAATAATTACAACTTACATTACATATAAATGGTGCATAATTGATAAAGGAATAACGGTCATTAGTTAGTATTGGTGATGCATAAGAATGTTTTTGTAGGAGCTTACTACGTTTTTTAGCAATTAAGGAATCTATAATAGTAACACTAAATCCATTCTTTGGTGCTAATGTTTTTGGAATGTTAACTTTCTTTAAGAAACGTGTCTCATTTAAGGGGACTGTTAGTAATCTATCAATATAAAAACTGAATGCACTAATTTTTATATTAAGCGATTCATTAGAATTGAAAGGAATTACGGTATCTGTAGTTGTGTTTTTTCTAAAGATGTCAAATTCAAATATTTTATTATTTCTGATTATTTTAAATCCAAAAAATTAAAATTATTTGAAACTTCTAACTCATATGTAAATTTAATGGTTATAGGGAAAAAATTAATATGGATAGAAAAGGAATTAGTTGTCTTTCAGAACCTGACCAGACACAAAATATATCATCAACATAACGAGACCAGAGGAAAATAATTTTGTTAAAGATTTATTTAGGAACAAATTATATTCAAAATCTTCCATAAAAATTTCACTCAGAAGAGGTGAAAAGGGCGAAGGAAATTTGATATTAAAACGATTAGCACAACTACCACTTTAACAAACCACTTTAAAAACTTTGCTAGTCAATAATAAAGGAAAAATCGATCATATTAAAAAAGTGGAGTGTAAAAAATTTCTTGTAACGATTGCGATGCAATCTACATAGGCCAAACTGGCCGTTCAATTGAAAAAAGAATCAATGAACAGATCAAATCTATAGAGTCTAACAAAACCTCAATAGGATTAGCCGAACATTATATCATTAATAAACATAATATTAATTCAAATGATTTTCAATTATTACATAATATTCAAAAAGGTAAAAGGTTAGATAAATTAGAAATCATTGAAATAAAGAGCATTACTTAGAGGCGAAAATGTAACGAACGACATAAAAGATTTTCTGCTTTCACCGTTGTTGCAAGTTGTTACAAGTGTGTAAGCAGGCTCAGGTCTTTTCCCTCATTATCCCTACTCCTATCTACTCCTGCTTCTATTATTATACTTATTATATATACCTTTGTAAATATCATATTTTCTTACAATTGTAACTTTGAAGATGACGTTATAGTCGAAACAGCTGTCAGTTTTTCAAAATAAATAAAAATTGTGAACATATCCAAGTGTACTTATTAAATGATCTTTACACTATATTAATTTATAGATTAAATAAATAAAAGATTTACATTCAACATTCTAAAATATAAATTATCATAGTAGGTCGAGGTCGGATAATTTTTTTTCACATTCTTTAATGCTATTTTAGACATTTTTCTCCAATTTTTTTTATGGTTTTTGGATTTATACATAATACTTACAATTTTTATACTATATCTGAAATAAACTGACTTGAAATTTTAGCTCAGTACTATTGGATTATTTAAGGTAATAGATTCCAAAATCAATTTTCTATGGAATTTCCTGAAATTTGGAATGTACATTTAATACATATTGATTTATAATCTATCAAAAGTTTGCCGAAATTTGAAACCTAAATTTTAATACGTCATTTTGAATTCAACTAAGAAATTTGAAGATTTACTTTGCGTAGTAAAGAAACTGTTAAACACATTTGTTTAAAAAATTCATATATTATAGTCTAGTTTAATAGCAACATATTTATATTAAAAAATTCAAAATCGATCGAACAGTTTTTTAATAAACTTGATTTAAAAAGAATAGTTTCGATGATTTTCGACAAATCGACTAACGAGAGGACTCACTACGTGGCAATGTCGAACGATGTATGCAGACATCAGATAACATGTTTTATTCAGATAACAGACAGCAGATCTTTTTTGGTAAGATTTCGCCCGCTTGTGTTTTATGAGTGAAAACGGCAGCTACGCAAAAAAAATCCATCATTAAGTTGAACTTGACTAAGGTTCGAAAGGTAAATCTATTACGAAAAATTTAACTATATTTAAAGCACTTGAAATTAAAATACATTGTTCTGTAATCGTATTACATCTGTTACTGATACATTTCCTTTCCTGCTACGCACACGCGCACAAAATGCAGTAGCCCGGCATTAAAATTTTTCAACAATTGTTCGGTCGATTTTCAAAAATTTTTCGATAAATATATTGTTATTAATCTTTTTTTTCTTTTTTTTATGTTATTTAACGTCGCTCTATTTATGCTTCTAATTATCGGTGCTAATCAGCGGCGGAGGTCTACGATGTGTTTGTAAACAAAGCCCATGTAAATAATTACAGCGGTGCCTGTATCAATCGGCCGAGACCAGGATTTGAACTCGAATCACCGAGTTACTAGTCCTTCGCTCTAGCGATCGACCATCGTAGGCCTCAACTGTTATTAATCTAAACTACAATATAATAATCTTTTTTTAAAAATAGAAACGACAGTTTATTAAATTTGCAAAATATCTGCCTTACTCAAAATTACAAATAAAAATTTGAAAATAATATCTCAGATGAAAAAATAAGAAAATATATCGATAAAAATATATCGTGATTACGACTGGAGGTGTACTGAAATTTTCCTGCCTAGTAGATCTACGATTTTGAAAACTCTTCATAACAGCGATAAAAACTGCGCCTTTTAAAAATAGCTGTAATTATTATAATATCCAAAAAAACCCTAATAAACCGTTTATTCTCAATCACGCTTGGCATGGTCAAGCTCACTCATTTTCGAAGTGCGACGTTGTCAAATCTTGTTGTTTATAATTTTTCATCGAATCATTGAATGAATTACCATGTATATATATATATATATATATATATATATATATATATATATGTATATATATATATATTGCGTTGAGATCTAGTCAATACGACGTTTTCATTTTATAAGTATTAGGATAAAAAATATAAAAGGATAGGAAGGTAGATATAATTTATTTACAAATAAAACTACGACAATTGTGCGAAATATACAGATGTTTTATTGGCTCGTATGAAAAGGGAAAAGCCTAGTGGCATAAAAACCTCTGATGACAAATAATTTAAAGGTGCGAGCAGTTATTGTTCTTTATGAGTTTTGCACGTTGCGTGCAATGAGTGCTGAACTCGTCGGGAGAAGTGCTCTCCCAGAGATTCAAGCGTTGCGACGTGAATCTCGTGGAGATTCGAGCATCTGCAACGCAAATCTTGTTTGAGTTCGCCAACGAACGAATTTACTTGCAAGGAGAGTGGCCTCCTTACGAAATGTTGTAAAATAAGAAGAGGAGAAGATGTCTGGATAATAGTATACATTTTTTGACTACACGATTCGACGACTCAAGATTATCTAAACTCGTACGCGGTCATCGCCGGCGCTCCAGCGGCCTGGCGTCCCTTATCTCCCGATTGAGTAAACATAGCCACTTTGACAAGAATACGAGCCCCATAAACAATGTGCGGCGAACAAATTGTATTTATTTGGCTGTCTCGTAAATCAAAGTTAAGATTTTCAATTCTATGAAATAAAATTAATTATTATTTATAAAAATGTTATTGTAACATGAAACGGTATTAAATTATATATCGCTTTAATTGACATGCAGATAAATACGCAGCCATATGCCTTAACGCGGTTTCTATTACGATAGTTTTTTTCCTTGATAAATAGGGGACCGAAAAAATCTAGTCCAGTATGAGAGAAAGCAGCAGCCTCTTCCACACTTGATTTCGGTAAGTTTCCCATTGTCACGTGTATCGGGGACGATCGAAAACGAATACATCGAACACATTTACAAACAATTTTCCGTACTTGGTTCTTTCCGTCAAGTAGCCAAAACCGATGACGCAATGTATATAATGTACTTTAAGCACCCGTATGGTAAAAATGTTCGTGTTTTTCGCGAATAATCAAATCGGATACGTAGTGATGCGTTGGCAGCAGAATAGGATGTTTCTGTGAATATAAAATTTCGGCATTTTTTAAGCGCCCGCCCACGCGAATGAGGCCGTAGTGGTCTGAAAATGGATTTAAAGCTGCCGAACGGTTACATTTTGCTCCTCCCGTTTTGGAAATATGTTCAATTTCGTCGAAAAATTGCTCCCTTTGTATAATGTCTAAAATTTTTTGCTCTGCAGCGAGTTTCTCTTCTACACACAAATTTCCTTTGAAAAACTTTATAGGGCACATGCGTAAGCAACATGCTATTACACGGACAAGTTTAGAGAATTATGAAAAATTATTAAAAATTTCACATTTATTAATATTTATGGTCAAACACGTATTTTTTTCAATCCGGGCAGCTCTTGAATCGGCAGATTAAAATTCTCGGGCCAACTATTTTTACTTTCGTGCAATCATTTCGGTCCTTCCAACAATAATTTATTTTGTAGAAATTCTGTGGGAAATTGGCCTCGCGACAATCCATCAGCAGGGTTATCCATAGTTTTATCGTAACACCATTAAGCGTCTTCATCGTGTTGAATTTTCCTAACCTGGTTTACTGCAAAAACCTTTAAAACTGATGATAATTTCTTAAGCCATTGAAGCACAATAGTAGAATCTGTCCAAAAATAAGTGTGCTTTATTGAAAAATTCAACACGGAATGGATTTTTCGATAAAAATGAATAAGTGTTAAAGCACCGCAAATTTCAAGCTGTCGAATCTTGGTTTCTTTTAACGGTGCGACTCGAGATATTGTGCAACAAAGACGAATCAGAGTACGACATTCATTATCACGAGAACAAACATAAATACATGCGCCATAGCCAACCTTACTCGCGTCGCAGAATCCGTGGATTTCAATATTATTTGAATTAACTAAAACAAGATTGCGTAATATGTAATAATGCATATAGAAAATAATTTATAAATTCTAATCAAATGGCATACGTTACCTAAATACGTAAATATTTTTTATTTTAAATAGATTAATATTAAAGAGTCACAAAATTATTCACTTGATCGAGGAAACAAAATTAGAATAATATATAAATCGTCTTAATTTCTAGATGTTCTGACTAGATTCTGTCCAGTTTCTGATATACCTACCAAAATCTAAGCTCGTTTCCTATATTAAATGCTATTAAAAGTGGGAGAAATCAGAACTAGAATCAGACTAGATTTCCCTTCTGCATCAGAACATTTAATAAGGAACAATAACCCGATACTAGTTAGATTCAAGAATGAATTTCTACACGGGTATATATATATATATATATATATATATATATATATATATATATATATATATATTTACCCGTGCAGAAATATACTCGGCATACCTCTAGTTCGAACTAGATCCTAGTCAGTATTACTGATGATTTCCTCATGTAGGTAAATCTCGTCAGATCCCAGTTAGATTTCTCGACGATCATCAAATAATCGTCTAATATTAATTATTACTTTCTCAACTTTATTCAGATTTCCTTATCATTTATTGATGTTGGAAAGAAATACGTATTTTCTATAGTCAAAATTTTATGATACAAGTAGAAAACTTAAGGAAATTATCAGGCTTTCTATCTTGGATCTAGTCAGATTTCCTTAACTTCTTCCTATTTTGGAAAGAATGACATTTTTCTAAGTGGAATCTGCCAAGTAGGCGAATTCAAAAAATGGTTAGGTTTTCTATTTTGATTCTAGTTATATTTCCTCAACTTTTTCTAATATTAGAAAAAACGATGTCTTTTCTAGTCATCACCTTATGTCTACGAAAATTATATATATATATATATATATATATATATATATATATATATATATATATATATATATAATAAAAGAATGCGTGTGTGCGCGAGTTAAATAACTATATTTTGAGAACCCGTATTTATAGTCCGAATTTTATGAACGAATACGCGAGAAATGCAAAATATTGATAAAGGAAAGTAAAGCAATTGAACAAGAGGAGTTAATTGATGTGCTTTTTATTTACACTTCTTTACAGCTTCAGATCCTGACAGAGAGTGTCGCATGGCTGATTATTAATTCATTTATACCCTTCAGTGTCTTTGTCTTTTCTTCTTCACTGATGATCTGTACGGGATGTTCAGTCTATCGCAGGTCCAGATAAAAGATAGCCTACAGAGAACAATAGGAGCTGATAAGATACCAGACAGATCGATGCGTTGGTGCATTCGTGTGATCCATATAACTCGCGCGCACACATACACACGTTTTTATAGAGCGTGCAGATATGTATATATATATATATATATATATATATACATATTGTTAGATTGTTTTAGCCTTCTATAAATAATAAACCAAAAAAATGCTTGAAACTAAATATTGGACGGTATCGTAAAAGGAGGTAAACATATGTGTCCACTGGATTTTATTACGATGTGCATCTTTGCTGCCCTGCGTGGCAAATGATTTATGAGTTTATTGTTTAGATTCCTGATATTTTTTTATAGGTTTTAAGCTTCTCACAAGGACTTGCAGAGTTTTCTTTATTGAGTACTGTAGTGAGTCTTGCATCGTCCTTTCGTTTGAACAGACATCTTTTCTCTCCTCGCTTGAAATAAAGTTCATGTTAAAAGATTATTTCGTGTATCTTTATTTTAACATTTCAGCTACTATATTTAATAAAAATTCAATAGGATATCGGACCAGACTTAGCGAGTAAACTTTCCGTGATTTTGTGGATAGTGTAATCTAGTAATAAAATAAAACTGTCAAATTCACAAAAAAAGAAGTTTTTTTCTATTAAGTGAAAAATGGAATCGGTTAAAACAAAAAGGAATATTAAGCCTCATATCACATCATACTTCATATCATATCATATCATATCATATTATATCATGTCGTATCATATTATCATATCACATCATATCATATCATATCGTACCATATCATACCATATTATATCATATCATACTTCATATCATATCATTGCATACTCATACTAATTTATAAAGAGAAACGTGTTTTTGAATAACGATAACCGAAAATACTACTGAACCGATTGTTTTGAAATTTGACATATAGATTCTATATTATCTTAAGGAAGGACATCGGCTATGTTTTTTATTGAAAATCATTTTACTTTCATGAATAAATTAAATTACTGGTTTTAACAATCAGTTTCACCAGCGGCTACTACGTGGCGCCTTGAATCACGAACATCAATTCAAAGTAGTCCGCTTAAAGTATTAATACCGGAGGCCTACGATGGCTCGATCGCTAGAGCGAAGGACTAGTAACTTGGTGACACGAGTTCAAATCCCGGTCTCGGCCGATTGATACACGCACCGCTGTAATAATTTACATGTGCTTTGTTTATAAACACATCATAGACCTCCATCGCTGATTAGCACCAATATTTGGAAGCATAAATAGAGCGACGTTAAATAACATAAAAAAAAAAAAAAGTATTAATACCAGGCCAGCTCAAATGATTGTTCATATCCAAATTTGGGATTCATATCCTAAAGGAGGTGTGACGCTAGTCGGTATTACCTTTTTTGTTCTTCAGGTTACTCTGACATTATTCTCAAACCTTATGGCTATCTTTTGATTTTTCTAAATTTTATTTTTTCTTTCGTGGAAAAATCTCGCTCTCTCTGTCTCTCTCTCTGTCTCTCTCTCTCTCTCTCTCTCTCTCTCTCTCTCTCTCTCTTTCTCTCTCTCTCTCTCTCTCTCACTCTCCATCATAGATCTCTCATCAAAAACATAGCCGATGTCCTTCCTTAAGATAATATAGAATCTATATGTCAAATTTCAAAACAATCGGTTCAGTAGTATTTTCGGTTATCGTTATTCAAAAACACGTTTCTCTTTATAAATTAGTATGAGTATGCAATGATATGATATGAAGTATGATATGATATAATATGATATGATATGGTACGATATGATATGATATGATATGATATGATAATATGATACGACATGATATAATATGATATGATATGATATGATATGAAGTATGATGTGATATGAGGCTTAATATTCCTTTTTGTTTTAACCGATTCCATTTTTCACTTAATAGAAAAAAACTTCTTTTTTTGTGAATTTGACAGTTTTATTTTATTACTAGATTACACTATCCACAAAATCACGGAAAGTTTACTCGCTAAGTCTGGTCCGATATCCTATTCAATTTTTATTAAATATAGTAGCTGGAATGTTAAAATAAAGATACACGAAATAATCTTTTAACATGAACTTTATTTCAAGCGAGGAGAGAAAAGACGTCTGTTCAAACGAAAGGACGATGCAAGACTCACTACAGTACTCAATAAAGAAAACTCTGCAAGTCCTTGTGAGAAGCTTAAAACATATAAAAAAATATCAGGAATCTAAACAATAAACTCATAAATCATTTGCCACGCAGGGCAGCAAAGATGCACATCGTAATAAAATCCAGTGGACACATATGTTTACCTCCTTTTACGATACCGTCCAATATTTAGTTTCAAGCATTTTTTTGTTTTATTATTTATAGAAGGCTAAAACAATCTAACAATATGTATATATATATATATATATATACATATCTGCACGCTCTATAAAAACGTGTGTATGTGTGCGCGCGAGTTATATGGATCACACGAATGCACCAACGCATTGATCTGTCTGGTATCTTATCAGCTCCTATTGTTCTCTGTAGGCTATCTTTTATCTGGACCTGCGATAGACTAAACATCCCGTACAGATCATCAGTGAAGAAGAAAAGACAAAGGCACTGAAGGGTATAAATGAATTAATAATCAGCCATGCGACACTCTCTGTCAGGATCTGAAGCTGTAAAGAAGTGTAAATAAAAAGCACATCAATTAACTCCTCTTGTTCAATTGCTTTACTTTCCTTTATCAATATTTTGCGTTTCTCGCGTATTCGTTCATAAAATTCGGACTATAAATACGGGTTCTCAAAATATAGTTATTTAACTCGCGCACACACGCATTCTTTTATTAGATATATATATATATATATATATATATATATATATATATATATATATATATATATAATTTTCGTAGACATAAGGTGATGACTAGAAAAGACATCGTTTTTTCTAATATTAGAAAAAGTTGAGGAAATATAACTAGAATCAAAATAGAAAACCTAACCATTTTCTTAATTTGCCTACTTGGCAGATTCCACTTAGAAAAATGTCATTCTTTCCAAAATAGGAAGAAATTAAGGAAATCTGACTAGATGCAAGATAGAAAGCCTGATAATTTCCTTAAGTTTTCTACTTGTATCAGGTATGTGAATAAGTCTTTCCCGTTTTTTTTTCAAATTTTGAGCCTTTATTGTGAAAAAATGGTTACAAATGAATTATTGAAAGTATTGGCCATCGCTAGCTACAACTTTTTCCCATCTTTCTGGCAACATACGAATCCCGTTGCGAGTAAATTCGACCGGTTTGGCCTCTATCCAGTCATCCACCCATTTTTTGGCTTCCTCGTAGGAATGGAAGTGCTGGTCAGCCAGGCCATGCGTCATCGATCTGAAGAGATGGTAATCAGACGGAGCAACGTCTGGACTATACGGCGGGTGGGGTAGGACTTCCCATTTGTGCATTTCTATGTATGTTTTCACCGGCGGTGCAACATGTGGGCGAGCATTGTCATGTTGCAAAATAACTTTGTCGTGCCTGTCGGAGTATTGTGGCCGTTTTTCTCGCAGTGCGCGGCTCAAACGCATCAATTGTCGTCGATAGACCTCGCCTGTGATCCTTTCATTCGGTTTCAGAAGCTCATAGTAAACCACACCTAGCTGGTCCCACCATATACAGAGTATGAGCTTGGCGTCATGAATATTTGGCTTGGCCGTCGATGATGATGCATGGCCGGGTAGTCCCCATGATTTTCTTCGCTTCGGATTATCGTAACGTATCCACTTTTCATCGCCAGTCACGATACGATGCAGAAAACCCTTTCTTTTATGTCGCTGAAGCAGCTGTTCGCAAGCGAATCATCCGCGAACACTTGAATCATCGACACAACCTTCTCCATAAGCCTCCTGAAGCAATCGATGCGTCTCGGCAGCAGATTTCTTCAAATTGAACCAATAAAGTGAAACCTCCCGCAAATGACGTCGACTCGGCTCAAATTTCGACATTTTCACGATATCAAAAATTTATGATGCGAAAAAATTTTAACTAATGTGTTAGTATAGAATTGTTGACATATGAATAAGCTTTGATTATGACATATGTAACCATTGAATACTCGCACAGTAGTGGTGGCGCCATCTCTTACAAAAAACGGGAAAGACTTATTCACACTCCTAATATATATATATATATATATATATATATATATATATATATATATATGTATATATATATATATATATATATATATATGTATATATATATATATATATATATATATATTATCGATCTCTCAAATCGATGAAGAGATCATGTCCCTGTCTAATGACATTACCCACGCTGTTAGAATCGCTACATTCTCCCGCCCTCCACAGGGCACTAATAATAACCTCTCCGACGGTATTTTGAAGCTAATTAAGCAAAAGAATAGAATCCGGAAGAAGTGGCAACATCTTAGAACTCCACTTTTCAAAACCCAACTAAACTCCTTACAAAGGGACATCCACTCTCGGATAAACGAGCTAAGAAACAACCGCTTCAACGATTTCATCACTGAAGCCGAAACTCACCCCAAAAACGTACGTAAGCCTCTGCCCCCAAGAAGGCAAAGTTCGTTCCCTATATAAAATGCTATTAAAAAAGGGACAAATCGGAACTAGGATCAGAATAGATTTCCCTTCTGGATCCGAACATTTAATAAGGAAAACTAACCCGATACTAGTTAGATTCGAAAAGGAATTTCTACACGGGTAATATGACCCATCAAAGTGCGCACGTCAAAAGATTAATTTCAATCTGAAAAAGGGTTGCACCTAAGCGCCTCGTAGACAGAATCTCGAATGCACGCAAGTTCGTACAAGAAATGTGTATGTGTGTGTGCGTGTGTGTCCAGCGGTTACAGTTATATACACATTATATATGAGAAAAAAGAAAATATTTAACGTACAGTACGCGATCTATCCTGTCAGTGAAAAACTAAATTCGAAGCATAGATCCACGCGCTAGTGCGCATATCAAAGGTCAGCCGAGGGTCGCGCCGCGGCTCAACGAGTAACATTTCTGAATTTTTCTCTAAAGTTATCCAAGTTAGAGATTTATAATATATATAGGTTGTCGACAAAAACGACAAAAAAAATGAGAGAAAGCGAGTTGCAGATCGCGGAGAAAATCCGTGAGAAGCAAGGAAGGGCGTAGAAAGCTGCAAGACAAGAAAGACCAAAAGCTGAGGGTTGCGGCAAAGGGAAATACATTTAGAAGAAGAAAGAGAGAGATAGAGAGAGAGAGACCAAGAGGAAGGAGATGCAAAACGGAGGCCTCGCAGCACATCCTGCCCGAAGGAAGGATGATACAAAATATTAATATTACGTCCCTCATAACTCACGGGTGGCTGGGCGCGTTACGCGTGCTCGACGAACTCGTTCTCTCTCTCTCTCTCTCTCTCTCTCTCTCTCTCTCTCTCTCTCTCTCTATCTCTTTCCCTTTCTCTCTCTTCATCTCGATTCATGAGTGCATGCAGACATATACATCCCGAGGGAGGCGCGCACGCGCCCTGTCCGCCTCCTTGGGATAAGCAGGATGCGAATGTATATGGCTTTGTTGGTGGATAATATGCATGTATATATAAAGACGCGAAAGCTCGACGCGTCGCATGTATTGTGTCGTTGTAGAAATTACCGAACGCTTTCATTCTAGAGCACATCTATATATAATATCTGAGCGAGTGTTTTTTTTCACCCATTTATGACAAGAGCGCCTCAGACGGGGACGGCAGAAAAGGATGAAGAAGAGGAGAGGAGGAGGGTTCAGCGCGATTCATTGTGAATTTTCTGTATAGGATTAGAGTCGCATCGAAGACATCATTAGTGTTTATTGTCTCCTTTATTGTAGTTAACATAATAATTTCTCATAAACATTCAGATGCGTCCTTACCGAAAAAATATGAAGTTACCCATACATACGGCTTTCCTAAATTTTTACTATATATATTATATATATATGTATATATACGACTCTTACTCTTAGTTAATTCTTCAAATGGTGAACACTTGTGGGGATATTGTTGGAATTCTTGGCATATATACATGTCCGAGGTTGCATGACGAATACGAATACGCGGAAGTGAAATTATAGACATTTTGTTTCTAATTCGTAAATTTATGAGGTTTTTGTTCTTTTCATTTGTGGTTTCTTGTTCAACCTTCATAATTCAACGAAATATTTTTAATAAAGTAGTACTTTTACCATTGTAAAGGGTTCTTAACTTTAATTTGCTAAAAATTTTGTGATGCGTTAAATTTCGTATTCTTATTACAAAAATAACAACAGCAGCAATAACAATAATAATAACGACAATAATAAAAACAATAACAAAAAAGATAAAAAAATTGATTTAAATATTTGCAAATACGTTTTTAGTAAACTAATCTCTTCATTTGTAGTCGGAAGATTTTCTTTGCGTTATATTTTCTCTTGTGCAAACAAAAGCACATTTTTCCGAATCACAAACTAAATCTTTCATAATTTGAACGATTCCCTATATCCACTCGGCTCGTCAAACAAACAGAAAAAAGCGTCAAACTATTGAAGGCACAAAAGACAAATAAGCGCGGGCCTGGGAGAGAGATAAAAGGAAAAACCGATAGAGCGACCTATTTTCTACCATTTCTGACATAACTCGTCAAAAATATTGTGATTGGTCGGCCAAAGAATGTAATGTTACCTGCAGGACACGGAAACCCAACTACAAAAAAAAGAGGAAGCGAAGATAGATAAATAGAGAGAGAGAGAGAGAGAGAGAGAGAGAGAGAGAGAGAGAGAGAGAGAGAGAAAGAGAAAGAGAGAGGGGGAGAGGGAGATTCTGTGAAATCTCGGCTGCTCGCTTTAGCTCGACAATGAGTGCATTATCTGGGAGTATACGCTAAAGCTTCCTCATTTGTACACTCCACTTCATGGCACGTACACTAGTATATAAAAAAATAGCTCAGAAAGTGAAAGAGAGAGAGAGAGAGAGAGAGAACAGAAGAATCTCCAGTGGATAATGAAGCAAAGAGCGCGAATGTAGTATGCGATATTATTTTCGTCTAATAGCTTCTACATGCCACGCTTTTCTCTTTGCTCTATCTTCGTTTCTGTCTCATTTCGCTCGAAGAACATTCGCTATGCTATCTTTTATAAACGCGTTATTCCTCACATTATTCGCTTCGTGCACGAATGCTTAATCTGCGTGAGCGCTGCTCGTATCAATTTCACCAACTTCAGACTTCACAAATCATATAGTCAGTACCGAGCTTTATTGCAAAAACTTTCATAAGTTATATATTAATACAAAAAAGGGTTATGGGTATGTAATAAAAAGTAATCTACCATTAATTGTATAATTAATTAATTTAGAATTATTTGATTGACAATATAATTCTATTACATTATAATAAAATTGCTCTTGTAACATTCCCATTGTCCTACGCAAACATTATTCTTTTAAGTAAGGACGGTCTGATTGATATTATAATATTATTAAGTTATAATCCATTTGTATTTGAAACAAGTAGTTATAATCCATTTATATTATATACATTTGTATAAGTTATAAACCATTTGTATTTAAATTTGCTAATTATTGATTCCATGCAGGCTATTACCAATAAGGATAATCTGGCTGCCATTATAATTATATTACTTTATATTATAATTATAATTAATAGTAAAAAGTCTGTAAAACCGATGTAAATATTTATTGATTAGTATATGATAATCGATGTAAAGAACAATTTTGCATATATATATATATATATATATATATATATATATATATACATATATATATACATATATATGTATAGATATTAAACTGCACAAAAATGACGATGGTCGAAATTTTTTTCGGCACAACCCAAAATATTGAAGTTGTGAAAGAAAACTCAGTATCTGAATAATAATAAAGTAAATTTATTGAATATAAACGTATAAATATACAGTAATATAGTATAAAATGGATACTAAACTAAGCTTTAGCTTGTGACCGTTTTATACAGCATCGAAACAAGAAGTGTTTTCTGCCCTCCGCTGAGGATATGACAATACCTCGGAGACCCAACTTCATTCTTGCCAGAACGAACTTGACAGATGTACCGTTTAATGTATAGATGTATGTTCAACCGCTAGGCATACGCTTACACTCGAATAAACAAGATTGGACATGCAATTATAATTACATCTAAATAACAATCAAGTCTATGTCTCCGACAAGCTTATGTTAATTAAGAGATTTCCCGATATCTCAAAGTATCTATAATTGAATTTAAGTCGAAGTTCAAAACTCTCACTTAAGATATATTGACAATGCCTAGTTCTTCGTGTAAAAAATGAAACTGATGTTTCGCTAGTGGCTTCATAAAGATATCGGCTAATTGAAGATTCGATTTTACATAACTAATCTCAATTTCTTTACAAGTTATTATTTCCCGAATAAAATGATATCGTACATCTATATGTTTAGATCGCTTATGAAATTCGGAATTTTTAACTAATTTTATTGCTGATTGAAATTCTGAATTCATTTACTATCTGACGCAACCAGATAGCTTCTTTCGATCCATGCGTTAGCGTAATGTACTCAGTCTCGGCTGTTGACAATAACACTATGTTCTGGCGTTGACTAGACCAGCAGATTGGTCCTCCGTTTAATAAAAAAAACAAATCCACACTTGTCACTATCACAGCTCTTAAAGTTGAAATTTCTCAGGAATCGCATGAATTTCTCATTCCAACAGTGTGGCGACTGCTTTAGTCCGTATAAACTCCGTTGTAGTTTGTAAACAAGGCCTTTCTTTTCTTCATTTTTGTAGCCTTCTGGCTGTTGTAAATATATTTCTTCTTGTAGATTTCCGTAAAGGAACGCGGTTTGTACGTCAAACTGAAGTATTTCAAAATCCTTTCTTGCTGCAATAGCTAAAAGTATGCGTATAGATTCGTAGCGGACAGCCGGTGCAAATGTGTCATAGAAAACAATACCTTCTCGCTAATAATAGCCTTTAGCAACGAGATGCGCTTTGTATCTGAGGCTGTTATCGTGCGTATTTCTTTTAATCACGAAAACCCATTTACTGCCGATTGCGTGCTTTCCTCTGGTAGTTCGACTTCAGTCCAGGTTTTATTTTTAAGAAGAGCATCTATTTCTTCTTTCATCGCATCTTTCCAATAAAATGCTTCTGGACTACGCATCGCCGCAGTATATGTTGACGGTATGGTGTCAGCAATATACGCTATAAAAATTTCATACTGATCGATGGCATTCAGTTGACTTCGATCACGTAAGCGTCTGCATATTGGTTCTTCTGTAAGTGCATGTGGAATATCGTTATTTATTAAATATTCTTCCACTTCATCAACAGCACGTTGAGTAAGATAGCTGATATCAACAGTGTGTTGATGATTTTACATAGAATCTTCTTCGACACCTATGCGTTGAGGCGGATCTGGCAAATTCAAATTAAGCTGATAAGGATAAACGTCAGACTGTTCTTCGGTATCACGATTCATTATTTCTTCAAAGTCGACATTGCTACTGACGTAAACATTGCTTAATTTATTATCCCAGAGCCTATCGTTTTTAGACTCTCATAACCAATGAATATCAGTGATTTGCTTTTCGGTTGCAGCTTTGTCATCTTTTCTTTTGGTATATTTAAATACGCGACTAAATCAAATTTGCGTAGATGACTTATTTCGGGCTTACGCTTAAACCATTTTTCTTATGGAGTCGCCTCGTATCCTTGCATCGTTACTCGATTTAATATGTAGCAGGCCGTATTGCTAGCTTCCGGCCAAAGCTTGATATCAATACCACTGCTGATTATCATCGTTCGAGCGCTTTCCACGATGGTTGGTATTTCTCGCTCGGCTCGGCCATTTTGCTCATGAATATACAGCGATGAAAATTCATGGATTATTCCTGCTGTTGTTGTGTGCTCGCGGAATTCTTTGATGACATATTTGCGGCCGTTATCTGAGCGTAAGACCTTTATTTTGTTGCCCGTCTGCGTTTGCACAAAATTTTTTAAGTCTTCAAATTTTCCAAATACCTCCGACTTGTGCCTTAAGAAATACATTTTTCTGAATGACGTGCATTCGTCTTTGAAAAGTAAAAAGTACCGCGTGCCTTGCGGAGATTCTACGTTGAAAGGGCCCCATACATCAGTATGAATTTTTTCTCCAGTGTTGAAGTTCGAGTCGTGCTTTACGGGGGGATAAGGCTTTCGGGTTGGTCTACCCATTATACATGCCTTACATTGAAAGTCTTCGTCTTTATCAAAAAACAAATTAATATCACTGTGAAAAGCTATTCTGAATTATTTTTTATACTCGAAAAGAGGATGGGAATGAGTGGCTTGGTATATAAAACAAAAACACAATATAGATGTTACTTGCTTAGACATAAAAACCCTCACGATCTGAGGGAAAAGCCCGAGCAAGTATTATATTTGAACACTATCATTTATTGAAATAAAAATGAATACAAATGAATTAACTAAACTTACTGTGAATCTATAGTCAAAATATAAGAAATTATTAATACTAAAATTATAACTATTTCTTATTGGTACCAATAAATGAGACACATTTTACCGAATAGTAATACTTAATTTTTAACTGACGCTAGAACTGTAATAAATGAGGGAACAGCCCTCGAAGATTTGTACATTTACTTATCAAAGAGCTTAATTACCCTCGCCTTTAAATAGTTTGAAAGCGGAAAAGATAATCGAAGCCGATAGACAAATACAAAATGCGGCAGAGTATCAAACGTTTTCGGTATAGGAGCAGCCCTCACTGCGCAGAAGGAAGAAACAGCCTTGAACTGCCGCTTACAACCTCAGGCACAAAGATCGCGCGTTCAGATCTTGTTGACTTTTGATATATAAATTAACACTTGCGAAACAACAAGAACTTAACAAATAACAATTTCTACTATAGAACATACATAGTATAATAACGCAATTAATTACAAACGCTTATAAAAGGGAAACCAAATACAAGCGAAAATTACGCAGGTAACATAGAGCCGCGTCGAACAGACCGTTTACAATCGAAGACTCAGTCAATCTGTTCGCGCGCAACGCTCAGTCACCAAACCTAGAAGCAACAGCACCTGCGCAGTTTCTTCGAGTGCGGCGATCCCGGCGACAACAATAGGTATAAATAGAGTTTAAACAAAAATATTCTTGTTCAAAAACTAGGTCAACTTGTCAAACGGATGTAATAAACATTTTTATTAGGGTTGTTAAAAGAAATGAGAGAAATGATATCCATACCTTTCCACTACTTGGTCTCTGACCCTTTTCGCAGATGGAAGCTCGGACGCTCACTAATCCTCTATATTAGGGTTAGCACCATATGAGGAGTTATACAGTGAAAAAAAATATTTTCATAATTTAAACAATTTATAAACAACAGAATATTAGCACTTTTTAACAAATTTTAACATTTAAAATGAAATTTTAATGGTAAAAATCGGTTAATAATAAGAATTTATATATTAGATACAATAACTCCTCAGATCACATATATGTTTAATGTAAAACGGTAAATATTAACCGATTTTTAAAATTTGAAATGCGTTGTATTTATTATAAAAAACTAAAAATAAATAATTTTTAATTGTTTAGAAATATTAATTATTTTAAAAGATTATATAATTCTTTTATTTTGCAAGTTTATGGTACGAACCCTAATATGGAGGATTAAGACTTTTTTGCTCAGAAAAAGCTGACAACTGACTAATTTATGAAAAATTTACCGGTTTTAGGAAAGTATCGATTACTAATACCACTCTAAAAAATTTGGTCCTTTTGTATTTTGAGTATTAAGTTTTATAAACGTTGTAAATTTAGCACTTGCAGAGCCAAGTTACTACAACAGGTACATGACAATTTGAAATGGCGTGCAATAGTTCTAAATATTAATTTAAAAATCTAAAAAAACCACTAATTCTAATTACAGTATATATTTCAATATTTTAGATTGTGCCAAAGAACATTTCGACTTTCGTCATTTTGGCGCAATCTAATATACATCTTGAGATACACAAAGGGATTTAATAATATATATTTTTGTAGTAAAAAATATTAATAAAGTTTTTTTTTCTGTATAATATGTATTTCTGTATTATAATTTCTATTATTAATACTACAGTGTACAGATATGAGTAAGACTTTTGAATTCAAACTTCTCGGGTTTATTGATTCGGACAAATGTTTTCATTTTGATGTTGGTAGTGCGATCAGAGTTACTGTGCCAAATTTCACGTAATTATCTTCATTTGTCATATAATTATGCTTGTGTTTTGTGAACAAAGAAAAATTGTCTCTTCGGTTTTTATAATATCTGAAATTATTCAACAAAGAAGTAGCATTGAATTTTTTGTGCGAAATGAAATATCGGCCGCCGAAACGTTCAGA
This sequence comes from Sycobia sp. Sy_11, assembly GCA_018907035.1. Taxonomy (NCBI): domain Eukaryota; kingdom Metazoa; phylum Arthropoda; class Insecta; order Hymenoptera; family Epichrysomallidae; genus Sycobia; species Sycobia sp. Sy_11. The sequence goes on from JACCIC010000020.1 coordinate 1,513,875, forward strand.
ATATTGCGAAAGGTCTTTGGTGAGAAGTCAATGTGAACAGAAAGTATTTGATTGGCACAAATTGTTCAAAGGAGATCGAGAACGCGTTGAAGATGAATCACATCAAAGATGATCAAGAACATCTACTCATGGGCTACACGTCGACAAAATCAAAGAATTGGTTCTGAAGAATCATTGATTGATTACTAGAGCACTTGGTAATATTGTAGGAATTTCAAATGCATCAGTCAAGACCGTTTTGAAAGACATTTTGTGCCTGAAGAGATTAAAATCTCGATTGGTTCCAGAAACACTCAATTTTTTAGAAAAACAGCGTCGCATGGAGGTCTGTGAAACGATGCTTTGGGACTATCAGAACAAGATGGAACGCATAATAACTGGAGATGAAACTTGGGTCTACGCTTCCGATCCAGGTACAACTGATCAGTCGAGCGAATATCGTGCCAATGGAGAGCGGAGACCGAAAAAATCACGCCAAAGTTACGCTCACTGTTTTTTTTTTTTTTTTTAATTTATAGCTTTATTGAAGCCTTTTTCGGGCATAAATCTATTACATTTGTTTAATTAAGGTTGTAAATCTATTACATATCTGTTACAAATCTGTAGCATATTCCTTCAAGTATTTGTATAATTTTACATATAGCTTACAGAGTTTCGAATTTGACTATATACATTATGGTTACAATTTTATTTTGTAATTTACAATTTTCTATACATTCATATTACATTCTTTTAAAAATATAATGATGGACTTACAAATTTTTATATTTGGTCAGGCAATAATAGTTTCGATATTATAGGGTGATTTTATTTTATTTATGCCTAGGTTTTCTATTAATTTTTGTCGTTGACTACTTTTGTAGAGAGTACATTTCTATAGAGCATTCGTCTTCGTGTTTACATGTACATATCAAGTTATTTATTAAGCCAATGCGAGCAAGAGAGGTAGCCAAATTATAATGATTGGAACGAATTCGATTTATTGAAAAGATAGTGAATCTGTGCGGTTTACTGTCCTTAAACCACGGGTATGCTCTCTGATTATAGAAAACTTGAAAAAAATCTTTTACCTTTATGTTGCCCTTCGTTAGTTATGGTGGTTTTTGTTTGAGTTGTGCTTTTCAGACGTAGCGATTCATGTACATCCGTGTAGTGGAGAAGGGATATTTCAGGGATTTCTGTGTTTGTAGCTAATTTAGCTAGCCTATCTGCTTCCCGGCTTCCTTTAATTCTAACATGAGCTGATATCCAGAAAAGTTTTAAGTGATGTTTGCTTACACTTGCTTTTAGGAATTCCTTATATTTATTATTGACTTTTAAAATTAGTGGATTCGTTTTTGTGTCACTATGTATCGATACTAGACTTTGGAGCATACTCAGTGCGTCTGTACAAATGAATACATCTTAAGTTTTTTTCTTTAATGCTTCATCAAGGGCTTTGCTTAAAGCTACCCGTTCGGTCGTAAAAATTGAAGCAATTTGATTGATAGATGTACTATTATAAATATTAAGATCTATACAAATCTAGGCTGATCCAACGGATCTAGGCTGTTCCAACGGATCCTGTCATTTTGCTGCCATCTATGTATATGTAAATTGCTTCAGTATTTCCGACGAATTTGTTCAGTATTTGATTTGCGTTTTTGTACTTTTTAAGTTGCAAGCATAGCTCTATGTTAAATGGAACAGAAGTATGCAAAGTATTAAAATTTTGATTATAAATAGTAAATTTTTTATCAATAAGTATGATTTTTTCACATTGCTTATAGATACTATACAACGACATAATAGCATACATCATATCCTGCTTCTCTTTCTAGGCTGATTAATGAATGTATTTATCATTTTAAAGCTGATAGACTCGCTGTTGGACATTGATTTTACAAGAAATCATTCGCATAAAACATTTACTCTGTTTTTAATCGTTATTCATCTTGCTTCCGCGACTAAAATGTTTGTGGGGGTGCTGATTCAATAACCCAATGCAATTCTAATCGCGAAATCTTGAATTTTTTCAAGCTGTTCGGCGTGATATTTCCGTCTCGGGTAATAAATAAAAACACCATATTCAATTTAGAAACGAATGAAGCTATTGTACATAATAAGTAGCGTGTAAGGGTCGCAGTCCTACCAAGTTCCGCATAAAAACTTAATTATATTCAACGCTTTCGTGCATTTTTGCTTTACTTTCTTGCGATGAAAGATAAAAGACATATTATAGTCAAAAATGATTCCCAGGAAGCGTGCAGACGCAGGCGATTTTAGAGTGTAGTTATTTATTTTGATCGAAGCACTGCCTGGCTCTATTCTTCTATTGTTCATGTATAAGAGAAATGTTTTATTTGGTGCCAGGCTGAATCCCATTTCATCTAGATTTGTATTTGTATTTGTATTGATTATTTGTATTTGATTTGTATTTGATTCTTACTTATATTTACACTACTTTTTCTAATAATTTTCTCCCTCTTTTTTCGATTTGCAGCTGACAGAAATTGCGATATCATTGACGAATTGTGATACACATATATTGTTTCTTAGATTTTCTGTTACGTTGGCTACATATAGTATAAATAAAACAGAGGACAACACTCCTCCTTGGATAACACCTTTATAAATAGTTCTAGACACTTCACCGATGCAGTCAGAGTAGATAAATTTTTCGCGGGTTAAAAAATGTACAAACTTAAGCGGATTTTTTGATACGCCTATGGATGTAAATTTTGTTATCAAAACATCTGTGATAACGTTATCGTACGCACATTGAATGTCCAGAAAAGCAGCTAGGACTGCTTTCTTTTCCTTGAAAGCCTCTTCAATTTTAAACATAAGTTAACCAAATTGTCTACGCATGACATTCCTTTTCTAAAGCTCGTTTGTGTATGTGGGATTTGATTATTTCCTTCCGCCCACCATTGCAGTCTGTTTTTGATTAAGGTTTCGAAAAATCTGTAGAGACAAGAAGAGAATGCTATCGGTTTTAGGTTAATACCATCCGACTTGTTGATTAAATGTATATATAATTTTTTCCATGTAATTGGGATCTATCATTTGAAGCATATAATTCATTAAAAATATCTACTAGCAATAGTTTGTACTTGAGGGAGACACTTTTAAGTGCCTAAAAGTCTATATCATCTCAACCAAGAGCTAACTTATTTTTTTACTATTAAGAGCAAAGTTCAATTCCGTAAAGTTAAAGTTTCCATCAAGGAATTCGCTTTTTTGGCCATCGAAAATCTCAAGTGTCATATTCAGTACCCAAGGTGGACATATTTTGTCTATGGCCTTAGTAAATTTTTCCTCGTTTTGTAAATTTTCTGAGTAGTGTGACGCGTGTATTTTCGCACATTTGTTTTTAAAAATTTTACATCTGCTCTATACGAAGAAAAATTACGAAATTTTTCTATTTTCTTTTTTTTCAAGTTTTTTTGGCTATTGCATTTTTTTTATATTTCAGCCAGTCTTTCAAGTTTTGTGTGTATTCTTACTTTTTGTAAGCAGCAGATCGAAGTCTTTTAATTTTTTCGCATTCTTCGTACTACCAGGGATTTGGATTTTAATATTTATTATAATATTTGTTTGAGGGGGCACATTCTTGTAAGGCTTTTGCAATAGTCCAGTAAAAGATTTCGTATTTTTCACAGGGAGAAGCGAAACTAAATTGTTATCAAGAAATTTTGGATAATTTTATCGAGAGCTACTGTAAAACTATGTCATTTGGTTTTTAACGATCTAAGGTTGAAGGTTTTCTTTTCGTAATAACTTTTGTAGTTTTCGATCGTTACAGATATTTAGAATTGTATTTATTAGAGCCTAACGACTCGTGGTCCTTCATAGGCCAATTACAAGATATTGGATGATTGTCTGATCCCCAGGTCTCTTCGCCTGCGCTTTAATGGACTTTATCGACTATATCAAATGACGAGAAAATCAAATCGAGATTAGATTTATAATTTCTATGGGCATCTATGTTTATTTTCGTGTTGTCATTGTACAAGAATAGGTTATATTCGTCTATAACTATATGTAAATTGTTACCATTATTATCCGTATAATCGCAATTCCAGAGAATATTATGCGCGTTAAAATCGCTCTTTAAAAGATAATGTTTTTTATTTTCAACATTCTTTATAAGTTTTTTCTAGTCATTTAGCGACAGCTTCAGACCGGGAGATCTATAACAAATGATTAAATCGAGAGGAGGAGATACATTATTAAGTCTGATACCGTAAATTTCAGCTCTTATATGCCGAAAATAAATATCACTAATGTCTTTAAATGCTAGGTTTTTTCGCAATAATATTAGTATACCTCTGCCTTTTGCATGCGCGAGATCCTTTCTAAATGAAACGAAGCCTGGAAAAGAAATTTCATCCTGCGGCGACAGCCAAGATTCAACACAGATCATGATGTCCACATTCTTGAGAACTAAAAGTATATTCATCCGTCATTGTCAAACACTTTTTGCATTCCAAAATATAATTTTCAGGCACTCAAAATTTTTAGGAGCAGTTCTAGTTATTTTTATTTTTTTTAAATCATTTTGTATTTAAGATTATAAATGTATGTATTTATATATATATATATATATATATATATATATATATATATATATATATAATACATATCATATCATCATATCATATAATATCATATCATATTATATCATATCATATCAAACTAATTTATGAAGACAAAGCATGTTTTTTTTTGTACACGATAACCAAAAAAACTACTAAACCAATTCTTCTGGAATATGAAATATAGATTCTATTATATATTATCTTCGGAAGGACATAGGCTATGTTTTTTTTATTGAAAATCGTTTTACTTTCATCAATAAATTAAGTTATTCTCTCTCTCTCTCTCTCTCTCTCTCTCCTTCTGTCTCTATCTCTCTGCCTTTCTTTCTCCTTCTCTTATAAAATGGTTCTGTATGCTAAATCATACCAAAACATTTTTAGCAGCCAGTTTCACCAGCGGCTACTAGGTGGCGTCTTGAATCACGAACATCAACTCAAAGTAGTCCGCTGAAAGTATTAATACCAGGCCAGCTCAGACGAATGATCACCATCATCATCATTATCGCCACATCATCATCGTCATCACATCACGCATCATTCTCACGACATGCATCATAGGCAGCATACACATCATGCTACCAACTGTTCGGACCCAGTGGACCGCAGCCTATCAGCGAGCTGAAAAAGCTACGCCTTTATATAATTTATAAACTATAAGTTTCTAAGAAACTCTTAAAACTTTTTAATAGTGAACTCAAAAAATTTTAATTTAAAATATAATTTTTTAAATTTTAATTTTTTAAATTTTAATTTTTTAAATTTAATTTGAGTTTAGTTTCAATTTTTAATTTAATTTTAATTTTTAATTTAATTTTAATTTTAATTTTAATTCAATTTTAACTTTAAACTTGATTTTAATTTTAACTTAATTCTTAACTCTTAATTTTTCATCTAAAAGATATCTTAGATTTTCAACTCAAATTACCCTCTCTTAAATTAAACTTATATAATTTATATATGACTTATCTCATACCAAATTTTAAATAATTCTATAACTAATATATATATATATATATATATATATATATATATATATATATATGTTTATTTAATATTTCATTATACCTATTGTAGGATGGAATGTCAGAATGAGGAATAAATAAGTATAACAAAATAAGCAATACTTAATTTATTAGACGCGAATAAATTTAATAAATTCAGGTGGAACTTACACGCAAACGCTCGATAATGTAGACAACCTTTTAACTCGGTGTCGAAACTTAAACTTCCTTCCCTTTTGCCTTGCATTTACCTCATTAACTATTATAACGGTACTCTTAAATACTTGCATATATAACGTTGCGCCAATGGTACCTTTGCCGGTACGAACCCGCACGAATAATCCCTAATGCGACGGTAATCCAGACAATATCTAGGTTTCCCGTATACCATTAGCTTAATAACCTTTCTTCCCTATAATACAGTGTAACTATATTTATATCTATATTTACATATTTTCATATTTACATTAACATTTCTTCATACACAGCTATAACGTCCCATACCCCACATCTCTCTCTCCCATACTCTACCTTTAACCCCCACCCGCCAATCACAAACTGGAGGTAATCACCTACCCCCCTTAAAAAACAGGACTCAATCGTAAGTCCGACTCCATGGACATGGACACCGGCTTTACCACCGACCTCGAAGGCCCACCCCCCCCCAAAGCTGATTGAAATTATCATCGGCCTCTGGGATCAGATTGATATAATATCCACCACTACAACAGACCCAACCCCCTCTCAATCGGTGGCAACATCACGCCACACAAGCGGAACTTCTAATTCTTCCTCGTTCGCCATGGATTTCTTTCAGGAGGCAGCGATTTTCTGCACCCCGCTACCAAAATAACCGTCTCTGAATCAATTCGGATCTCCGAAGAAGCCGATTTCATTAAGCAAGGCCGTAAACGCGAAGCGACTCCAAGGCACCTATATATGGCTGCTACGCTCTTCCCTCAACATCCCTTGGTACTTAAGGAATACACAAGTACTTAAGAAAACTACCATTTTGCTCTCAACAATTACGCGAATAAATTAGCCAAAAATCTGAGAGAATCAATTAAACTGCACCCGAACTCAGAAATCCAATTCCTGAGCAGTATCCTTCCTAAATCGACGGATTTAGGAAGGATAAATAAGGAACTTCCTAAACGACCGCCCCCCGTGCTTCGTTTTCGTACGTAAGCCTCTGCCACCATGAAGGCACAGCCCCTAAACTCACCAATTCCTCCCTCCTATCCATATCCCACTCCTGCTCCCCCACTCTACACCGTTCCTTTAACAATTTTTATCCCAACAGATAAACGGAATGATGCCTCCGGGTAGCAATTCCTACGCGGAGGGGTTTTAGTCGGTAGGCATGCGAACAAAGGCTCCATGAATCCGATATTACCTCTCTTCGAGAGGTGTCTTTAAAAGAATTTCCCTCCCCGCGTCGGTATTACCTTTTGTGTTCTTCAGGTTAATCTGAGACTACTCTCACATCTTATAAATATCCTTTTATTTTTGTAAATCTTATTTTCTCTTACGTGGGAAAATCTGTCTGCCTGTCTCTCTCTCTCTCTCTCTCTCTCTCTCGATGTCTAGCGTTCTAGGGACATCTATGTATACTTTCATGAACGGTTGATAGAATGCGATGTCCAATTGTTTCCGAATGACTACTACGAGGAGTATTGTGTTTAGTCGGTTGGAAACGATGTCTAGCTTTCTGGAAATGACTGCTACGGATAGTTTCGTGTTCAGACGGTAGAATACGATGTTCAGGTATCACAGAACGATTTCTATGGGAAGATGCGTGTTGGAACATTAGAATATGATGTCCAGATGTTTCGGAACAACTTCTACGAAGAGCTTCGTGTTTAGTTTATGGGAAACAATGACCAAGTATGTCGGGACAACTTCTACGGGGATTTTCGTGTTTGAATGGTATAATACCATGCCTAGATGCCTCGGTATAATTAGTACGGATAGTAGCGTATTCGGTGGGTAGAAGATGATGTATGTATGTCGGGACGGCTTCTATAAAGAGATTCTTATTCTATCATTCGAACACTCAAACTCTTAGTAGAAGTCGTCCCTGGATACCTAGACATTGTATTCTACCTCCCCGAAAAAAACTCTCTATAGCAGTCGTTTCGAGATATATTCTATCTTCCAAACATGATACTCTCCGTAAACGTCGTCTCGAGAAACTTCAAAATTTTCTCTACCGCTAGAACTCGAAAGTACAATTTTTCCCATAGAATCCGCATGCAATATGCATATATATATATATATATATATATATATATATATATATATATATATGTATATATAAATTTGAAAAAAAAATTAAAAAGGTAGCGATAGGTAAATTATGGTAAATTATTTATAGTAATACAGATTTTTTATACATAGAGCACTTTTTACTTAGATATTTTTAAACTGTTTAAAAAATCGGATAAATTATTATCTCGGGCGAAGCCGACACGAGGAAGACTAGTGTATATATATATATATATATATATATATATATATATATATATATATATATTTATATATATATATATATTTATATTCTAATATGTATATAAGTATATATATATACATATATATGTATATATATATATATATATATATATATATATATTTATATTCTAAAATTTTTTATAATAGAAATTTATAATTCCATTTTTGAAGTGCTAGATTCTTCACTGTTTATGTTGTTTTTGTCAGATATCAATATGTACTTTTTTATTTTCGTAAGTCGTCCTTTAAGATTTCGGTCTGCAATTAATGGGTATATATCTATCAGCATGTTATGAAGAGCTGTAAAGTTCGAAGTATAGTTCCGAGCTAGATCTTAAATTTTCGAATTGCTAAAGGTAGCAGCTATAAATATTTTGGTATTATCAAAGTCAAGAGGATTGTTCTCGGAATTTCAGCTGACATTCTCTCTGTCCGGCTCCAATAGCTCTGCTATTTCGTCTACGTTTTTCTGTTTGGATTCTATTATTTTCATTTTTTTAGAGCTGTTTAATTGATTTTTAATGTATTTTCTTCTGTGTTATCTTTATTTATAATGTTCGTAGTATCAGTTGAGCTGACAGTCGAGGGCGTACTTGGTTAAGCTCTTTTCGGGCGACTTGGCGGAGGTATTTCCGTATTTTCATTGTTTGATTCTGTTTTGGTTTTATGTATTGATTCTATTTGGAACATTTCCTCTAAATTTTCCGCTTGTTCATCGTCTAGAGTTAACTGTTTATTTGTTTCGATGTTATGGAGAATTTCGCAAGATGCCCTTCTTTTTTGCAAATAAAGCACATTACCTTTTCGGCAGAGAGATATATCCAATAAGCTGAACTGTCATAGTGTATTTGAATTAACGCTGGAATTTTGTTTACGGCCTCGGGTGACACATTTGTCAGCGAAAGCTAAGTACGTGGGAGGAACTCTGAAGGCTTGACGCGGCTTTTATATTTGTTATACGTGATCTTGGTTTTATTCCTAATTTTAGCAATTTCTCTTCTGTTACTGTCGATGGTATTGATAGATATACATTTGAAAGCGTTATTCATTTAGCTTTAGAAATTAGCGGTCTTATTTCTAGTACAATTTTCAGCAATTTTTTTTGGTTTCATTTTCTGTGAGTTTATTTGCAATTTCTTTTGTGCATAAAAAGATTCATACTCTCAACTGAGAAATTTTAGATATAAAATGAATATTACTTGGTTGCACAAGGTTTTCAATTGCAATCAGATATTCTTGAACTGAAACGCCGTCAACTGAGTCGATTACGATTGCTTGCTCTTTGGTAGGATATTCGATTACTTATGTACGATTTACTTTGTGAAGTAGAGGATGTTTAGGCCCCATTACTCTTCGAAGACAGCTGGCAAATCCCCTGTATTCAGGGGCACCTGCTTGCTGTAATTCTTTTTCTAATTTCCTCCCAAGCCGGAAGCACCATTTAACGTTTTACTCACAAGCACAGATTATACGATTTTCAGATTTCTTAATTTAATAAATTGTACGGCTCGCTATGTAAACACGACCGATCTCGCCAAAGGTTCCGACGAGACTTCTTGTTTTCTTCGATTATCGTCGTGCGAAGCATTACGAATTCCTTCCAACCGGCGAAACGGTTAACAAAGAATATTATTTGAATGTTATGCGTCGTTTGCGTGCATCTATTCGTCTCAAAAGGCCAGATTTATGGAAAGACACCTCTTGGTTTCGGCATCACGATAATACACCAGTTCACACTGCATTGATTTTACGTGAACATTTCGCCAAATATTTAACCAATATCGTTTTGCAACCACCGTACTCGCCTGATTGCAGCGTGTGACTTCTGGCTGTTCAGCAAACTCAAAAGACCACTTTGGAGACACAGTTTTGATTTGATTGATGGCCATTTGGATTTGAATGAACTGATGGCCATTCCGGAACGAGTTTTGAATAAATGATTTTGAATTTTGAATTTTGAAAAAATTTTTTGAAAATTTGAAAAAGCGTTGGCATAGTTGCATTGCATCCGAGAAGGTTATTTAGAGGGGGATGAATTAGAATTAGAAGAATAAATAATAAAGATTTCAAATGTTATAGATAAAGTGCTACTCATATTTGTACAAAAGTATATAAGAGTGACGGCTGTAAAACCAGTCTTTAATATTGTATCCATTCTCGATCAACTGATTCATTAAAGTTTGCGAGGCAAGTATTATGATTTTCTATTACTTTTATATTTGTAGCAAATCACTTTTAATGGGCAGTTATATTCTTCTTTAGAAAAAGAAAAATTTTTAATAAATACAAACCAATTTTTTTTATTAAAATAGATAATTTGTTTCATCTGTTCTCACAAAACTTTTTCTTAAATTAAGTAAATATAATTTTTAAATGTATAAATATTTTGTGAAATTCAATAAATTTTTATTTCAAAATACACAATTTCTGTTTACTTGAAATAAATATTTTTTTAAATAGATGAAAATTTTATTGATTTTAGAAAATATTTTCTTAATCGATAAATCTATTTTTTATATTTAAAGAACAATTTTTAATTATTATACCTGTCTTACATTTGCAAGTTTCATATATTTCGATATTTTTTCATTAAATATTCTATGTATTGATAAATAGGAAATATATTAGATAATTAGATTAGTTATTTCTATAGGCAGTTGTAAACATAGTAAATATCCATATTCAGAATCAATTACAACTTAACGTAAATGCATTAATTTAGTAACGAAACAATCTTCTTGGTACTCATATAACCATAAAAAATGGAAGCTTTTTATATAGTAATGATAGCTATTTCCATTAACTTGCAAGATATAGAATATATATAGCCACCAAATCGTAAACATAAAAACAAAATTAAAATTTTTTGGTGGATAAATTGTAAGATTAACGAGGCCACCGGCCACCGCTATACACATATACAGAGACAAAATCGAGCAGAATTTTCTCCCAAAGCAACCTCTGTCTTTCTAAAATTTATTGTGCTTGTGAATAATCAACTGAAATTTTTAGAACAAACAATTTTCTTTTCCATTAAATAAACAACTTTTTATTTAACAAAATATTTTTTAAATTTAAGAAAATAGTGTTCATTTTTTTTTTAGATTTAAAATAATATTTACTTTTTTAGTATATTTTTTTCTAACGAAAAAATAAGGAATTTTGAATACGTATTTATTTAAGTCAATACACATTTTTTGAAGTGAACTAAATATGTTGTTAACTCAGCGAAATGGTTTTAACTAAAAATATTTTCTTAACTCTAACAATTTTTTTTCTCTCAGTGTATGTTTGAAAAACAGGAAAGAAGGTAAAGAGCGTACAATTCTAAATTAAAAAGAAGAAAATAAAATGCTTGTGTTTCACACGTCCAGCCTGATAGATTGTCATAAACGGGGTACAGGCCTTTATGACTATCGTATGGACTGATATCCTGTCCTTACTGTCGCGTAGGAGCTTAGGCCCACATCTGCTAACCGTTGATGGATACCACACTTTCTCTACTATGGTGAAAGGTCCCCCTCTCAACTATAGGGCTATCCTATAATATAAAACGGGCTTTTTCCTGTTAAATTAGCGCCGAAAAATAGCTCCTCTAGTTTTGAAGAAACCATGCATGTCCGCGCAGAGAAGACAGCACTTTGCATCTAGCGTTCGTACAGGAAGGTATACACCCTTTGAAAATCGCTTTAGACGAGAGAACTTGTATCTTAGTTTGTTCGGAAAGTCTCGCGCGTATGCCGTGTAAAGCAGTGACGCCAACATCAATAATGTGTGTGTGGTGTGCAAGGCGTATTGATTTGGCGCTGCCGTGGACAGAACATTCAGGTTCTGTAGAGATTCGCATACGGCGAATCTCTGAGGGGCATCCCTGCCGGCGCCCTCAGGCCCGGCTGCTGCTGCTATCGACGAGGACTTCCCCGTGCCCATGACGTTGGGGTCAGTGCGCAGCGTAAGGAGGAACTGCGGAGGTTCCCTTCCACATCAGACCTCACCTCGAAGATTAGCTGTGGGCACGCCAACTGTCAGAGTGACTGTATGGTAAGAGAGAGAGAGAGCACTCATATTGTATGTGAAAGGTGACCTTTTGCCGTGCATATATATAATATAGAGTAATTTTCGTTTGTTATATAATATAGAGTAATATTCGTTTGTTTAATAATATCGGATATATGTTTATAGTGCATTTGGCATTTATACAGTTAATTGGATTTTTTCTCCACTCAACGATTGGAGGTTTTTATGCCCTGTATGAACCGCCTGCGCTCCGTATTTAGCAATACGGACCCTTCAACAATTAACAAAGGATGAACGTAACCGCTTTCCGCTGGACGCGCGCTGCTTAGAGGATGAAACGTACGTCGACGACACCTTTGCAGGAGCCAATGACCTCGTAGCTGCAATTCAGAAAAGTAAGGAGCTCATGAAAATTTTAATCTCAGCTGGTATTACACTCGATAAATAGAAACTCGCAAAGGAAATAGAAAGGAAGGACGCGGTTAAAACATTGGAAGTGCACTGGGATCCGACGGAAGATACGTTTAAGTTCAATGCACTGAATATTGATACCGATTTCGACGCTTTAATGAAATGAAAGGTGCTATCTAATATTTCGCAACTCTTAGACCCTTTAGACTGGTTCTCTCCAATTACAATAACAGCGAAGGTGTTCATGCAGGATCTCTGGATTATTAGAAGTAGTTGGGACTCTCCATTGCCTGAAAATATGCGTGAAAGATACTGCCAGTATTGTGATTCGCTCTCGATGTTGCCTCAATTAAAAATCGACCGATAGTTAGGAAAATATGGAACACAAGTCTGTGAGATTCATGGCTTCTCCGATGCGTCCTCACGCGCCTATGCCACAGCCGTCTATCTTCGCGTCAAGGATAATGAAGAAAGCTTTCGTGTTACTTTGTTGGCAGCAAAAACGAAGGTAGCTCCAGTAAAGACCATTAGCATCCCTAACTTGGAGCTATGTGGTGCAACTTTATTAGTCAAATTAATAGAGCATTTAAAGGCTCTAGAATTCATTAAAGTTATGCCAATATTTCTATCGTCTGACAACACGATCGTTTTAAAGTGGCTAAACAAACATTCGTGCCACTGGAAGACGTCTGTGGCAAATCGCGTATCGTATATACAAACCCAATTACTGAATGCGACCTGGATGCATGTTTTAAGTAAGGAAAATCCAGACGACATTGCCACACGCGGCGCAACCCCTCATGATCTGGGCGATTTGACACTTTGGTGGCATGGCCCACACTGGCTCTCGCAGTCATGTAAATATTGGCCTCAGCCACCATTGGCGGCGCAAGTTTTGCACGCTCAAATACGAGCGACTGAACCTGAGATCCTGGCCCGCTTCTCCACTTTTACAAGAGTCGTACGAGTTACGGCGTATGATTTACGCCCTTTGAACAAACTGCGTCGGTGCCATAACGGTATGAATCCACTTTCAACCAACCATATGCTCCCGAACTAATTTCTGCGCGTACGCTAGTAATACGATTAGCATAGTCAACGTTTTTCGACGATGAGATTAAATTATTAAAGGCTGGAAAATCTTTACGTAAAGGTAGCCCACTATGTAAATTAAACACATTACTGAGAGAAGAAGATGGAATTTTGTGCGTCGGAGGCAGTCTTTCTCATTCGCAACCCCCTTACGATCGTAAACACCCACCGATATTGCCGCGGCATTCGAATATGAGTCGTTTACTCGTAAGATACATTCACAAACTAACTCTTTACGGGGGTCCGACAATGACATCAAATGTTTTGATGCAACACGCGTGGATAGTAGGAAGAAACGAACTAGTGAAGAGTATTGTCCGCAACTGCATTAAGTGTCAGCGAACAAAGCCGCGACTTGCTCACCAGCTAATGGGCGAGCTACCTGCGGCTCGTGTAACGCCCGCGCGGCCCTTTACAACGGCTGTTGTAGACTATGCCGGACTTTTTTAAATCCGTTCTACAAAGGGGCGTAACTATCGCAGCTATAAAGGCTATATAGCGCTCTTTGTATGCTTCACGACAAAGGCTATACATCTTGAACCTGTAAGCGACATGACCACCCAGGCTTTTATTGCGGCTTATCGAAGGTTCGTAAGCAGAAGAGGTGTCTGCCGCAACCTATATTGCGACAACGCGTCAATCTTTAGATGTGCAGATTCGGAGCTTCACGCAATGTTTAATGCGGCCTCACAATTTTATGAAATGGCAGCGGCTAGTTTTGAAAATGATGAAACCATCTGGATGTTTATTCCCCTTATAACGCCACATTATGGGGGCCTGTGGGAAGCAGGTGTAAAGTCGGCAAAACACCATCTCAAGGGAGCCTTCGGTGAACATACCTTCACGTTTGAGAGAGATCGCTACTGCACTGGCAGAAATTGAGGCGTGTCTGAACTCCCGCCCCATTTGTCCTATCAGCTCTGACGTCGAGGATCTTAACGTTTTGACACCCGCCCACTTTCTTATAGGAGGAACGTCGGTTCTTATAGAAGGAACGATCGGTACCAATTATTGCAACGAGTATGTTCCCAATTTTGGAAACGATGGTCAAACGATTATTTGCAACATCTCCAAGAGCGAGAAAAATGGCGAGAGGCTAGCTAAAGTTTTACTGTTGGTCGGCTGGCCGTCCTAAGAGGTGAGCGTTCTCCGCCGGCAAAATGGCCTCTTGGGTGAATACGCGAAGTTCACCCAGGGGCCGACCGACACGTACGCGTAGTTACCATCAAGAACGCATCAAATGTCTTTCGACGGCATATCGCACGCCTTTGTCCCTTATTTATTGAAACAGAAAACGACCATTTAAACGCTGAGAGAGAAAGGGAAATTCCTGAGAAGAAGTAGAGAATATTCGTCATATGGACGAAGGCGGGCGAGATGTTTGGAAAACAGAAAAGAAGGTAAAGAGCGTACAATTCTAAATCAAAAAGAAGAAAATAAAATGCTTGTGTTTCACACTTCCTGCCTGATAGATTGTCATAAACGAGGTACAGGCCTTTATGACTATCATATAGACTGATATTCTGTTCTTATTTCCTTTTAAATTAACGCCGAAAAATAGCCCAACTAGTTTTGAGGAATCCACGCTTGTTCGCGCAGAGAAGACAGTACTCTGCATCTAGCATTCGTACAGGAAGGTATACATCCTTTGAAAACCGCTTTAGACGAGAGAACTTGTATCTTAGTTTGTTCGGAAAGTCTCGCGCGTATGCCATGTAAAGCAGTGACGCCAACGTCAATAATTTGTGTCTGGTGTGCAAGGCGTATTGATTTGGCGCTGCCGTGGACAGAACATTGAGGTTCTGTAGAGATTCGCATATGGCGAATCTCTGAGGGGCTTCCCTGCCGGCGCACTCAGGCCCGGCTGCTGTCGGTATCGACGAGGACTTGCTCGTGCCCAAGATGTTGAGGTCGATGCGCAGCGCAAGGAGAAACTGCGGAGGTTTCCTTCCACATCAGACCTCACCTCGAAGATTAGCTGCGGGCGCGCCAACCCTCAGAGTGACTGTATGGTAAGAGAGAGAGAGAGAGAGAGAAAGAGAGAGTGAGAGAAAGAGAGAGAGAGAGAGAGCGCTCATATTGTATGTGAAAGGTGACCTTTTGCCGTGCATATATATAATATAGAGTAATTTTCGTTTGTTATATAATATAGAGTAATATTCGTTTGTTTAATAATATCGTATAAATGTTTATAGTGCATTTAGCATTGATACAGTTAATTGGCTTTTTCCTCCACTCAACGAGTGGGGGTTTTTTATGGCTTGTTCCGCGATTGAATAAATAGGTTTAATTGAATATGAACATTTGTCCTTGAGTTATTTATTCCTCACACCCGAACAAATCCTTCACTGTTGGTAGGTTACACAAACCATATATATATATATATATATATATATATATATATATATATATATATATAGTAATTCTTAAAATATAAGTTAACAGTGTACTAATATGCTATAAAGAGTTCACTTAAAAATAATAACATATGAAACTTGTGTACCTATATTAATATCAAATATTTATCCTAAGCCTATGGAAATGTATGCTAGCGTATATGTTTTTTTACGGTTTAGAGTTTTCTGGTTACCCACTGTGACGCTGAATTTACATTCGTGCACATAGCCAATATGCGCAAGCATATTTAGAGATATGGTATTGTTTCGCAATAAATAGATTGAATAAACTTTGAAACTGAACAAAATACATAATACAAACTACAAAAAACTATTTCTCATAAACACATGAAAACAAATAGGTATACGAGGTATGTTCAAAAAGTTACGAGAATTTTTAAATTTCACGAGTTTGGAGAGTCCGCTTGTATAAAAATTTTTTTTATTATGTTGATACGTATGCCCCTGAAGTACGATAAATTTTCAGCAATATTTATTTCTTACTTTTAAAGTGGCAGCCGCTAACGTTAGACGTGTTTTTTCGAGCTCGGCGATTTTCCTTTGTGAAAAAAATGGAGCAAAGAATTTGTATTCAACTTTAAGTAAAAAATTAAATAAAATGTAGTGAAGTTTGTAAAATGTTAACAAAGTCATATGATGAGGCTGCTATGAGTAAAGCAAGGATTTACGAGTGGTATAAGCGTTTCCAAGATGGTCGCGAAAATGTTGAAGACGACGAACGACCCAGACGCCCAAGCATATCACAACTGAGAAAAACGTGAAAAAAAGTGAAAAAAATGGTTATGAACGATCGCTAAATCACAATCACAGAAGTCGCTGATGATGTTGGCATATCAGTTGGTTCATGCCATTGAATTTTTTCCGATGTTTTGGATATGAAACGTGTGGCAGCGAAAATTTGTTCCAAAATTGTTGAATTTCGAACAAAAACAGCGGCGAATGGAAGTTGCTCAGGAGTCGCTAAATGAAGTTAATAACAATGCAGAACTCCTAAAACGTGTTATAACAGGTGACAAAACATGGGCTTACGGATATGATGTCGAATATGAAGCTCATGCTCACTGTGTTCTTCGATTTTAATGGCATAGTGAATCATTAATTTTTGTCACAAAGTCAAACAATCAATAAGGAGTACTACCTACAAGTTCAACGCCGTTTGCGTGAAGCAATCCGAAAATCGCCTGGATTTATGGCAAAACAATTCATGGCTTTTGCACCACGATAATGCACCTGCTCACACTTCATTGCTTGTTCGTGAATTTTTGGCCAAAAACAAAACTTTAACGATGCCTGAGCCTTCATATTCGCCAGATATGGATTCATGTGACTTTTTTCTATTTCAAAAATAACGAGAACATTAAAAGGCCGTCGTTTTACAAACATAGATGGCATTAAAAGCGAATCGCTGAAAGAGCTAAAAACTATTACAAAGATCGAGTTTCAAAAGTGTTTCGAGCATTGAAAAAAGCGTTGGAAGAAGTGCATTATATCTGAGGGGAGTTTCTTTGAAGGGGACAAAATAGATATTGATGAATAAATAAATATTTTTTCATAAAACGAAAATTCTTGTTATTATTTGAAAACATATTGTATTAAAAAAAATGTATTATAAAGTGCACCTTTCGTGTAGCTGTACTGAAGTGTTAAAGACTACAATAGGCATGACTTTATATATTCTATACATTATCGTTGGTAGCCATATATTTTAAGTATTTTCGATGCTCATATCTAGACACGTAACATGTATACTTCATATTATGAATTCGTATTTTACCTTTATTTTTGTAAAATTTGTTGCATTTTATTATCGTAAAAGATGACTACGTTACAAATTTTAAATATATAGTATCTTTAGCAATTTTAAAATTCGTAATATTATATATATATATATATATATATATATATATATATATATATATATATCTTACATACATTACTGGGCCACAAGAATCGTAAAAAATCTTGGTCCTTTTTATTCACCTCAATCTGCAAAAAGGCCTTTTTTCTATTGACGCAAACGTAGCAAAGTTACCGGAATAATTTCAATTAAATTAGGTCCCTTTTCCAGACATGAATTCAGTGACGGGAATCCTTTCTCATTAGCGGAAGCATCGAATACGGGCCAAATTTTCGTCATGCTATTATATTTTATAACCGGAGGATGTGGAAGATAGTGCGAGAAAAAATACGTTTCTTCCCACGGAACTACTTCAATTATTCCCTCATTTAACCATTCTTGAAACAACCATCGTAATTATCATAAATTTCTGTCTTTTTTAATGATTTTATCGCAATGTCCAATCGTCCTTGAGCTAAATGAAAATTTTGCGATACCGGCACGTGATCCTCAATCCATGGAAGGTTCACCCAATACTAACCGCTGTTATTTGCTTCAAACGTTTCTAAAAAATTTTGACGTACCTTTTCCTCTTTTTCAAATATACTTGATACTTCTATCGGGTCTCGAATGCCTAAAATATCAATTTCTTACAGATCAGAAATTTTTGCTCGCGAGACGAAAAAAGACATAAGTATCATAGCTTCGTTTTCTCTTTCTATACGCGAAATTTTTCCCATATCAGTCCATCCGAGAAGCGTCTTTTGTGCGACGAGACCGTTTGTTAAATCAATCTTTTTTCCTGTCACAAGTTTTCCGGTCACGTCGGCTCCTGTAATGAGATCGATAGTCTCATTTATGTAATCGCCTTTACCCGTAAGCTCGTTAATCCACTCTGCTCTTCTAATAACCGGCACTTGGTCGCAAATCTGAGTCTGGTCCATAATCTCAAAATTACATACATATTCTCCATGAAAACTTTTCACGCGCGCTAAGTATAAATTATGCAAAGCCCTTTCCGAAGACACACCCCCAAAAAGGCTATGAATGATTCTCTCACTCCTTTAGGTTCATATTCTAAAAATTGAACTAAGTCTTGTCTAATATACGACCTATGTGAACCCGTATCAATAATCCCTCGTACAATTCTTTCTTTATTATCAGAATACAATACTACACGTAAAATCTATATATAAATTTCCGGTTGATCATTGAAAATTGCAAGATTTTTTTCCGTGTTTTTACTTTTATCAATCGGTTTTTCCGTCCTTTTTTCGATCGCAACCTTAGGCTTTCCTGGAAAGATTAAAATATTATGTCGGTTTCCGCACAAAGTACAATTGATTTTGGATCGACACTCTGACGCTCGATTGCGTGGTCTTAAGCATCTAAAGCAACAATGGTGTCCATGCTGTTTGACTAACACATCATTATCAGTCCTATCACGGTCCCCAGAAATGTTAAAAAATTCTCTAAAATATCCAGGAAGAAAGGTAGATGTAAAAGAAGAAAAGTAAAAAATCTTATTCTACTATACTATTTTATTCTAAATGCTTTCGGTTCGAAGACTCAGGAAAATCTGATCTGTACAAGGTAATGTCCCTTTTGAGACAGGCTCGTTAGACTTCCTTCTATTTTCCCCACTATCGACGAGCAGGTGATAGATTTATAATTTTACACAAATCAATCTTCTAATGTTCATAGACTTGTGAGGATCGAACAATACGTCTGAAAGTCCAAAATAATATCAATAAAAGGTTCTTCAATAAATTACGCATGAGGCGGTGTACGTGACTGGGTGGTTCAACGAAGAATTAAGTCACTTTCCCTCATCCGTCGAATTTCTACCTGAGTTTTATTTTTAACATATAGCACGGACGTCCGAAGACTATCTACTACCCATAATTGTCTTCGAAGCGCGACCGTGCTATGTTGATAATCAACAGAAACTATGAAAAAGGGTTAAATATTCGATAATTGACCAAATAGCTAATACAATAATTAATACAATTTTTTCAGTGTACAATTAAACATAATGTGATGTAAGCTCCATTCAAATGTAAAAACTGTAATACATTTTTTTATATATTTAATGCATGATACGCTCTAGTTGGAACTGAGTGATTAACCGGACACTGTAGACACTTGTAAGTCGCCATATATAACTAATTATTATAACTGATGACTAATCGAGGATTGGAAACCTATAGATTAGCTCTATCCTATCTAACTAATCTATGAACCGTACCCAAAAGACATTCTAACTATCCCGCTTCTATCTCCCTTAACTTATGCGAGCCTAAAGGAGTTTTGGTCAGCGCAAATTTCTTGTGTCCAACTTTCGTCGGCGCTTTTCTCTGCGTGATTTGATGCTTGACCGACCTCGCAATGGAGAGAGAAATACAGAATTAGAATTTAGAATTAAAATTTTATTTATTAGAGAGAGAGACAGAGAGAGAAAGAGAGAGAGAACCAGGCAGACAAACAGAGGCAGAGCGAAAACGCGAGTTAGATTATAGTATATAGCCCCCAGAGTCTTATGGTTCACGAAAGACACATTATGGGAGAATGTGGATTTCGCAGACGCGCAAAGAACCCGCGAAGGTGCTCGGTCGAATACTCAAGCCTGCCACCTTCCCGCATCAACTCGCTTCACCCACCCATGTTAAAACTCCCTGCGGCATCGTCTTGCACTCGTCATGTTCATCCCTCCACTCCCCTCGCCATCTCCTCACTCTCTCTCTCTCTCTCTCTCTCTCTCTCTCTCTCTCTCTCTCTCTTACTATTTCGTGCGGCAATGACGTTGTGAATTTAATCATCTGCATACTTGCCGATTATACACGAGCGACCGATCACAGAGGTCGCGGGTGGACCCGCTAGGCTTGAGCAGTCGTAGTGGTGTGCTCCCTACTGCCGCAGTCGCGGGTGCGACGCTTGATGCTTTAACCGCTGGCGAGGCCGTTGGGGTGTATGTGCATGCGAGAGTGTGATCTCAGCGAATTTTTATTTCGATTTTTTTTAATTTTGTTTTTTTATACAAATTGGCATGTATATGTACACTAAAGTCGTTTACCTGACAGATATAATATTGGGAACTCGATTTACAACGTTTCTATACAATTCACACATAATTGAACATACATATATATTATACATATATATATATTGGGAGGATCAATGGCTCCACGCGCAACGTTGATGCTAAGTTGCAACATAACAATTTCTTCAAGTATTATATGAAATCTACGTTTCGTATTGAAGTTCAGTTCACTAAATGTTATGGTGGTATTTCTTCCATGATTGATTACGATAGATATAAGTATACTTATCTCCATAATTTTCATAGATATTAATGTCATATTAAATGTCAACATTGATCATATCCCATCCTTGGAGCTATAATAGATGACTTCAAACTGTCGCATATAACGGGCAAAACTCAATTGTGTAACAATGTATACATCTTTTAAAATGCTTTTTCTGCTTTTAGTTAATTTAAATTCATTGATATGTTCAATTATGCAAAGATGTGGTTTTTATGCTCAATTATTTGAAAGCGTTTATACAAAAGAGATCAAAATCTCAAAAACTTGACGTATAATACAGTTCGACGCATATTAACAGAAAAAGTCGCCGACTACTGTTTTCTTACATCAAATTCATAACTGTAATACAGAAATGGTTTCAGAGACAATCACCGAGAGCTATAAAAAGATCTCATGTGCATATATTGTGTATCTATATACAGGACATAATCATACAGCGAACGCGAGTCCATACTTCCCGTTATTAAAATACACAAGCGGGTGCGACTCCCCGCAAACGTGTGCACGGTCCATCTGTTAAATGAAAACTTAACAAGATTTGTCGAGTGGAAGGACAAACGCGCCCGGCTTCAAAAATTCCCCCTCCGCCGCTTCCGCCAACTAATATATAATAGGTTGGAAAGATCTGCACGTGTCGCCGCATGCTGTATGCCGCGCGTGTCTTTCTTTCACCCCGCCGAACATCTCTCTTTCTCCTCACATACACACACACACACACACACACACACACACACACACACACACACGCACACACCTTATCTTCTATACAAGCATGAAAACTAGGAGTCAAATCCTCTCGCTGTAGTCATCGGCATTGCGACGTAAGCGAGATTCCGTTATCTCGAATGTCCGATCTTGAACCATAGGCATTCTCAGATAATTGCTTTTTTTTAAGGTAATGCTTTAAGGCGGAAAATCGCGGAGGCAATGAGCGAGCCAGTCCTCCGATTGGGTTGCGCGGGAGCGCGTAGATCATCAAAGTATCAAAAACACGGAAGACAGAGAGAGAGAGGGAGAGAGAGCGCTCTCTCCATCCCGCTGTATAGCGTCGGAATTAATTGAACGCGACCGGTCGCTTCGTAGCTCGCGGTCGCCTGCTCACGTGCTCTCTCTCTCTCTCTCTCTCTCTCTCTTTCTCTCTCTATCTCTTTTTTCTCTTTCTCAACCTCCTTATATTCTCGCTTCACTACACCCAACGCAGCTTTGTTTGCCCAATAAATTATTACGCTTGCTTAAGCCGGCAACTTGTGTTTAATCTCGCTTGTTTCCCGGTGGTGAACAGCGAGGGGATTTTCGGCTATTGGTAGTAGTGCCACCTCACCCGAATTTTTCTGATATATATACATAGGTACCCTCGCTTTGAAAAAGTATAATGTCTGCGAACAGGAATGTAATTGAATCTCGGAAGAGCTAATGCTAAATGGCTTATATATATATATATATATATATATATATATATAAAAGGATATAGAATATTTTAATTACTGTCACATACAGTAATGAGTGCACGCGCGCGTAATAAAGTATATGCTCGAACATTACTGGTCGCGCAAGCTTTAGACTGAAACCTAAACATGAGGAGAACTGAAAAGAGAAGTATTTTTTGATGAACGAAAATCAGATTTATTTGAGCATCCGAATAAGTCATACAGATCACTCCATACGTAAACCTAAGACGAATGGAAATTAATTAGGAAGAACATTTTTGTTAACTGTACTTTCAAAAATAACAATTTTATGTTCTTAAGGATTTATCCGCTTTAGCTCCTTGCTCGAGCGAGTGTGGATGAATTCGCAATTTGGTCAGATGAGTTCGCAATCTGCTAGATTGGTCAGTCATAGATATGAAAATTTTATAATTGGTTTATGACAGAGGGCGAATTTATATTAAGAATAGGATTCCGACATAATGCGACTAGGTACAGGTCCACTCTTACATATTTCGCTCTATGAGCTTTCCTTGCGGGTCTACCCTAAAGCCTAATGACATAACAGAATAGTTACAAAACAACGTATAGTATAGTATAATGTAGAAGTGTTTTGGGGAGTCGACATTATCGCGAACGCAAGTAATTGAGTGGCACAAAGCATTCAGTAAAGGTCGTTGTGCAAGTCACCCATCCACCTCTGTTAACGACGATAGCATCGAAAAAGTTGAGGAAATGGTGCTCCAAAATCGTCGTGTCGGCATCAAAGAAATAGCAGACACTCTCAACATCTCTTATGGATCGACTCAGTATATTTTGGTTAATGTTTTGCATATGAAGCGTGTCAATGCTAGACTCGTTCCAAAACATCTGAATCTTTTGCAAAAACAACGTCGAGTAGAGGTCGCAAAGGAGATGCTTCAAAACGTAACTGAGAACCCTATATTCATCAAACATATTATTGCTAATGACGAAACATGGGTTCATGAATATAACATCGAAACTGGTCAACAATGTAGCGAATGGCACTTCAAAAATGAGCAGAAACCGAAAAAACCACGTCAAAGTCGGTCGAAAATTAAGGTAATGCTCATCGTTTTCTTCGATTATCATGCGGTGGTTCACCATGACTTCGTTCCAGGAGGTCAAACGGTCAACAAGGAGTACTATTTGGCCGTTTTGAGGCGTCTACATGAAGCAATTCGTTGTAAATGATCGGATTTGTGGGCAAACAATTCATGGTTTTTTTATCAGGATAATCTACCGGTACATTCCAACATGATTGTGTCTGATTTTTTGACCAAACACGAAATGAAAGTCGTCGCTCAACCACTGTATTCGCCAGATTTGGCTTCCTGTGACTTTTTCCTCTTTCAAAAACTCCAAAATTCACTTCGGGGAATGCACCATGAGTCCATTAAAGCCATAAAAAGTAATTCGCTAAAGGAACTGAAGGCAACCCCAAGTGAGACTTACAACAGGTATATCGAAAATTGGATTAAGCGTTGGCATGCTTGTATCGGCTCGAAAGGAGCCTATTGAGAAGGCGATAATAAATAAAGATTTGTATTAAAATACGTAAAAATGTTGTTTTTTGCTGATAGGTGATTTTAATTTTCTTTTTTTTTACGAACGTATTGAACTACCAGCAAATTTTGAATGACTACTATTGTTGATCGAGAGAATTTCACAGAAGACTTCTGATCTATTTAGACAATAATTGATCCGTCATAATAGGTCATAAAAATTGGATCCTCCTACGAGGAAAGAAAACTTTTTAATCTGTTTTAAAAATTTGGTTAAAATATTTTATAACTTTACTTATGAGCCTTTTAATTATACTTCAATAAATACAAAATAATTTAAAATAATTATTTATATTAATATTATTTATACTTGTTAATTAATACCAATATGTTTTGAATAATTTTCTCTGTTTTATTTTTTACCATTTGTTATTAATATAATTATGGAAAGTCGTTATTGTTATTTACCAAAATTTTAATGATTATTGAATTATAACAAACAGTTTATGTAAATTGGATCAGTTTCTATTGAAATTTTCAGTTTCAACTCTAGAGTAAAGATAAAACTACAAGTTGAAAACTAACGTAATAGATACATATACACACACGCGCGCGCGCACACACGCACGTACGCACGCATATACATATAATTGCTGTTTCTGCAAAGATGACACTAGCGGTACGCTATGCACAGGATTGCACGTGCTAACGCACATACTACAACGACATATTATATCCATCTATAAATGTCCGTGCATGGAAGTTCGTTTTAATATAAGCAAAGTAATTTTTTCTTAGTTCTGAAAATGTATACTTTTATACCAAATAAAATGTATTCAGATAATGGTATTACAATATTTGAGTCAAAAGAAATCTGTAGCTGATGCACATGGTATATTTGTTGAAACTTATAGTAACAATGTTAGTCAGATACGACATACAGAAAAGATTCATTTCGACACTTAAATTAATCAATTAATTTTAAACTTGAAGATCACGACTATACTTGAACACCGAAAAAATTTGAACATTTAAAGGTATTACTCGATCAGGGCCCATTTAAAGACGCTATCAGAACTTGGAAATATATTAAAAGTAGATGGCCGAACTGTTTTCAACCATTTAACATGTTAGTAACAATCGAAAAGCAAGGACATACAGTCTTGTATGAATTGAAGCCGTACGATGTAATAGTTTGAATGAATTAGTTTTTATCTTTTATATTTTAATGAAAATGTTTTAAAAAGTCACAGCGAGAACTTATTCAAGGTCCTAATATTTGTAACAAAAGAGTATATAAGATTATTATGTATTAAATAATTATTTTATCAATTAATAAAAAAAAACGAAATGAATTATACTAAACCGTCGTGTTGTATCACCTTAAAGCAAAGTACCAATACGTACATCTATTTTATGCAGGATTTAATCATGGAATGAAAAAACGAGATACGACATCTATCACTTGAGATGAAACTAGGCTTTGCAATGAAGAAAAATATATGAGATCTAATTAGTCTATTGTTAAACGCCCTTCAAGTAATATAGTCTTCACCTTGATTTAATTGTCCATGACTTTTAACATAAAATTTTTGCTTTTAAAAACATTTAATATTTTATTTATGTCGTGTGTGTTTCAAAATTACCATGTTTGCTTTTGAAAAATTAATATATTTCCAAATTCAGAATACTCAGATCTAATTTCGATTCATCGTCAAAAAATTTTCAGATAACTATGCTTTGCTTGCGTATGTGAAGAAAAGAAAAACTATAAGTTATAAATTTCCATCATAAAATTTAAATAAGATGATATAAAACAATTTTTTTTATTGACATTTGAAAAAATAATCTTGAGCTAAAGTTTAGATTAGATATTTTAGTTATTTAAACAATTTTAAAAAGCGCAGAACCATAGAATTCTAAATGACCGTTTTCTCATCTTCTTCTAAAATAGGATCTGATTGTATCGAGTATCAAAATTTATCACTAAACTCGTTTCATAAATTTTTATTAATTTTTTGAAGCAATAAATAAAAGCAGATGCATTCAAATTGTTAATTATATATATATATATATATATATATATATATATATATATATATATATACACATCATTTTAATAGCTATTTCTAAAATAATTCGACAATTCACCACATTGTAGGTGCATACCTATACATTGTAATCACATAAAAACAGAGGCATGTACACACACACACACACACACACACACACACACACACACACACACACACACACACACACACACACACACAATCATTTCAATTAAGATATATACCATCATGTGTATATAGCAATCTGCAATTTAGAAAATGACAAACTAAACTCGAAAGCCTTGAGAGAAATCTGATACACTCTAGGGCGGCGAAAGCATTTGTTGCCCGTCACACTTATAGGACAATAACGCTGCTAAAACACCGGGAATAAAAATGTATTGTGTCGCACAATAGCCGCTTAAGCCACGGCCACTTTTCTCGTTTCCCCCGTTCCTTC
Source organism: Sycobia sp. Sy_11 (assembly GCA_018907035.1). Classification (NCBI taxonomy): domain Eukaryota; kingdom Metazoa; phylum Arthropoda; class Insecta; order Hymenoptera; family Epichrysomallidae; genus Sycobia; species Sycobia sp. Sy_11. The sequence continues at coordinate 1,540,534 of JACCIC010000020.1, forward strand.
TCGATTCCAAACCTCACAATTTCTCCTCTCTTCATCTAGGTCTCTTTATCCGCACCCCTCCGAATCTTTCGACTGTTTTTATCTTTCTATCTCTCTCTCTCTCTCTCTCTCTCTCTCTCTCTCTCTCCCACGCTGTCCCATTTCTCAAGCCTTCCACAAGCAACCGGCGCATGTCATTGAGACGCACCCCTCCGTCCCAAGCTCTTTTTTTATTCTCCCATCCCTGCTTCGACGAACCCTCCGTTTGTTGTCGCGGGCCTTTATTAGCCCTCGCCTGGGCGACCCCCTCGGGGCAGAGGAGCGCTAGGGTGACTTTTTTATTTTCCTCGGCCCGACATCCGCCACGATCTCGGGGTGCTTGTCTCTGTGCCGTGCGGCTTTTGCAGATTCTACTTGTTGCTTTAGCACGTGGCTCTCATCCTTGCCGTAGTGGTAGTTGTGTGTGTGTGTGTGTGTGTGTGTGTGTGTGTGTGGATATTAAATACGGCTTCAATGGAGAAAATTATACTTTCGAGTTCGAGCGTTAGAAAAAGATGTGCAAGTGTCTCAAGACGACGTTTACAGAGAGCATCGTGTTCGGACTATAGGAAATGTCTGGGGACGACTGCTATAGAAAGTTTTGTGCTGGGGATGTAGAATATAATGTCTAGTTATCCCGAGACGACTCTTACTAGGAGTGTGCGTGTTCGAATGATAGAATACTAATCTCTTCATAGAAGTCGTAATGAGATACTTGGACATCGTTTCCTACCAACTAAACACGAAACCCCCCGTAGAAGTCGTCTCGCCATACCTGGACATCGTCTTCTACCGTCCGATCACGAAATTCCCCATAGAAGTTGTTCCAAAACATCTGAAAATCGCATTCTATCATTCAAACATGAAACTCCCTGTAGAAATTTTCCCGACATACCTAAACATCGTTTCTGATACACCTCAAGTCCAATATAAAACCAACGTAATTTGTATTTTAAAAAAATGATTTACCTATTCAGCCTGAGGTTTTACATTCGCATACTGTACAGTTTTATTTTCTCCTAAATATTGCTCTTGATTTTTTTTTTAAAGAATCTGCAACCCTCTATGAGATAATTATCTCTGCCACATTGGAAAACCATATCTAAACTTTGCAAAACTGTTTTTTCCATATAATTGGCTATTACAAAATCGAGAAAAGAATTTGAAAGATACACTATTACACCTTTTGCCATGCGTTCAGACTTTTTCCACTCTTCTGTCATTACTGCTGGAACTTACTCATCAAGTACGTGCAATAAATCAAGTTCAGATAGAAAAAAGAACGGATTCTAAACTTCTACACACTATATTTTTCACCCTTAAAAGGCTTAATATTCCGTTTTGTTTTAACGGATTCCATTTGTCACTCAATAGAAAAAAACTTTTTTTTATTAAATATTAAATTAATTGATTTCTCACTAAACACTTGGTGAAACATTGTTAATATTTAAGGTATAATTTATTTGTAAGTATATAAATGAAATATAAAACACTTGGTTAGTTTCACTATGATTTTATTAAAATGTTACAGCTGTTTCGGCTATAATTTCATTTTCAAAGAATGTTACAAAATGAGTTAATATTGTATAAGGCGACGAATATATATGAGTATAAGTAACGGTAAATTTTACAATAGATCGATATGGGCGATCGGAGGTAGAGGTAGGGGATAACGGAGGGAAAAACCGAGATGTTACAAACTTGTTGCAATACGCAATAACGGACTGATTTGGAAGTTTGTCATATCATTTGTTACGTTATGACCTTTATGAATCGCTCTGGATATTTCTATTGTCTCTAATTTATCTAGTCTTTTACCTTTATTAACGTAGTGTACCAATTTAACGCTATTCTCATCAATTTGATGATTATTAGTTAAACAATGTTCAGCTATTCCTGTTGTAGTCCTGTTGTACCGCTGTAATAATTTACATGTGCTTTGTTTACAAACACATGAATAAAATGTGTGCGCGTGTGTGTAGGTTTATGTGTGTTTTAGAATCATTGGAAAGCACTGGATTGAATACGCTATATAATGTTCCTTAACTCGTATATAGTGTAAATTTTATGAAAGATATTTTATTGAAAGATTTATTTTTAATCTATACGACAAACTTTTTTGAAATTCTCTTCCTGCAGCCTAATTTTTGAAACGAAAACAGAATGGACAATGATATCGTCAACAGTAAGACAAAATTGTTCCGATTTCTCAATCGTATATCAAACCAAGAAAGATAGATAATTCTCTCTCTATCTCTATCGCCCCCTTCTCTCTCAGATACCAACAGATCTTCAGCTAAGCATGGGAAACGCTCAATTAATAACCGCAGATCTTACAGCCAACCGGTTACTTCTCTATTGAACCACGTATATATTGATATAGAAAATCGAAATACGCATCGAGGCTCAACCAATTGTTCAAAATCCCGGACCGCGACGAAGCTGGACCGAGCAGATTGCCGTTCATTCAATACACTATTATATACCTATATAAATACTATAGCTCTCGGCGTTGCACCGACACGCCTTCGTGTTTTTCTTTTATTCTTCTAATCGGACCAGGACTCCAATGTACCGGATCCACCGATTAAAGAAACCTCTCCTCTCTCCCCCCCTAGCCAGTGTCGCGGTTTCGCTAGATTTAGTAACGTAAACGCGCACCGCTCGCAGACAATACAATCCTCCGTATATATATATATATATATATATATATATATATATATATATATATATATACGCGAGATAGCTGCGCGTATCAAAACCGCAGACCGCAGGCTCAATATAATGAGATTTAAATTACCGACCCAAGGGAAGGCGGGAAGGGGCCACAGTCCGGTGCGTGTGACACACGGCGGTTACGCGCTCTGGGGGCCCTTGCGCGCGTGAGCAAGCAATAGTTTCTTTTCCTTCAGTTTTTTATTTATTTATTTTTTGTTGTTATGGGAATCGTTACGTGACGTTGCGTCGCGCGAGCGCGCATAATGTGCCCACTATATACGTCCAATTAGGAATGGAAATTCGATTCGAGTCCCAGGAAGTAGGTGGAGGGAGAGAAGGAGAGACAGCGAAGAGGGTGAATGGTGTAGGTACAGTCGATCATTATCATGGATCCCCCACACCCACTATGCACTCGAGAGGAGTCGCAGCATGGCATGTAGAGACAAATTCCAACAGAGATAATGCATGTCAATTTTTGCCTCTCCTATTTCTGATTTCTTCTCGGCTTGACTTCTTTTCACCCACCATCTTCCGCCACCCCTCCCCCTCTTCCTTAACTTTCCTTATCCTCGTACTTTCTCTCTTCATTCTCGAGTTGAAATTCTTACTAAAATTATACGCTGTTGATATTCCACATTCCTCTCGGCAATACAGATCTGCATCAACATCAGATTCTTATTCAAATGATAGAAACTATAAATCGACAGATATTGTATATTTTTTATGTTTTGCAGTCTTCAAAACAAATTAATTTTTTGTGATTTATTTTTAATAGTTAAAGTATCATTTCATACGATACGTGATTCAATGCCTATTGTTAATGATTGAAATTTAAAACTGACTCTGAAAAGAAACTATATAATTAAAGTGATACTAAAAGGTAACTGAGATCTATGATCTGATGAAGTAAATGTTATGTTTGTTAAAAATTAATTAAAAATTAATACTTTACACGAAGTAATAGAATTTTTAGGGATTTTGCTAAATACTACAACTGTAGTAGAGAATATCAGACATGAGTAACGAATCTCGTCCAAGTTAGATGAAAGGTAATTCCTATAGTACTTCAAAAATGAGTAAAATGAAGTTTTACGAAACTAACACCATCTCATTTTTAAATTTTACTACTCTTTTATTTACAAGAACAATTATTCTTTTGGTGCTGAATTTGAAGAAAGAAAAATTTTAGTTCAAATTTTAATCGACAATACCGAAGAAACTATACATGTTTGTGAACCTATAGCTTAATTAAAACTTTTTTATTTACCACGTTATTCGTTATTCGAATCTGATGCCAATATAGAAGAAAATTCATGTTTCTACATGATAAATACCATTACATTGATGAAAAGCAAGAATTATTTAGTCTTAATCGAGCGCTGTTAGTAAGCAGACGTGTTTACATATTTCTGCGCATTCGAGTAAAACCAAGCATGTAAGCCGGCTTAGGCCCTACTAACCTTGCTCTTTCACAAGAGCACCATGGCTTCCCAGCCATCTAACAAATACAATATACCTATATTTACAGTTAAAAAAACGACAGAACTTAGTTATGCAACAATCGCTGAAGGACTAAAATTCCCGAAACGAGAACAGGGACTGATCATGGATTGTGTAGATGGATTCAATCTGAGTGACTATACGTGTGCAGTGGGAGACATAGTGAGTCCTAAAAATGTGCTCTTCGCATCTAGAATCTCCAACAATCGAGTACGTCTCTATCTGGCTCATACAAAACTGGTCGACGATCTAACAGAAAAAAATGAGTACATATTAGTAGAACAAAAGAAGGTAGATATAAGACCCCTGGTTTCAAAAAACAAAAGAATATTTTTTTCCGATGTTCCTCCTAATATCCCAAATAGCGTGCTTGAAGATGTATTACAACAAATAAATGTAAAACCTGCATCAGATGTCTGCATAATAAAAGCCGCAATAAACAAAGACGAATACAGACACGTAGCGAGTTTCCGCAGACAAATATATATCAAACCCGAAGATGTTAAAAAAATTCCAAATGTATTTAAAATTAATTTAGATGAAGTCAATTACTATATATACAGCAGTACAGACACTCTGAAATATTTCATCTGTAATATCGAGGGTCACTTAGCAAAGAATTGCACTGAGGGTTCAAATTTAAACAAACCGGCAATACCCGAAAATACCACCAAAATAAATACAATATTCACAAACGACGATAAGTCTAATAAAGTAAACATACTCGATAAGAATTATAGTAACACTCACAACACCACTGATATCAATGACCATGCTTCGCGTACAGCTGAAATTACAAATGAAAATAAGACGTTTCACAACATCAACGAATTCAATAAGAGGACTCGATCACAAATTAGCTCTAATACATCACAAACAGACTTAAATACAATATGCAGTCAGGGTAAGACCAACACACTTGAAGCACCCAAAGTTAACTTTATTCAAAATACTAGATTATAAATATTACAATATATACAGATATGAAATGATGGTTACGCTACGCATGTTCAACGAAAACTGATTCGTTCTCTTTCTACTCTCGAAAAAGAAACCTCCGTAAGCTCGGAAGGAGCGAGAAGAGAGAGCATATTTTCTTGCCGTTTATTGCATAAAAATCCTACCGTAAAAGTACAAATAGTGACAGCGGTCATATCGGACAATCTGGGCACCGTCTGTGATTTTATAGCCCTTCGTTGCTAGTCCAGAGTTTGACCCGCCCCTTCATTACCTTAACACGGTCTTCTCGTCGTTTACCTGAGTGTTTGCTTTCCTTATATGGCAAGCAGATATTAAGCAAGAACGCAAATGCAGTCTATCACTGTTGAATTATACTATAACAATAATATATATGTTTTTATAAACACAGTATAAATACATTGTTCCTTGTCACGAAATAGTGATTTAGAAAATTTGACAAAAAATGACAGAAACTCCACGAGGATATTTACGCATTTCTATATATATGTTTCATATTATTCTAAATGAATTTTAATGCCTTTACTTTATGATTTAATATATATATTGAACGGAACTGACACCTATATTCGTATCATCGAGTCTGACAATAAATTTCTATGAGTGTACGAGAGACAACTGTTCATCGTTGAGATATATGAAGTCCGATCGCAAAGGAGGACTGTCGTAGCAAATTCGAGGTACCCTCGGAAATTTGGTATTATTTTATGTTTTTAAGTGCGCTGAATCAATTTTTCGAGGGGGCTAGGTTGAAAAATTAGTCGTTTTCGAGATAAGGCCCATTTTTTGCTTCAAAGGGTTAACTTAATAATAATAAAATTATTTTTGCTAGGTAATCCAGTTTTTTTCCATAAATAATTTCTTTGTGAAATTTATATTTCAAGTAGAGAACTCGAAAAACAATTGACCTGAAATTGCTCAAGTTTACTTATATAGGTCTTGGCTTATATTAGGAGGCGAGCTTAGTTTCCGATCTTGACATTTAGATAGCGACATAAGTAGTACGATAAATTGTTTTTACGACATGTCCTTTTGCACTATTTTGATTTTAAAAAACTTGTAGCAAAAATTATCGATTACTTCAAGAATCCTATAGATTGATTATCCGTTCAATAATTCTAAAGATAGTTATTGGACGGACCAAGCCTAATTTTATGACCGAAATCGTACGCGAATAAGAACCGAACGTACGCTTCTCCCGACCCCTCTCTCAGTTTTTTACCATGATCAATTTTCTGGCTATCGAAAAAAACAATCGATGCTCGGTCCCTCCTTTTTCTTCCAGAGTCCGCAAGACTCTTCACCTGCATTTTCTAGTTTCAGCCTCTCAACTGAAAATTCCAGTCCCACATTTGTGATTAGCTATTAAAAACTGTTTAATCACTTGAAAAATAACAATAAGTCCTTTGAAGTTAATTTTAATATTGAATTAATCAATCTTTTTAGCGCTTCTTTTAACTCCGTCCAATAATTTTAGATTTTTTGGAGGTATTTACGTGAAAGGCAGCTCAGTTTATTTTCGTCTTTTTCTGAGTAGAGTTCATTCGGAAAGCACCGCTTTCGTTACGTTTTACGTTACATTTACGTTACGCTACTATTACCTAACTATCTTATAGAGATTTTACGGTGTGCAGTGTGTAGGAGTCGTTTGGAAAGACCTAGATATCGTATTTTACTGTTCCTTCCCTCACGAATCATCCCATAGAAGTTGATTTCCTTATACTTGGACGTCGTTTTCTATCAACTGAATACAATATTCCCCGTAGAAATCGCCGACACCTGGACATCGCTTTCTATCATTCGAACACAAAACTCCCAATAGAAATCTTCCTGAGGCAACGGTATATCGTATTCAACCGCCTGCACACGCCAATACAATATTTTTTAGTAGAAACCGTATTGAAAATGTATATATATATATATATATATATATATATATATATATTGTTAGATTATTTTAGCCTTCTGTAAATAATAAAGCAAAAAATATTTGAAACTAAATATTGGACAGTATCGTAAAAGGTATGTAAACATATGTGTCCATTGGGTCTTATTACGATCTGCGTCTTTGCTGCCCTACGCGGCAAATGATTTATGAGTTTATTGTTTAGATGCCTGATGATTTCTTATAGGTTTTAAGCTTCTCACAAAGGCTGGCAGAGTTTTCTTTATCGAGTACTGTAGTTAGTCTTGCGTCGTCCATTCGTTTGAACAGACGTGTTTTCTTTTCTCGTTTGAAATAAAGTTCATGTTAAAAAATTATTTCATGTATATTTATTTTAATATTCCACCTACTATATTTAATAAAAATGCAATAGGTTATCAGCCCAAAATTCGCGAGTAAACTATCCGTGAATTTGTGTATAGTGTAATCTAGTAATAAAATAAAACTGTGTCACATAGAATCTGTTACAACAAAAAGGAATATTAAATCTTCTAAGGGTGAAAAATATTGTGTGTGGAAGTTTAGAAGCCGCTCTCTTCTATCTGAACTTGATCCATTGCACGTACTTAATGAGCAAGTCCCTGCAGTAATGGCAGAAGACTGGAAAAAGTCTAAACACATTGCAAAAGGTGTAATAGTGGAATATCTTTAAGATTCTTTCCTCGGTTTTACAAAAACCGATGATATGACAAAAACAGTTTTGCAGTCTTGATATAGATTTCCAATATGGCAGAGATAATTATCTCATAAAAGAGGTATCCTAAATATTACCAGCAAGGAAAGATTCAAGGTGTTCTGGAGGACGTCTTATGTTGTTCGGAGATGCCGCAAAATTTACTATCTGTCAGCAACATGCAGAATGCACAGATGAGTATTCACTTTAATCCAAATGGGGTTGAAGTTACTAAAAATGATAAAATAATTTTTGTCGGTAAGTCCGGTAATAATTTGATTCATATAGAATTCATTATTAATAAATTATATAATAAAAAGTCTCTTATGCGATAAACAATAATTATGATTGATCGCATCAAAGACTTGAACATATGGGCAAATCGAAAATTATTGAAATGAAAAATAATAAGATGGTCTATTGAAGATGACATTCTAAGATGAAAAATAATAAGATTAAATTAATTAATAATATTCTACTAAATGATTATATTTGTGAAGCTCGTATTTTAACTGTAAAGCTTGTAAAGATAACCTTTTTCAGAAAAGCAAAAACAAAAATCATATAAAAAGACCACTTTTTATTATTCATTCAGGCGTTTGCGGACCAATTACTCCTTCAACAATAGATGGTAAAAATTATTTTGTATTGTTTGTAGATGAATTTACGCGCTATTTCGTTACATATTTAATAGCATTAACGTTTTAACTGCTACGTATTTAATAAATTGAACCCTTACTAATGTTTTAAAACAGTATAAAATACCATATCAATGATGGCATGGTAAAAATCCTCAAGTAAAATATTTAAAAGTTTTCGATAGTACAATATATGTGCATAATAAAATAAGACAAACAAAATTTTAAATTTTGAAGATAAATGTTGGAAAGGTATTTTAGTTGGTTACGTTTGAATTTTAATTTTACTATAAAATATGGGATGCAAGATAAGAAAAAATTATTGTAGCAGGGGACGTGATAGCTAATGAAATAAATTTTTTGAATTCGAGACCAGAAATGAGGCTTGAAAGAATTGTAATAAAAATTTCAAGAAAACTGATGAACGTAATGTTCGTAACAAATCAGTAGAGACTCAGAAATCTGATGATTGAAAATCAGAAAAAAAATTTCTGGAATATAGATCTGAGAAAAATGAATCAGATAAGATTTGAAATAAGATTTGAAAATAGACAGAAATTCAAATGAAAATTTGAACAAGTCTAATAAATCTATAATAGAAATAGATATAATAGCAATCAGTCAGAATTTCAAAATGATAAATATAATACAAAGAAAATAATTATAAATCTAACAAGGAGTAATAGAGTCAAATATAAACTAAGAATTTCTTATGAGACAATAAATTACGTTTTATGTGCACAATCAGTAAATTGTGAAATTCCCAATAATTTCAATGATATTCAAAATAATATCTATAAAGAAAAATGAGAACACGCAATTAAAGATGAATTAAATTCATATTATTTTAATAATACTTGAATACTAGTAGCAAAGTCACAAAACAAAAATATTATAGAATGCAAATGGGTATTCGCTATTAAAAATGATGAACATGGAAATCCATCTAAATATAAAGCGTATCTTGTAGCTCGTAGTTTCAATCAAAAATATTTAATAGATTATAATGAGACTTTTGCTCCTGTAGTAAGAATTACAAGTTTTAGATTATTTATAGCATTTGCAAATCAATATAATTTGCTTATTCACCATATGAATGCAAAAACTGCATTTTTAAATGGTTCATTGCAGGAAGAAATTTATATGAAAATTTCCGAAGGAATTAAATACAAAGCAAATCAAGTTTGTAAATTAAATAAAGCTATATATGGATTGAAATAAGCAACAAGATGTTGGTTTGAAACTTTTGATAAAACATTAGTAGAAAATAATTTTAAAAATTCATTAGTTGATCGTTGCATATATATTTAAATAAAGTAGAAATATCTAAGAATATATATGTTGTACTCTACGTGGATGACTTAGTAATGCTTATAGCCAATATTCAAACAATGAATAATTTTAAAAATTATTTAATGAATAACTAAGGACAGATTTAAAAGAAATTAAACTATTTCTTGGAATAAAAATTGAAAGAAATGATGATGTAATTACTCTTGATCGAAGTTCATATATAAAAACAACTTTAAATAAATTTAACATGAGTCATTCTATTAATGTAAGCATACCACTCGAAAATAAAATAAATTATACTGACTGAAATTCAGATAACAAATACGACGCCCCTTGCAAAAATCTTATCGAATGCTTAATATATGTAATGGTCTGTACATAGCCAGATTTGAGTATAGCATTAAATATTCTAAGTAGCTATTAAAATAAAAATAATACAGAACTATTCACACGTGAATTTGTTTAATGTTACACTTTACTATTTGCATATATGCAGAACGGAGAATGTTTGATGCGTAAGCAAAATTTATTTTAATTTACAAGGTAAAGTCGTGAAAGAATATTTTCATATATTCTTATGTTGATCGCGAACCTTAATCACGATCAATACTGGTATTGTAGTAAAAATAAGGATCAAAAAGAACACAAATTTAGAATTACAAGTTATTTTACTCTAGTATAGTGAAACTTAATAAATATATTACAGTCCGAGTGTATTGCTTGTTGTTATGCAGTGAACGAACACAAATTTTATACCGATGTACATAAATTGTTTAGCTTAACAGAATCATTTCGAGTGGTTGTGAGTGGGAAAAATTACGGTTACATATATAGACGGGGACTTCTACTATTGGTTAGAGAGATGGTTTTTCGGGGATGATAATTCCTATAATCAGAGGGAAGGAGAGTGATCAAGCATATTGAAATAAGGATCTTATTATTCGAGACGCATTAGTGGGGTCAGGCATGTAAGTCCCGAGTGGGTGGCAGACAAACAATGCAGAAGTGCGAGACTTTTTCCTAATATTGAAACGTGCAATGCATGATAAATCATACTGAATATAGTTTGTGACGACAAGTTATATTTTTATACATTCTATTAACTTCAGAATAGTGACAAGAGACTATGTTTTTTTTAATTTGAACAAAAGAAATGATGGCAAAATGGGGTTCTTTACTAACAACCTCGAAACTATGTATATATAAATAAAATATATCGTGACTTCTGCATAAAAGAGCAATAAATCCTTTGCTTAAAAAATATGCTATTCGAATACTAATATTTTGCTTAAATTTCAGTTTGCATCACTACGAAAAAAATTCACGTATTCACGTATTTAATTGAAAAAACGGAAATATACGATATATATATATATATATATATATATATTGTATGTATATTATATTGTACATATTATATACACATTTTCAATACGGTTTCTTCTGAGAATTACTGTATTGGCGTGTACGGGCGGTTGATTACGATATCCCGTTGCCGTAAGACGATGTCTATAGACAGTTGTGTTCGGATGATAGAATGCAATGTCCAGGTGTCTCTGGACGATTTCTACAGGGAATATTGTATTTCGTTGATAAAACTTTTGTTATTCAGATATGAGCAAATCAGCGTCTATGAGAAGATTCGTGTTGGGACGGTAAAATACGATATCTAGCTCTTTTCGAACGACTTCTACGGGGAGTACTCTGTTTAGTCGTTAGGAAGCGATGCTAGCTTTCTCGGAACGACTTCTACGGGGAGTAATGTGTTTAGTTGGTAGAAAACGATGTTCAGGTATGTCGTTACAACTTCTACGGAGAGTTTCGTGTTCGGATGAGAGAATGCAATTTTCAGGTATTTTTCAACGACTTCTACAGGGAATTTCGTGTATAATTGGTGGGAAGCAAAATCCAGGTATGTCAGTATGACTTCTATGAAGATATTCCTATTCTGTCATTTGAACACGCACACTCCTAGTAATAATGCTCCGGGATACCTGGACATAGTATTCAACCTCCCCAACACAAAACTCTCTATAGCAGTCATCCCGAGACATATCCTATAGTCAGAACATGATACTCTCCGAAAACATCGTCTTGAGACATTTGGACATCTTTTTCTACCGCTTGAACTCGAAAGTACAATTTATATATATATTGTATAAAATGGTCGGCAAAATCTCAACTTTTTGAAGTGAACGCTACATGAAGCAGCTTTTTATACAGAAGCGACGATAGGTGAGTGAAGGAAAGGTTGATTAGTAAAATTCTAGTTTCGCGACAACTATTCACAGCTTGTCTCGGCATAAAAACCGTGACGAAATTGATGGAAAAGCCGAGACAAGAGTATATTTATTATAGTTTAATATATTACAAGCTTTACTAGAAACTATTCCTACAATGAAAAGTACTAACTACTCAAAAATCGGACGGTGAATAATACTAACTCACAATACAGGTATTTAAACTAAAGGCGCAATACATAGACTTCCTTACAATATACTTAAAGTGAGACGTCTACTTACAGTGATTCTAAGCTCGCTAAACCGGGGCCTGACGGCCGCACAATTATCTTACAATTAGAAAACTCCGCACTGTCGCACCACACATGAACGATGAGAACGGGGAGAGATTTTGTACAAAATGGCACGCAATAGGCCCGAACGTCTCGTGATAAATCCACGCTACGATACCGAGCAAATTTAAACCACTCGCCCGAACCTCTCGCTCCGAAACCGATCACGTCGAATCCTCGGCCGTGAATGTCACTCCGAACAATCAATATTTTTCCTCGAGGACGCACGCTCTTCACATACACATATACTTAACACATCTTTACACCTATCAAAACTATACACTCATCAAATCTATACACAAAACTATCCGCTACCTACACGCTAGGAAAATACAACTGCACTCCGATTATTTACTACATGAAACTAAGAAACGCGAGATCTACACTTTACCCGTAGCGAACTGGACTTCCGAAAATCGTCCGCCGATTTTCTTCGAAAATCTTTCTCCAATTTTCTTTATTTTATTAAGTCTAACTCACGGTCTCTCTCTGTCTCTCACTCTCTCTGTCCCTGTCTCTCTCTCTCGCTCTGATACGCATATTCTCACCCACTAATTCTCTCTCTTTTTACACATGTTGTCTTTCTCTCTCTTTTTACACACCTTGAAGTTGAGGTACCTTCAACCTAAGATCCTACGCACTCTTGGATTGGGTGCTCTGCCCCTCTCAACTTTATTTTCCACACACTATTCACTGCAATCTGCTACACTTAATCCGCAAGATTCACCTGGTGAAATATTTTTACCATATCCACTGTAAATACGTAAAAATATTATCTCCAGCTTAGGTTCACCAGCGATAACTAATTTTGTAGCGGAGTACCAGAAAACAAAAAGAATCATTGAGAGCGTGGCCATCATGCGTACGTCGCGACGCATAAAAAAAACTCTAAGGTCAAGGTGTCCGGCAATTCTTAAATTTCCACATGGTGCGGTAGATTCCAGGCATTCTTTTAGAGAACTTCTGAATTACAAATCGTTTCCATATATCTTAGCAACTCGAATTTTTTCATTAACTTTCTATACGTTTCAGCTAATTTCAGAACACGCACGAATCTCCGATACATAGTGGATAAAGTTCCGAGCGCCATTTAACGAGTTAATACCCCAGCCGAGAGAGAGATCGAGCTCAAGGGGAGTCGAACCTCATATCGACCACCCGGTTTACGATTTCGCGTATCTCGAAAGAAAGTCTCGCATACCGCTGACTCGAGTTTCATATTTGACGAGAGTACAGGTATCTCCTATAGAGCCTAAAAATTCTGCAACAATTAACCTATATCTTGCATTTTGGCACAATACAATACCTTTGCTGGATTATCGCAATGTGCTTGCGCCGCCCATCGTGACGCATCGAAGGACACCGCCCCTGAGACAATCCAACTGAGAGTCGTGTTTTGAGCGATAAAATTTAAGGCTGAAAATGTCAGCACCTAAGATTAAATTAATTTTATTAGAAGTATAAAATTGCAGATCTACTAATTTAAGATCCACGAATTGTTGAATGTCAATTTATTTAATATTTTCGGACGGTAACTGAGACGTAGGTAGAGATAATACAAGTTTGTTCATTTTGAATTGAAAGCTGGAATCTATGACCGACGATACTGTAATTCTCGTCATTTTTCGCGCGACACCTGCAGCGTTGACGCCGACACCTGATAACGGGATGCATGTGCGTTGTTTCGGTAAATCTAACAATTGCACGATCTATTCTGACAAAATGAATATTCGGATCCTTGATTGAGAAGAGCTGTGTCTTATATGCTTGTACCTGCAGGCCCTCTAATTTTAATCCACGCAGTAGAAAGAATAATTTTTCGTGTCTTAATAAAAGATCTAGCAGCATGCGCACTAACTACAATATTTGACGCAGGATTATTACTCCGCGCACCTTGCCCATTATCTTTAGTCAATGAAACTTTTTTCTGTGTTCCAACATGCACCATTATATGATGCTTCTTACCGCAGATAATAATGCACGCGGCAGAAGTATAATTATTCATTCTATGGGAACCTACACAATTCAAGCAAGCTTGTAGACTTCTTACTGCTAACAGTCGATCATACGGATTTTTGTTTTCCAACTTAAAGCATTTTGTAAGCGGGTGAACGCTGAAGCAAAGGGGATATTTAGATGCCTCACAGGGCATAGAAAAACGTACATGCACTACCTTATGCGAATGAGGCGCAGGTAACGACGTAGATGCTAGCCCTTTCGTCCCTTGACGATCGAGCGATATCATGCTAAGCGCTCTCTTCTCCAAAAATTGTATCAGCTCAGAGAATTTCGAGAGCCGATTAGAGAATGATACATCTTCGTTATCGTCTAGCTTATCTTTTTGCTCGTTTGTGCTTAACTCAGCCTCCCACACTTTTCGCGTCTCCGGGTCCAAATGATCAGATAACACAAAGATAAGCCAGTCGTTCCAATTCTGAACGGGTAGACTTAAATTTGTTAAAATGCGGACAATGCGTTGGGTTTCATCCACAAAAGTGCGCAGTTCCGAAGCAGACACACGTTTCAGATGCGGAAGGCCCATTAAACTAGTTAGATACTTATTTATTGCAAATCTCGGATTATGGTAACGCGCCCTTAGTGCTCGCCAGATACTCGTTCGTAGTTTCTACGTTTTTAATTAACCCCACAGCAAAGCATAACTTGAGAAAATACAACTTAGTTGGATCGGATGAACACGGAATATCATGCACGAGAGTGGCAAAGCGATCGGAAAATAATAATCGAGTAAAGCTCTGGATATATATATATATATATGTGTGTGTTTGTGTGTGTGTGTGTGTGTGTGTGTGTGTGTGTGTGTGTGTGTGTGTGTGTGTGTGTGTGTGTGTGTGTGTGTGTGTGTGTGTGTGTGTGTGTGTGTGTGTGTGTGTGTGTGTGTGTGTGTGTACACGGTGTTCCAGATAGAACTGCTCATATTAGCATCATGGTATGGTATCGGGAAAGAAAATTTATGTGTAAATATTAATATTCATTTAGTTTTTGCAATTTGATCCAATGTCTGTGAGCTAATCAGGGCTCAGAGAAGTGGATCATCGCCTATGAGCGAGGAAAAAGGAGATCAAACGAAGGGAAACGAGGCGAAGTCGAGCGAACACGGCAAACATTAGTAGTTGTTATTTTTCTTGTCCATTGTTAACGCTCGCGTACCTGCTTGGATATACGGACGCATTGACAAAGCGACGTTCACGCGTCTTGTGAATAAAGATTATCTTTCTTCGTCTACAACGGGTCTTCCCATATTTTTTGTCTAGCTACCCTTTTGTATAATAGTCCACACCACTGCATTGGAAATAATGCACTCGGTCCACGAGAACATTGGTATGATCTCTTACGCGGTTAAACTGATCTCGAGCACACACGTGTTTTATAAAAACAATTGTGCAATTGAATTTTGGAATTGTTACAAAAATTACAAAATTGATATTTGATAATATTTGATAAATAGAAAATTTATATTTGATACTAACATTTGATAATAGATATTTACTTCAATATGCGCACCGCTTGTTGAAACTGCGCTGCTTGGACTTCGTTTGCGTTGAAATTAGGGGCGTTAGAGACTATATTGTCTGTGTGTGTGTGTGTGTGTGTTTTTTTTTTTTTTTTTTTATTAGGCGTAGACAAAGCAAGCTCTGCTCTAGTGGCCTCTCGAAACCAGCATCCCGCCGGAACTATACAGGAATATTACTTCGGCGGGGCTGTTAGTTAGCCTATACGACTCCTCTTCTTATGAAACTATCATACGTCCCCTATCCACAAAGGTGATCAGGGTTTCGGTGTTCGTTCTCTGTATCTTAAAATAGAATCAGTTAGCCTGGTTCATCCTGGGCCATTCGCCTAGTTCTATCGGCATATCTAAGTTTGGTCATCACCTCTTTTGCGAAACTGGCTACTGCCTTCCAGTTTTCAGAAGATTCCAGCATTATTGATAGGATGCTCTCTGGTCTTATTGCCTTATTGATGATGTTCATCAAGTGCTCACGTTGTGTTCTAAAACGAGGGCAGCTCACTAATATATGCTCGGCATCCTCGACCAAAGTCGGACAGATGGGGCAGAAATCATTATTATCCAGGTGAAAGCGGTGGAAATAGGACCTAAAACAACCAAGTCCAGTCAGCAACTGGGTTAGGTGGAAATCTAATTCCCTGTGTTTCCTGTTGATCTACTTGTGTATGTCTGGAAGGATACGACAAGTCCATCGGCCTTTGCTACAATCGGTCCATCGTTTTTGCCATATTTCTATAGAACGATGACGTTCCACGTTTTTAACACCTTGTAGAGAATCCACTGCGGCCTTCCATATGTTGTGCAGCCTAGCCAGTTCATCGGCAGTTAAATCGAAAGGAAGAATTCCGGCAAGTACCTCAGCAGCGTCGGTGGATACTGTCCTATTACCACTAATAATACGTATACAGGAGCGACGACGGGTCGCAATGGCCAGCTCACAATACGATTTAATTCCGCATGCATGATGCCAGATTGGTGCTACATACATGCTGACAGAATTAACAACATAAGCTAATAGCCTCCTCTGGGGTGGATGTGGGCCACCATTGTTAGGCATGAGCCGACACAAGGCAGCTGAAACTCGTTGCTCTTTTTCGCCAGATATCTTTAGATGCTCTTTGAAGTTTAACCTGGCATCAAGCTGTACATCCAAGTATCGTAAAGATGGCGCAGAACTAATGCGGCAGCTACCAACTTTAAGAATAATACTATCTACCTTCTTACGACTGCTGACAAGAACTACTTCTGTCTTGTGCTCCGCTAATTGTAGACCAGCCGACTTAATCCATCTACTGATGGTGCTGATTGCCTCATTGGCATTTTCAATAAGTTCATCAAGGGTCTTAGCCGTCACTACTAGAGCGATATCGTCGGCGTACCCTACTGTTATTGAACCAGGCGGTTGTGGAATCCTCAACACGCCATCATACATAATATTCCACAATATAGGTCCCATAACTCCCGCAGTAACCTTATGCGATACAATGCCTTCATCCGTTAGGTATAATATTATCCTATTTTCAAAGTAGCTGGCCACGACATTCTGTAAATAACCAGGTACTTCGAACTCTTTAAGAGAACTCATAATAGAAGACCAGCGCGCTGAATTAAAGGCATTCTTGACATCTAGAGCGAAAATGGCACAATACTGTTTAGTGCCACCTTTCCATCTCTTACCACTGATTGCATTTCTTGCGGTACACACTACCAGTTTAATGGCATCGACTGTTGATTTTGATTTCCGAAATCCAAATTGGCGTGAGGATAAGCCGTGCAATCCTTCAGTGAATGCTTCCAGTCGACTACATATTATTTTTTTCAAATATTTTACCTACCGTGTCGAGCATACACAATGGCCTGTATGATGAAGGATCATCAAGTGGCTTATTGCCCTTAGGTAACAGGACTAACCTTTGAGTTTTACAGCAATCAGGAAAAATACCCTCAATAAGACAAGCATTATATACTTTTAGAAATATAGCTGGATTCTTCTGTATCGCCAACTTAACTGTCGCATTAGGGATACCATCAGGGCCAGGGGCAGCGTTGTCTCTAATCTTAGCGTAAGCATTATGTAGCTCCATTTCTGTTATAGGAGGTATATCGTCCGAGTGTTGCGTGTGCAGTACAGTCCCATGGGTGTCATTGGGAAAGAGAGCGGACACAATCTTATCAATCAATACCGTGCTAGTGGGTTGTATTGGTGCCCTACTCAATCGTGCCATGACTGTTTTGTATGGTCGTCCCCATAAGTCATTGTTGGCCTCTGCACACAGTTCAAGCCAGCATCGACGCTTGCTTGGCTTAATGGCCTTGACAAGCGCTCTTTGTGCTTCTTTAAATAAACTATTAAACGTATCACGATGGGTGCGGGCTCTTTGGGCAAGTCTACGTGCGCGATGACATTGTTTGCGCAATTCTGCAATTTCATTTGTCCACCAGTAGACAAATTGACGATGTTTAAATCCGCTCTTAGTCCTAGTCATTGATGCATCACATGCTTCAGAGATATGCTTCATGAGTGCATTTGCCAGATGGCCTGGTGCACCATATTTTAAACGCTCTTCTGATATTATAGTGGCGAACACTAAAGACGTATATTTCTTTTATTTTAGCCCAGAATATCAAATCGCTCCGATGACTCGACTGCTTTAGTCCCTGCCTATATTGACCAATCCAGAGGGCAGCTCTATTGCTTGTGTCACTTATCCAGCGCTGTGGTCTGACCCTGTCACAATATGGTTCGGAGATTACAGCAATGTCTATTCTTAGCTCCTTTATTGTCTGTTTCAGCAGGTCATGAGCTGCTACGCAATGGTTGGTATTCAGTTGGAGTATTCTCATGTCTTATGTCTGTTTAAAAACTCCACAGTAATCGGGCACTTATAGCTGTATGCTGGATGGTTAATCTCCTTTTTTCCTTCACATTTACAGAGTAAACAGCAGGGCTCATTTACACACAGCTTGGATAATTGGTCTTTTCCACCGCAGTGCCTGCAAAGTTTAGTTCTGTCAGGGCCCGAGCACACGGACGCTAAATGGCCAATCTGCCAACACCTGAAGCAGCGCTTTATTTCAGCTTTTTCTCGAACTCTGCAGCTGACCCATCCGATTCGAACATGCCCTGCACGTAGTAACTCAGCTGCGGGCTATATGGTACAGACACCACCGCCGTCTGAGTACCCCCATAAGCTTGCTGCAAGGAACGAGCGATTAGTAGGTTAGTCTCTTTTAGCTCGAGGTGTGTTTTCAGAGCCTATAATACTTCATCCTTTGAAGTGACCTCATCTATATCTTTAATCTCCAAAGTAATAAGATTAGTCAGGACCGAAGTAGATGCGCTATGGCCAACCTTAGTTTCGACAATGCGAGCCAACTCGTGTGCATATTTGGCTGTCCGTTCCAACTGAAGTACAAGGGCACCGCTTGCATTTCTGCGTATCCTGCTAATCTCATTCTTCACATGAGATAACTCCGGGTCATTCTTTATTTGACGCAGTACCTCCGCGTATGTAACTCCTTCATTGGCCTTAATCAAAATGGAGTTAGGCCTATTTCGTCCATTAAGCCTGCGTGTACTAGATAATTCTTTATCTTTGCCTTTGGGCTTCTTACGCTTGATGGTCTGCCATTGATTTTCTTTGGCTTCAGACTTCCCTGTAGGTACTCCAACCGACTCTAGTGGTCTCCTTAAGCCCAATGATGGTTCTTTCGTCCTTTTGTCACCTATGGTTTTAGGAGTGGAATCCATCCCTTCTGCTGCGCTTCGTTTGGTATCAGAGCGTAGACTCCGCGTAGTCTGAGTCACCACTTCATGAGTACCAGGACGTTGATACTGTAATAGATCATCCTCTGCCATACTGATGCATTTGTATGAGGCATTAATAGAACGAGCAAGATCCTTAATGGTCTTGTGCATGTTATGCCTATCTTTCACAAAGTCCAACAATTGGCTGATCTTCTCACCAAGTCGCTCCATATGATTGTTTCTGCGCGTGATGGAGATTTCTCAATCCGTCATTTCTTGATCCATCATGACATCTCCTTTAGTACCCAGTGTACTATCTATGATTATGTTGGATTTGCCCTCCCCAGAATCAGAGGGGCTACCACCGACCATAGAGGCTTGCACTCTATCGGAATCGGTGAGGAGATTGACCGGTCTTGCCGGAGTTACTCCCTGGGGTATATCCTTATTTATACCAAACATTAATCATAATCGGCCTTAAGTTCGGGAGGCCCTCCCTATTAGCTTTTTCTGTCCGCCCTGAGTATTTTATTTCCTCAGTGCCCTCTACAAATTGTAGCGAGCCATCCCCTATCCGCAACCTGGGGAGGCGCCAGATGGGAGAAAGCAACAAAACTCTACACTATGTGTGTGTGTACGCATTAAATCTCATCAATGTATGCTTCGCGCGTGTGCAACGATCACTTGCCTTTCGCGTGTTTCATCAGTCTCTCACTGTCCCCTTCAACTTTTACGATATATTTGATACAGGGGAGATTAAAATTCCTTCACAAAAATTATCACTGTATATGCGTGTTGATTAATTGTTTCTTTACAATTCAGGCAAATGGCCGCAGTGCGAGTGCATACACAGTACTCACTCACAGTACTACACTACTCAAACACACCATGCGCGTGCGCGTAATACGCTAAAGCAATAAGCGAGGCGTATAACTTAAAATTTTAGAGCTGTGTGTGGCACATAATTATATTAATTTGGCGGTATAGATGTGGAAAATTACGGCTACAAACGAAACAGTTTGTGTAATGTTCATATCAAATTTCTATTTTATCATCATAATGTTCATATCAAATTTCAATTTATATCAAAGTCTACCTTAAAAATAGATGCATTTCAATGAGAAAATGTGATATTTTTTCTGAAACTAAAATTTTACCAATGCTTTGAAGATGTTATCAATACTCTTAACTTTGAAAAGGTATTCCAAAAGAACAGAGAATGATGGTATGTATGCTGTGCCTGATTATGTCACTCTCTCTCTCTCTCTCTCTCTCTCTCTCTCTCTATGCATATGACTGTGTATGTCTACAAAATCAGGAAACATTTTATAGTTTTTAAGTTATGACTGTTACATAGTGACTTTTTTCAAAAACTTTAAAAATTTATCCAAATGAATTTGCAAAACAGCTGGTAACATCTGTTAGGTGATAAACAAAAATACGTGCTATATAACGTAATAAAACGTGAATATCAATATAATGAAAATAGTTAAATGAAAATATGGCAAACTTTATACAATACATATTATATATTAAATTTATAATAATTAAGGACGTAATATATTTGACGGTAGTTTATATACAGTTATATAATGTTGAAATTACAATTGTTTTGATATTCCGGTATTTATCAATATGCATTTATACATTCATTTAACTATAATCTCTTCAAAAGACTTGAAAGAATTTATTGCCGATAAATTTCTCTCCTGGCAGACAATTATTTTAACACGAATCTATAATTTTCAATCATAAATTGAAAATAATTATGCTGCGACCTAAATGCTGCAAGCGTCGCATGTTTCTCCCGGCTTTTGGCTCTTGTCTCGATGATGAAAGTCACGCGAGCTACACGTCCGACATTATAGACTTTATCTTTCTCTCTTACTCTCTCTGTCTCTCTCTTTCGCTCTTCAGTTCCACGCGTGGTCCTTAAAACACCTCTTTCTTCTCCCTCTATCTCAACCCGATACAGTAATAAAATTAACTTTATACAAATTTACGATGACTATAATACTTATGTATGTTTTATTTGGAGCAAGACGACGACCACTTAATAGACAGTATAGTTGAAAGAAAATTATTGAAATTATTGAAATACTGCATGAAGAATTTATGTACATGCAGCATAATAGTTGCATTGAAATCAGGTGCTGCTACCATTAGTCAAATAACATAAGTCCGCGGAAATACGAGACTTCGTTTAAATTCGTGAAACGACTCTCTTATAAAACAATTGAATTGTACTTCTGTCGACTGCCCATATACAAATTAATAAATATTTTTTTATTGGTCTTACAGTCCAATCAATTCCATCCATGACTCTCTTATGCCAGATCAAATGCCATTCGTACATAAATATTCTCCGCATATCATTTAAAGTATAATAATATTGTATTTCAACAAATGAATTGCAAGTTTGACTTTTTGAACGGTCGGAGTCAAAATCAGTGTCAATGTAACGTTAAGAGTTCCCGTCGCTATAAAAGTATATCAGCATCGAGAGTCGCCTTCGGGCGGTTTCATCGTGTGGATGTATGCGTGTGTGTGTGTGTGCGCGCGCGCGCGTGTGTGTGTGTGTGTTGATGTGGGTGAGAAAATATGAAACATGAGAGAGAAAGCGAGTTGCCGATGTATTTGTTTATAAGATCGATGCTGTCCCTGTGAGTAATTGATAAAAAATTAGGCGTAAATATTTATGGGGGAAAAAGAGAGAGGGTTTCACCAGGCACTGCGAAGAAAATGCTCGCGTCGCGACATCTTTCGCCTCTTGGGCGTCGTGAAGACTGATCGCACTCGAGAAATCAACGATACTTTAAGTATTGGTGAATATAGAAATATATAGAAGTATGTACTATAGATGTAATTTTCTGAGTTTGAATGTACGACAATGGATTAAAAATAAAGATTAATTAGAGAATAGAGAGGAAAGAAAGCAATAGAGAGAGAGAGAGCATATTTGCAGAGAGGTGAATAGGACGATTAATAGGTCGAGAAATAGAATTTAAATACATTATCGAGATGAAGGAGCTATTGGTTTTTGTAACATTTTAATTTAATAATTTCTTAAAATAAATTATATATATGTGGGATTCAAAGTGCTGGGGCGGGAAAGAACGAACTCTTGTCTAGGGTAAACTATATTTATTAAGAAAAACTACACAGCGCTGGGCTCCCTGTCGCTCACGTGCGCACTCAGGTTCGGACGCTCACCAACTGCCTTCTCACGCACGGCGTGTACCCGCGTCGCGTCGCCTCCCCCTCCCAAATGGATGGGACTACAAGTCCCATTGGTTCCGCCCGGGTTTCCCCGCAATTAACATCCCCCTCACGGATCCGTCCCCACAACTCGGGCTTTCCTGACCCGATCGGCTGCCTCCAGACGATGCGCGTACCCTTTATTTATTTATCGCTTACATGGATAACTAATACTCACTCTAGGTTCATTATATAGATTATTAGTAACACACATATTGTCATACGCACATACAAAATTTCTACGCTCGACAAGCTCACAAGACGTACACACGCTTAGTAGATAACCGTGGAACCGCGCACGATATACGCGCAGAAGAATATATAAAAGCCGCGTCTTAACTCACTCGTGCACTGCACGTTTCGCTCGATTTCTATGGCGTTGCTTCGGTTTGCGCTCTAGGCTAGACCTCTTCGTCTTCTGGTTCTTCTTCTCGCTCCGCGTCTGCCTCGCATTCTTCCTTGGTGGTTGACTCATCCTGTTGATCATCGAGGTCTTCGCGGAAACCCTTCCATGACTTCAAATTGTCCGCCGAGCACGTCGTCCTGCTGGGACCTTCTCCGTTCATGATCGTATTCACCGTGTAACGATCATGATTCTGGGCGAAGATGACTCAATTGCGTTCGTTTGATCGCGACCACGTCTCCTATATGATACTTCGTAGCTTCCTTCCTTTTCCTGTTGAAGCCAGGAAGAGTTTCCTCTTGTAGTTTGAGGATCTGTTGTCTCACACGCTCTTTAAGTTCATTACGCTGATCCTCGAAGAGCTGCCTGCGCGCCTGTTTGATGAGCCGGATGATCTCTTTGTTTTGCCCATTTCTTAGTTTGGCGCTGAAGAGCAACTGATGCGGTGTCGTACCTATTGCTCGCTGATGTGAGCCGTTGAGTACCCCTTGGCCCTCACTCACGTGCTTATACCACATCAGGGATTCGTCGATAGCTATTTTTCGAATAACTGACTCGACGACGACGTTGACTCGCTCGACCCGTTCGTTTCCTCTTGGGACGCCCGTTGTTATCGTCATGTGTTCTATGCTATTTGCGCTCAAATGCTCGGTGAACTCCTGAGCGGTGAAGGCGGTCCCTCGGTTCGTTATTATTCGGTAAGGATCGCCGAAGTGCTGCTGAACCAACTTTAGCTTCTCGATCGTTTCCTTAGAGCTGGTCGAATTCGTTGCAAATATCCAAGTATATTTGGAGAAGCCATCCACGATGACGAGCAGGTATTTGTATGCCTTTCATGTTGACGGCAGGGGCCCCACGTGGTTTATATGCAGGGTATGAAGCGGGGAGTCATACTTGGGGACGGGGTTAAGCAGCCCCTCAGCGTTACCTCGTTTCCTCGCGGCCAAGATGCACGTCATGCAGTTCTCGATGCAAGTCCTCAATCGCTCCTTCAAGTTCCACATGTAGTACTTCCGCAGTCGCTCCGTCGCCTTCTTAGGACCAAAGTGCCCATCCTCGTGTGCTCACTGTACAATCTCCCGCTGCATACCTCCGGGTACGACGAGTTTACCTTGATCGCCTTCTCCCTTGTACAAAAGGGGTCCTCTCAGGGAGTAATCCTTAAACTCCCCTGCCTTCAGAGCTAATCTTATAACCTCCAGTTCTTAGTCGTATTGTTGTGCCCTCGCAAGCCTCTCCAGCAGCGGGTCCTGCACTACGTAAATGTTGGTCACTCTGCTGAGCGGGTCAACGTGCTGCATACGCGATGCCGAGCGATGTACCACGTCGAAGCTGTAGAAAGCCAGATGCATTTCCCAGTGCACCACTCTCGGCTTCAGCAATGGGTTGCTGAAAGTCTGTTGGTACGCGGCGCAATCCGTGACTACCGTGAAACGAATGCCTTGAAGGTAGACATGGAATTTCTCAACTGCCGTTACGATCGCCAGCACTTCCAACTCATAGTTAATATAGTTGCGCTCCGCCGGTGTCGTTTTGCGGCTCATGAACTGCACCGGGCGAAACTCGCCGTCATTCGGCAACTTCTGCAGCAGAGTGGCGTCGTAGTCGTCCTACGAAGCGTTCGTGTTGAGCTCAGTCTCCTTTTCCCTTCCGTAGAGGTGCAACACCGGCGCCTCGCAGAGCGACTGCTTGAGCAGCAAGAAGACGCGTCGCTGCTCCTCTCCGAAGGTGAACCTCGCGTCCTTGCGCAGCAGGTCGCTCAGACTCCTGGCCTTCCGGGCATAGTCCCTTATGAACTTGCGGAAATATCCCGCTAATCCCAGGAAGCGCTGTACCTGCTTGACAGTCTGGAGCTCAGAATAGTTCTTCAGTGCTCCCGTCTTCTCTGGCGATGGCTCGATCCGTCCGTTCCCCGGCACGTAACCAAGATACACGACCGTCTCCTGCATGCTCTGGCATTTGCTCCAAGTAATGCACAGACCGTGTTTATCAGCGACGTGCAACACCTTCACCAGGCGGTCGTACGCTTGCTGCTGAGTCTCCGCCAGCACTATGATGTCGTCGATGTATAGCGCCAGGATCTCCCGTTCGATCAGTGGCCTGAAGATCAGCTCGACGTACTGCTGGAACGCGCTCCCCGAGTCGGCGAGCCCGAAAGGGACCACCGTGAACTCGAAGAGGACCCACGGCGTTATGAAAGCCGTGTATTTCCTGCTGGAAGAGCTTATCGACACGTAGAAATATCCTTCCTTCCGGTCGAGTGTCGTGAACACCCGCGATGCTTCGACACCGTCCAGCAAATCATCGGTAAGCGGTAGGGGTAGATTTTTCGTACCAGCCATTTATTAATCGGCTTATAGTCGATACAAATGCGCGCCGACCTATCCTTCTTCCTGGCGACGTCCACGACGCACGCAAACTCCAACGTGCTCGGCACGATGATTCCTCGCTGCAGCCAGTCGTCAAGTTGCGCCTTCATCTCGTCACGTTCCCGAGGGAACAGTCTCCGTGACTGGTATCTTATGGGTGTCTCGTCCTTTAGCTCAATCGCCATTTCCAACCGCTAGTTTTTCGTCGTCGACGGTCTGTACTCCGCGACCAGCTTCCTTACTTCCTTCCTGAACGCACTCGGCACCTGTCGTATCATCTCGGAGGCTTCGTCCCGTTACTCAGCCTGGACCAGATTCACGTAGCCGGGGCCGACCACATGAGGCTCAAAGACCGGTCCCTGCTTGCTCAACGTGATGGTCGCGTGGTCCAGGATAAGATCGGCGACCAGCACCTCCTCCTGCAAATAGTATCGGGGCATGACTCTACAGAGCAATTCATACGTTACCCCGGCTATGCATGCGGACACGTGTACCCATTTGAGCGTAGATCCCTCTCCGTACGCCCCTCGGATAAGTTCCACCCGTCCATCGGCCCGCTGTCGACCCACGGTCTGTAGAAACCGCTCATATGCGTCCTCTCGAATAATGTGCCAGATGGCACCGCTATCCACTTTGTACGTGACTTCCCGATCGCCCAGCAAAGCCACCACCTTGCTGCGGTTCTCCAATTACGCTATGTGCGTCACCGTGCCTGCAGGCTTGCCCGTGGGCTTGTAGCCGTCTCGTCCGCGCCCGTCGCTCTTCTTCAAGCAGCCGCTCACCTTGTAGCCCTCCGCGTTACATTTGAAACACCTGGCACTCCCTACTTGGCATTTCCGAGCGAAGTGTCCGAGCTTTCCGCAGTTGACACATTTCTTCGCTGCCTCCGCTCCTGCTTCGGCTCTTCCGGTCTTCGTTCCTGTCCTCTGGCGATCTTCCCTGATCCTTGGATGGCTCAGTACCGAAGACTGCAACCGTTTAGGGGCCTCGTACGTCTTCAACATATTCTTCAGCGCGATCACCGACTTGCAGGCATACAGAACGACTTTCGATACCGCCTCGTCCTGGATGCCGTCCGCTATGTAGCCACGAGGCTATCCTCTGTTAGGTTTCCGCGCCTGCCGATCGTTAACACCGCCTCTACGTAGGTTAGCATCGTCTCGTCGCGCAACTTTTTCCTATTGGAGAGCAACTCATGCAGTTCAATTCTGCTGGTGCTATCCTGGAAGTCGCCCCGCAGCGTCACCTTTAAATCTCGCCACGTCAATATGTTGGCCCGGCACCCCATCCAGTTTTTCGCGGAGCCTTCTACTACCTTCTTCGCAGCGATCAGCGTGTCGAGATCCGATCATCCGAACGCGACCGCCTGTCAGTCGAACTTGTTGATCCAAACGTCCACCGGGTAGGCTGGATATTCGCCCGTGAATGTGGAGAGTGTGCCCTCCACGTCCCAGTGGAGCACTCTCGTCCCCGAACGCGGG
This sequence comes from Sycobia sp. Sy_11, assembly GCA_018907035.1. NCBI lineage: Eukaryota > Metazoa > Arthropoda > Insecta > Hymenoptera > Epichrysomallidae > Sycobia > Sycobia sp. Sy_11. The sequence continues at coordinate 1,567,657 of JACCIC010000020.1, forward strand.
GTTTGGAGCTGATCTTGCGTCGCCAAGAACCGCGAAAACAGGGCGTTCTGCTGTCGGGCTAATCGCGTTTTGAGCTCCAGCTCTTGACGGAGGAGATGTCCATGCCGCGAACTATCCTCGCTCCGTTCCCGCATTCTGGGCCTCACGGTCAGGGTGGCCTCGGTTCTCCTGCCGGTGGTTCGCGACTTGCTCGAGAAGCTCCCGCTCTTGGCGCGATGCATGTTCCGTCTGCTCCCTCAACTGCTGTTCGAGACGGGCGGCTCGCTCCGTCTCGTGCACTGCGGCTTGCAGTTGCGCGAATTGTTGCGCCATCGCTTCATTCACCATGTCTGCGGCTTTTTCATCCCCTTGCTGTTGAGTCATGAGTCATTCCCGTGCCGGACCTGTTCCTCGCTTTTACCATCGCTAACGTGGCGGCACATCTTCCTGGCGCGCCACACGTCGCCCCTCGTGCCCGCGCCGACTGCTCAACGGCTTCCTTGGCGGCCCTCGGTGGTTGAACGCGCGTGGCCGACCGTTCTCGTCTCTACGAGTATGCGCGCGTTCCTGTAACACCCTTTCCCTCCACGCTTGACGCTTGTCACTTCCAACAATACAACGTTACGTGTGCGTGGCATCCTCGCTGACCCACCTTGCCTGCGCCAGTGCTCGCCAGACATCCGAAGTTGATCAACAGCATGCAGCGCCTTGCACCTCACACTGGCACCCGGAATGGCGTCAATCCGAACTTTTTCCCAAACCGTCGAACCGCGCGTCATTTACTTACAGCGACGCGATCCTCTAGCGGACGTCTTCTCGACGTTATGCGTTTTTTTATCTCGTTCGGCCCCGCTTGCCAGAATCCCGGTTGAGCCCCCAATTGTGAGATTCGAAGTACTGGGGCGGGAAATGAACGAACTCTTGTCTAGGGTAAACTATATTTATTAAGAAAAAATACAACAGCGCTGGACTCACTGTCTCTCACGTGCGCACTCGGGCTCGGCCGCTCGTCAACATATATATAATTCTTAATAATACGCTGTAATGTCTCCACACATTTCCAACACTTTGTGTTACTTTATTTATACGTGTGATCGATGTTCTATTAAGATATATACACAGTTTGTCCAAAAACCTGTAGGACTTCAGGTATAAAATCTGTACGACTTGCCCCATCTTCATGAAACTTGTTACGCCGACCTGTATCTACCTCTATACAAAGTTGTAAGTTCATCGAATGACACAGCTGTTCAGTAGCAGTTTGCATGGGAGTATCAAAGTGATCGCTGCAATTGTTTAAGATGAGTAAAAAAATTTAACATCGTGTTGCAATTAAATTTTGATTTAAAATTGGTAAAAGTGCAACAGGAACGAAGGAAATATTAGAAATTGCTTGTAGTGAATGTGTTATGTCTCGTGTTACTATTTTTCGGTTGTATAATCCCTTTGCGACAAGTAGAGTCAATTGAAAACGATGAAAGGAGCTGGCGGCCATGCGCGACAAAGAGTAATAATAACATAGACAAAGTCACAGTTGCTTTAAAGGATAACCGTAAATCTAGTTGTAGATTGGTTGAAGAACTTACTGGAATACCAAAATCCTCTGCATAACGTATTATAATGAATGACGTAAAAAAAAGTAGGCGTGCGTTCTATATGCGCTAACTGCCGAACAGCGAGAGCAACGAATTTCTCATGCACATGACTTGCTGGAAATGATTGAAACGCAGAAATTTTTTCTTGAAACTATTATTATGGATCCTAAATGTTGATTTTTTGCACAGGATCTTGCAACGAAACACCAAAGTGCTGAGTGGGTTGGTAAAACCTCGTTATGACCAAAAAAATTGCACTTTCAAAAATGAGAAGTTAAGACTATGTTAATCATTATTTTTTAATTCTGAAGGTATCATCGACAAGGAATTTCTTCTTCAAGGGACTACTGTGAATGTTGCATTCCACCAACAAGCGATCGATCGCTTGTATAAAAGAATTGTGAATAGACTGCGCTTTTTTCCTCTTGTACGATAATGCACCAGCAACAACACTCGAGTTTCGGTCAAAAAATGATTCTGCTACTAAGTCACACGCCATACTCGCTTGATTTTAGTCTCCCTGAGTACATCTTGTTTCCAAAATAAAAATGGACGTGAAAAGGTACCGTTTTGCGTCGATATACGAGATACAAGAAGCTGTGAAAACGAAATTAAAAAGTATTCCAAAAGTGGAGTTTTTTAAATACATGAAAAGACTGGAAGATCGCGCCAATTTGTGTACTACTTCTAACGAAGACTATTTTGAATAAAAAGATTGTTAAAAAATTTATACATTTATTGCGTCTTTTGTACCCCCAAAAACTTTTGAGATGCACTATGCATTATTTGATATTTGCTGGAATCAATAATCCTCTATCCAAATTTCTCGAAGTCATTCCTGCTATATGAACATAAAAAAATCTGTTAAGAAGGCGTCCGATCGGGTACATCAAAAGGTAGGTTGAATGATCAATCATCCCGTTACAAAAATAGACGTTATACTAAATGATTTGGAATAAAATGTATTTGTCGTGGATAACTGCTATAATTGTTCGAATTCATCGAAAATATTCTTGATATATATGAACCAATATATTGTTCAAGCATACAACTATGCGAGTGAAGAATGCTTAAGACGTGTAAGGAAGCCTGTTCAGTAATATTGTCATATATGTCAGTTTTAAGCAGTATACACTACGCGATGGGGTTGATTAAAATATACGATATTTTTATAATTTACTAACAATGAAGAAGCAGAAAAATTAGGAAAAAAAATTATAACAAATATCATAAAATATTATAGAGCTCTATAATATATTATTTTTACGACATCGCAGTGGCATAGTCATCATTCGTTGACTTGAGATATGTAAATTTACACGTGAATGATTTAGGTAAATAATTAAGATTTTATAAATTATTGTCACATTAAAAAATATAACAAATAATATTAATTTAACTGAATTTAATTGCAATAATATAAATTTATTTATTTGTCAATTCAATGTGTAATAATTATGAATAAATAAGTGAAAACATATAATTTATTACTTTAGTTAAATAATTTAAATAAAATATTATACCAATTAATACAGATATAGGATGATTTACTGACCATGTATAGGTCATCAGATAAGTATAAATAAATAAATACTTATACGAACACGTTAAACTTTCTTAAATAATTTTTTTTTTCATAATCTACTTGAAGCATCGATTTTACACGCTGTTTCGAAGTCATAAAGTCGATTTTATGTAAACGTCCAAACAATTATGTATTGTAAATATTACCCTATACGAAAATAACGTTTGTGCTTTGACAGTAAAACTTTCTTCTGATCCCATGTAATATATAACGATTTTTTGTATCTATACTGCTTCATCAGGTTTTAAACGCTATTGATCAGAAGATGTATCGTAACGTGTTACTTTCAAAAAGACAAATTCTAATTAATTAATGAAAAATTTAGCAACATATTCATTAATATATATTTCAATAAAGAAGATTCGGCAAATGAGTACGAATCATATAGGCGAAAAATTTCGATTGCTCTAAATTTTGTACACCGCATCATTATTATTGCTATTCCTTAGAGAATCTGTAGCAGAATCATTTCTCTGCCTACCGAGTGATCTATCGAGTGGTACGTAAGACATTTATATATATATAGTCCGTATAATCATCCTGCCTGCTTGAATAAGAGAATGATGATGCCTGCTCGTCTGTGCTTGTTCTACGATTGTGCAGGTGTATATATCGTCAACTTGCGTATAGCAATAATATCTATTCGCAATAATATCTCATTTTCTCTCTCCCTCCCAGCCCCTCCGCCGATCGCTCTCTCTCTCTCTCTCTCTCTCTCTCTCTCTCTCTCTCTCTCTCTCTCTCTCTCTCTCTCTCTCTTCGTCTCTATCTTACACGAAATAGCGTGTATATAAATATCGTATAATTGGCAAAGTGGCTGCTCGAAACCAATTCCCTTTCTCCCTGTGTTCCCCTGCCCCCCTCCCGCTATGATTCTCTCCAGGAATCTAATTTGTCTCGTGCGTGCATGCCTCCACGATGCTATATATATACTTTAAGTGCCGGTAGCATACGCCGTCCATGATAGATTGATCTACTGTAACGTTGTTGCGCCTGTGTTCACTCTGTAGACACAGGGCCATACTGCGTCGCATCTATGAAAACATGTTGTTTGGTGTGAGCGCAGTTCGGACTTTCTAAATCGAGTTGTTGCAGCCGTGTTGATGTCCCGCCTATAGAAGATCAACATACACCGCGCTTCGCTTCTTCTCCCACTATACCCACCTCCATGCCACGCTCTCATCGTCGTCTATAAGCCTTCAATTGGAATTAACCGGAATTCATGGACTCTGTAACTTAGGTTCTCTCTCTCAATCAGCACTCAAGCAATTAATTACTGCTCATCCAAGCGGGAGGGCATGGGCGAGAAAGAGGTGGATCCGGATATATAGTGAGCACACTCGGAATCTCCGTAGTCTCGAGAGCACAGAAGCCTCGAAAGACTTTAATTATCTTTATCTTCCACCGTATATATATATATATATATATATATATATATATATATATATATGCGTGCTCAGCATTCGCTCGTCTACGGAACGCGTGCAAGTCTTTTCCTCACTGTCATTTTCCAGGCTGTCTAACAGTTAGGCCATGCGTCTCTGCTTTATACCTTCGGGTCGAGAATTAGTCGGACTCTTGTAATTAGTTTATTTTTAGTTAAGACTTTACGTGCTGTGGCAGACAGATGCGTCGAGTTTTAACTCGAATCGACGATGAATGCAGAGGAAATGAGTTCGTCCGTTAATTTTAGGTTACAATTTATATAGAATATTTCTTTTCGATGGTCAAATAAATTCATTGAATTTTCAGACTTACAAAAAATTGGTCATTTCATAATAGAATCGGTTAAAAAAAAAACAAAAAATTATAGAATGTATTCAGAAGATCATACAGGTCCAAAAAATAACTTTGGAAAGATAACTGCTGGTACTCTATCAAATTTTTTTTAAAAGGATTAAGTCAAATCGAGAGAGAACTGTTCTATTAATTTTGTTATTAATTGTTCTATTAATTTATTCGATTCATTCTTCTAATTATTCTACATCCAATTCAAAATCGAAATTGAAAATCTTGAGATATGAGATTTGTCAATGTGACTTGTGCTCGAATTTATGAAAGTTACTTATTGAACTACATATTGAGAATGGTTTTTAGAGACAGTTAATACGTTATTTGCAAATGCAGATAGCTTCTTATATGCTAGAGTGGAATACTTCGTTATTTAAAGTTCTTCATCAAATACATAGTTAGGGTTCAAATAAATATGTTATAATTGTTGGTACCTCACAGAAATGACCACGTAAATTTGTGTGTATTAAATAAAGATATATTTTATTAGAAACAACACGCACACACGCGCGCTAGCGCACACACACACACACACACACACACACACACAAAATAGCAAAAAAGGACATTCTAATACTACAAGAACTGTTTTCGAATTGACGACCTTTATAGCTCAGCCTTCCTTTCCGAATTAGCACTACCGACATCTTATAAATATGTGCAGGTATTAGCGTAAACCTCCTTTTGCCACACCCTCATCTACCTTTTATAATAGAATTCCCTTTTGCTCATTTTCCACATCTTCTACTTTTCGTACCGGATTCATATGATCTCGGTCTCTCTCTCTCTCTCTCTCTCTCTCTCTCTCTCTCTCTCTCTCTCTCTCTCTCTCTGTCTCTCGTATTGTCTGTATTCATACGCATATTGTTGCGCTCCAAAAAAAATTATATATAGAATAATCATGTTTGAATTATGAGTACAACTATATAGAAAAATTCAACATTTTGGACGTTTTTTGGAATGTAAAATTGAAATTTCATCCGTTGTTGATGTGCTTGGGCATACGTTCGGGTATATGTCCGGGTGATTCACCATCTTCAACGTTTTTGCGACCATCTTAGAAACGCTTATACCACTCGTAAATCCTTCCTTTACTCATAGCAGACTCACCATGTGCCTTTGTTAACATTTTACAAACTTCACTTCACTTTATTCATTTTTTTACACAAAATTGAATAGAAATTCTTTGCTCCATTTTTTTCACAAATGAAAATCGCCGAGCTCAAGAAACACGTCTAACGTTAGCGGCTGCCACTTAAAAAATAAGCAATGAATACTGCTGAAAATTTTATCGTACTTCAGGAGCATGCATACAAACGTAATAAAAAAAATTTGATACAGGCGAACTCTTCAAACCCGCGAAATTTAAAAATTCTTGTTACTTTTTGAACATACCTCGTATATGCATCTCTCTCTCTCTCTCTCTCTCTCTCTCTCTCTCTCTCTCTCTCTCTCTCTCTCGCTCTCTCTCTCTACTAATGTATGATATTAATACTATGATACTAATGTATAAAGACAAAGAGTGTTTGTGTTTGTACACGGTAAACAAAAAAACTAACGAAGATGTGATTTTAGTCGGGATTAGACTTTTTGTTCTTTAGATTAATTTAACTCTTCCATCATCTTACATATCTTCTGAACATTATTTTTTTTTACGTAGAAATATTTCTTTGTTCTTTTCTCTCTCTCCGCTCCCACCCCCATCTCTGTCTCTCTCTGTCTCTCTCTCTCTCTCTCTCTCTCTCTCTCTCTCTCTCTCTCTCTCTCTCTCTCTATCTTCTCCATATGAGGTTGTTATATGTTCCATTTTCTATAAATATATGATTATATAAGATGTCCAATATGCATATTTGTACAAATAAACGTGCCGATCTGTTTAAAATTACTCAATTCTCCTTATCGTTCCACGAGAGCGTTCTCATTAATATTACAAAGTTGTCTACATAGATCTACAGCAAGAGTATATTCATTTATATTGCAAAAGTAATATATAATAATATCTGTCGTCGACAAAAATAAGTCAAGTGAGAACTGGACAAACTCTAGAAGGTTCCCTGTAATATTTTAACTTCGTCTCCCTTATTATTTTAATAATTATTTACCATTATAGCTATGGATATAGAAAAATAATATAACAAACTTGATAAACTTTTTCGAAGAGTATACAAACCTCTATAATTTCTTATGTATGTAACTATAACGAATTAAAACAGATTGATTAATATATAATGAGAACATTTTTCGAATAATAAATTGATGCGATCATGAAAAAAAGGAAAAGCGTCTGCACACTATAACAAAGCGTAATCGTAGACTGTAAGTACGCACACTTGGTGCACATATATATATATATATATATATATATATATATATATATATAGTCCACACATACACTATGTACATACGTATATATGGAAGGGAATGAGCGCGTTATCGCATCGCGAATAACGCGCCGTTCTGCAGTAGATTAATGATTCCTTCCAGGCTTCCCATAGGTATACGCAAGCCAGCTGTCTCTCTCTCTCTCTCTCTCTCTCTCTCTCTCTCTCTCTCTCTCTCTCTCTCTCTTTCTCTTTCTTTGGCTCTTTCTCATGTCTTCCGCCACCGCACTTTAATGAAGGAGCTATCTATCGTCGTCGAATCACGCGACTCTTGACAATATGTATCGCGTATAAACACCCGTTGCACGCTTAGTACGACGTAAATGTATACGTGTAATCTATGCATTATATATATATATATATATATATATATATATATATATATATATACATAATAAGTTCGACTATCTATCGCGACGTCATTCACGATTGAGCGCGCGGCGTATCCCCTGAGCTTATGACCTTGCTTACAAATTTATTCTATACACATATATAAGCATGCGTACCTTTCCGGCTTCAAGAAAAAAAGTCCCAGCCCGATGCAACAATATCGTCAACGGATCGTCGTAATTGTAAGGTCGACCGGAGTGATCTTTGATCAAGTCCCGCCCAGCTCTTCCTTCTGTGCATAGCGTTATTGTGCTCTCTTTATATATGTGTAATGCTCCTACTACCCACTCCAACCGCGCATATATGAGAGGAGGATATAATTTCTTGTCCCTGCCGCAACCACATGCATTACCGCGGCGCAAGAGGAATGACAAATCGTACATAAATTAAATTAATGTCGTGCGTAATCGCGCGAGGCACCTGTTGGTTTTTTGCTCCTCTTCGTCTCCTTCGCCGTCTCTATTTTTTGCATCTCTCTCTCTCTCTCTCTCTCTCTCTCTGTCTCTGTCTCTCTCTTCTTCTCCCTTCCTCTCTCTCTCTCTCTCACCCTCTCTCTCTCTCTCTCTCTCTCTCTCTCTCTCTCTCTCTCTCTCTCTCTCTCTCTCTCTCTCTGATTCTTTCCGCGTACCACGGAGCTTGTCAAAATACATTTATATCGACGTTGCTCTGCGATAGGCATTAAATTCCATGTTACGCGTTGCTATTGTGTGTTTACGACGAAGCGAAAGATATCGTGCACTTTGACATATTTATACGAAAATTTTTGAACTATATATGCCTGTGTCTCTCTCGTCATCGCTTTTGCCGGATAATGAGAGAGGCCTATAACGAAAGGGAGAGTATATCCCATTGAAATCAAGCTCTAATTTATTTGTATTGTGTTTTCATGAAATAAATATAATTATTTGATTAGTAAAATTTTATTCTTTCCTTAAGAATGTAATACACAATAACAGAAAAATTGGTATATATTAAATAAATATCAGATAAAATAAAGAAACTACATGAAAATAAATATATTAACTATACAGAATAAATAAAAATCTCAAGAAAGATGTTGGAAGACTGCTTATTATTATTAATTCTACCAAGTGAATATTAAATTAAAATCACATAAAGTAATGGAGTTTACAGTATCAAAGTTCATTCTATAATTGGACATTAGCTATTAAAATATAACACACAATACAATCTATAATACAAAGTGTATATCAAATTTTCTTTCTTGCTTTATAATTGTAAATCAATAAAGTTCAAAATTACATATATAGTAATTGACTTCAAGGTGATTGACTATATATGATAATAAAAGTAATAATTCGAATACGGCTAAATTCGAAGCAATGATTTCTCGTACAATTTAATTCATGCAACGAGAAAAGCATATTCCAATAATTCTGCAAAGAAAAGTAGCACAATTAACAATTATACGGACAATAAGTACTATAATTCAATCTCTGTACTTTTTTACACAAAATTAGAAATCATGCTATAGTCTTCTATCAAAAAAGATGCCTTTCTTTTAGAACGTCAATATTATATTTACTATATATATATATATATTACAACTCCAGTATATCTGAAATGTATAACTTTACCAATTTTATTAGCGAGTTCGCAAAGACATAATTTAGAGATAATGCATAGAATTTTTTTTATGTTATTTAACGTCACTCTACTTATGCTTCCAAATATCGGTGCTAATCAGCGACGGAGGTCTACGAATGCATAGAGTTCCGATCGTAGTTGCCTAAGCTTTATTAGGAATATTAATTAAAAGAAATATCGCTTCACTTACTTGACTTAATTTTTAAAAGGATATTATTTTTTAAAGTATTATACCTTACGTGTCCTTTCAATTTTAATATAGAAATATTTTTTTCCATGATTCATTATCGTATTTATTGTTTATTAAAATTATATTTATTAATTATATTTTAATTCGTTAATAATTGTTTAAAAAAAGAAGCTTCTAAACCTTGATAAATCTATTTTACGATTTTTCCAAATAATATAATTTCGGAGGAATAATAATTACAAATATTAAAATATATGTTATCTAGTATATTTATGCTTCAGCGTCTATTTTGAAAATTAAATTAAAAACCAATTTGCATTTCAATTTATCAACAGACTTTACAACTGCTATCGTGTTCTACTAAGACAGTTTCTAAAAGAAATCCTTGGGGACGCGAGTATCAAACAATGGAATTATTAAATTTAATGTCTTTTATTGTTGCAAGATAAAAAAAAAAGGAAGAATGAAAATACCGAAAAATTACCACCCATTGCGTTATGTGTTCAAGGAAACTCGATCATTAAATTCACATTCCAAGCTTGTAAATCTTTCCAAGTCGTGTACTAAAGATCCGACATCGCAGACGATCATAATGAAAGACCAAAGGCCGCGTGTATAATTTTGCACGACAAATACATTTCATTTGTCCACTGCTCCCTCTTGTACAAATGAAAAGAAATCCCACGGGAAAGCGTCCGATGACTCCTCTCGGATGTCGCCGGGATCGCACTCTCATGCAAAGCGTAGGCGCCAGAGGAGAAGAAAGAAAACCAGATACCTAGGTAAGCTATTATATCGACGAGAAAAAGAATTTGTACATAGGGATTCAATAGTCGAGAATATCTACCACCAAGGAGAGCCACAAGGCCCTACTATATAGTAAATATATATTCAAGCTGCCAGGCGAATGATACAGGGACTGTCAGAGTAGAGATGTTCAAAATCTCTTATTCCCATTGTCGATCGGTCTCGTCTCCACCCCTTCCTTCTCCTCCTCCACCGTCTCCGCCCCCACTCTTTCGGTCTGAGGCACTCGGGGCGTGACGAACGCAACGGGATTGCCACTTGTACAATGTGCGGGTCGCTTGCGGTCTCTTCCCCCTGTCCGGAGTTAGAGACGTGTCGTCGCGTCGAGCTGCAGCGGCACATCATCATCAACCAGTCGAGCGCGCGGGAGAGTGAAATAGAGAGGGGGAGGCATGGAAAAACTCTGAGGAGACGGGGAAAGAGATACAGAGCTTTAACAACAATACTGTATTTTCTCTCCCTGACGTTGTTATTAGGTTAGGAGACTCGGGTCATGGGAGAAGGTGCGAGATGTCGAGCTCGTTTCTCGAATTTATGTACCTGTTTGAGCCCAGACGCGCGGCACAAGTGTCGTCACACCTTTGAGAACTCTGACGACGAGTCTAGACAATTTCCCTCCCCCCACAATCCAGGTGTCGAGGAGTCCAGGTTGGTCAGTCTCTTCTAACCTATACTTATACAGGGTGTCTCAGAATTAATTAGTCAAATTACTATATCTGTATAGATTCTATAAATATAAATTCATTAATGAAATTTACTTCAAGTAACTTGTTCCTAGTCTTCAATTTATCAAGCAATGTTTAATAGACAATCAAGAACGTAGAATTGGAAATCTGAAAGAAACGAAAGGATATGGCATTGGAGTGTGTGTGTGTGTGTGTGTGTGTGTGCGCGCGTGTGTGTGTGTATGTCGTGTGAGGAGGAAAGTGAGAAATATGAAAATACTTTTTTCACACTTTTTCCTATGCTTGCCGTGGCGTGTGTATAAAAACTACACAGGATAAAATCGATGTTTGTTTTCTTAGAACTCGGGTGCACGATTCGCATGTTTCATTATTGTTGGACGAATCGGACCTAAGTTTATCACCGAAATTGGACGCGCGAAAAACCGAACGTACGTCTTACATGAACCCTCTCACACTCTCTCTCTCTCTCTCTCTCTCTCTCTCTCTCTCTCTCTCTCTCTCATTGTCTCTCCCGCTAATCCCGTATCTGCAGTTTGAAGTATACGAGAGGGCGGACCGATGACCGAATCGCAACGAATTTTTCGCTATCGAAAAACATACAATCGATGTTCGTTTCCTTCGATTTCATTCAGTTATCGCGAGTCTCCGCCTACATTTTCTAGTTCAATCCTCTAGGCCGAAAATCCCAGTCCTGCGTTTTTGATCGGGTATTAAACATTGATTAATAACTCGAAAACTAATAACAAATTACTTAATCTTAATGTTATTTGTATTTTATTGTTATATTTACTTTTCCATAATCTATACAGGCATGGTTTTCTGTCTAATAAATTCTAGGACACCCGGTATACACACAGTCGCGCGCGCGCGCACACACACGCACGATGGTACTCTATCTAATTAATTCTAGAAAACTCGGTATATATATATATATATATATATATATATATATATATCATCTCATATCATACCATATCATATCATATATCATACTCAAATATATATATATAGTTAGATTATTTTAGCTTTCTATAAATAATAAAGCAAAAATACTTGAAACTAAGTATTGGACAGTATCGTAAAGGGATTTAAACATATGAGTCCACTGGATTTTATTACCATCTGCGTCTTTGCTGGTCTGCGCGGCAAATGATTTATGAGTTTATTGTTTAGATGCCTGATGTGTTTTTATATGTTTTAAGTTTCTCACAAAGGCTTTTCAATTTCGATTGCAGTGAGTCTTGCGTCGTCCTTTCGTTTGAACAGACATCTTTTCTTTCCTCGTTTGAAATAAAGTTCATATTAAAAGATTATTTCGTGTATCTTTATTTTAACATTCCACCTACTATATTTAATAAAAATTCAATAGGTTATCGGCGCAGATTTCACAAGTAAACTTTCTGTGATTTTATGTATAGTGTAATCTAGTAATAAAATAAAACTGTGTCAAATACACAACCAAATAAAAACAGTTTTTTTTTTTCTAGTAAGTGAAAAATGAAATCTGTTTAAACAAAAAGGAATATTAAACATTCTAACGCTGAAAAATATAGTGTGTGGAAGTTTAGAATCCAATCTCTTCTATCTGAACTTGATCTATTGCACGTTCTTGATGTGCAAGTCCCTGCAGTAATTACAGAAGAATGGAAAAAGTGTGAACGAATCGCAAAAGGTGTAATAGTGGAGTATCTGTCGGATTCTTTTTTTGGGTTTTGAAAAACCAATGATACGGCAAAAACAATTGTGCAGTCTTCATATGGTTTTCCAATATGACAGAGAAAATCATCGTATAAAGGATTCTATGCGAAAAATGAACAGCAATATTCAGGAGATAATAAAACTTTTAAGTTGCACTTAAAAGAAGTATCCTGAATATTACCAGCAAGGAAGGATTAAAGGTGTTCTGGAGGACGTCTTATGTTGTTCGGAGGTGCCGCAAAATTTACTATCTGTCAGCAACATGCAGAAAGCACAGATGAGTATTCACTTCAATCCAAATGGGATTGAAGTTACTATATATTCAATTCAATATATTCAAAAATTCAATATATATATGGATTGAGTGCAAATAAAATGCACGTTATGCGACAAATTGATGCAGCATAACCATTTAGGAATAAATAAATAAAGACGTTTGATGGTTAACAATATTTAATAAATTAATGAAAATACTTATAAATACATAATGGTAGCGCGCACTGTCTATGAAAGAAGGTATACGTGTGTACGCTTCGAGCGTTTGTCGAAAAACTGAAAATATATATTCTCGTCGGAAGGAAGGAAACGAAGCAGGTATGGCCCTTAGATTTTAGTCTAAACTATTATAAAAACAAAGGTGAAGGAGACAAACTTGCCCTCGTCGGAAAATCCCAAGAGCTCCGAATGGGCCGGACATGGCACACATCTGTAGTGTCTCGTCCTGGTTTATAAGTTTATTACGGTACCTTTTTTATTGTACCAGTACGGTCTTAACCAGTCATAAATTAAGCAATCACATAGATCGATGGCCATACCTCTCTTCATCCGCTTACAAACGTTTGCTTATACGAGAAAATCTAAAGTAAATAAAGACGAATGTATAAAATATATAAGTATAAATATAACTATAACTACAACATTTCCAATTGGGCATATGAATTTTTATCGTAGATACGCATATTTCTCACATAAAATTCTTCATTAGTAGAATAAAAATAAAATTAAAAAAAGGGAATGCTCTCTACGGAACAGACTCCCCCCGTTGAGAAGTTTCTGAACAACTACTATAATCAATTACACTTAATACATATTTAATGGCATTAATATGATAGTAATATTATCAGTTTATATATTGTCCTTTATTGGCAATACTGCCAATTGTCTAACACTACGTTTTAATTCACTTTTAGCTGTTCGAATGGTGACTGTACGGACTATTCCGTCTGCACCTGGATGTGTTTTAACAATTCTTCCTAAAAGCCAGTGCATTGTTGGTGCAAGATTATCTTTCAAAAGGACAATGGTACCATCCTTCACTGGATTATCACATTTCGTCCATTTATGGCTAACATTTAGTTCGTTAAGGTATTCCTTGTGCCACCTTAACCAAAAATCTCTACGCAATTTTTGCAAATGCTGCCAGCTCGATAGTCGATTCAGAGGCTTTTCAGTGTAATCGATTGATGGCAAACTCGTTAGCGTTTCTCCGATTAGAAAATGATCGGGAGTAAGGGCAAGGAGATCATTTGGATCACTGGATATTGTACACAAGGGACGGGAATTTACAATAGCTTCTATTTCATTAGCGAAGGTACTGAACTCTTCAAACGTGAACAACGGTTGATTAATTATTCGTTTTAAATGGTGTTTAAATAACTTAACAGTCGATTCCCACAGACCGCCAAAATGAGGCGCAAAAGGTGGTATAAAGTGCCATTTAATGCCTTGATCATTTAAAAAATTGACCGTTTTATGCTGATGAGTTTCAGTATGAAAAAGTTGATATAACTCCTTTAATTGATTATTCGCCCTTACGAAATTTGTGCCATTGTCGGAATGTATATTTTGAGGCTTACCTCGGCGCGCAATGAAGCGTTTTAACGCAGCGAGAAATCCGTCTGTACTCATATCACTCACGACTTCTATATGTACAGCCTTCACTACTAAGCAAACGAAGATAGCGACGTATGATTTTATAAAAATTTTATTGCGATGCTTTTTTTGTTTTATAAAAAACGGACCGCAATAGTCAACACCAACATTAATAAAGGGACGAGCTTGCCTTATACGGATGCTGGGTAAGTTTCCCATTTGATAATTAACCGTTGAAGGTTTTGCGCGAAAGCATTGTACGCATCGTCTTATAATTTTACGCACCTGATTGCGCCCGTCCATAATCCAAAATTTTTGCCGAAGAATATATAATGTTGTTTGAATTCCGGCATGATAGTTATTTTCGTGACATTCCCTTATTATTAAAGTAGTAACGTGATGAGATTGAAGCAGAAGTATCGGATGTTGCTGTTCATATGAAATATTTTGTAAGCGACCTCCCACTCTCAATATCCCTGCATCGTCGATAAAGGGATCTAGCGCAATCATAAAATTCTTCATTAGTAGAATAAAAATAAAATTAAAAAAAGGGAATGCTCTCTACGGAACAATATATATATATATATATATATATATATATATATATATATATATATATATATATACATACTAATTTATAAAGACAAAGCGTGATTTTGTTTGTACACGATAACCGAACAAACTACTGAACCGATTGTTCTGAAATTTGACATATAGATTATATATTATCTTGGGAAGGACATAAGCTATGTTTTTTATTGAAAAACATTTTAGTTTCATCAATAAATTAAATTCATGTTTTTAACAATCAATTTCACCAGCGGCCACTAGGTGGCGTCTTCAACCACGAACATCAACTCAAAGTAGTCCGGTTAAATTACCAGGCCAGCTCAGACGAATGTTCATATCCAGCTTTGGGATTCGTATACCAAAGGAGGTATGGCGTTAGTCAGTATTACCTTTTTTGTTCTTCAGGTTAATTTGACACTACTGTACACCTATGGATATCTTTTGATTTTTTTGCCCGTAATTTACCTATCGTCGCTTCTGTATAAAAAGCTGCTTCAATGTAGCGTCGACTTCAAAAAGTTGATATTTTGCCGTCCATTTTATACAATATATATATATATATATATATATATATATATATATATATATATATATATATATATGCATATTAAATGGAGAAAATTATACTTTCGAGTTCAAGCGGTAGAAAAAGATGTCCAAGTGTCTTGGGAAGACTACTATAGAGAGTTTTGTGTTGGGGAGGTAGAATACAATGTCTAGTTATCTCGGGACGACTCTAACTGGGAGTGTGCCTGTTCGAATGATAGAGTACTAATCTCTTCATAGAACTCGTAATGATATACTTGGACATCGTTTCCCACAAACTATACACGAAATTCCCTGTAGAAGTCGTTCAAAAATACCTCGAAATCGCATTCTATCATCCGAACATGAAACTCCCTGTAGAAGTTGTTCCGACATACCTAAACATCGTTTCCTACCAACTAAACACAATACTCCCCGTAGAAGTCGTTCAGAAACATATCGTATTTTACCGTTCATAGATATCGTATTTTACCGTTCCAGCATGAATCTTCCAATACAAGCCGATTTCCTCATACCTGGAACTCGTTTTCTATTAACTAAGTACAATATTCCCCGTAGAAATCGCCCAGAGACACCTGGGCATCGCATACTATCATCCCAATATACAACTGCCTATAGAAATCGTCTTGAGGCAACGGGAACCCGTAATCAACCACTCGTACACACAATATTTATCAGTAGAAACCGTATTTAAAATGTGTATATATAATATGTACAATATAATATACATACGATATATATATATATATATCGTATATTTCCTTTTTATGCAGAAGTGACGATATATTTTATTTATATATACATAGTTTTGAGGTTGTTGGTAAAGAACCAATTTCTCCATCATTGCTTTTGATCGAATTAAAAAAATATCATAGTCTCTTTTTACAATTCTGAAGTTAATAGAATGTATAAAAATTAAAATACAATTTGTCGTCACAAATTATATTCAGTATGATTTGCCATACAGAACCATTTTATAAGAGAAGGAAAAAAAAAGACAGAAAGATAGAGATTTCTCACGTAAGAGAAAATAAAATTTAAGAACATTTGTTTGAACTGGCCTGGTATTAATTAACTTAATTTATTGTTAAAAGTAAAATGATTTTCAATAAAAAACATAGCCTATGTGCTTCCCAAGATACTATAGAATCTACATGTCAAATTTCAGAACAATCGGTTTAGTAGTTTTTCCGGTTATCGCGTACAAACAAAAAAATGCTTTGTCTTTATAAATTAGTTTGATATGATATGATATAATATGATATGATATGATATGATATGATATGATATGATATGATATGATATGATATGATATGATATGATATGATATAATATGATATGATATATATATATATATATATATACATATATATAATAATAATCGTCACTTCTGTATAAAAAGGTAATATCCAGCATCGGCTTAAAAAATATTTTATTCGCATACCAACATTTGGCTTCAATGTCAGTTAGCACCGTTACTAAAATATTCACGGTATTTAATTGAAAAAACGGAAATATACGAAATATATACATATATTGTTTGTACATTATATTGTACATATATATATATATATATATATATATATATATATATATATATATATATATATCCCGTTGCCTCAGGACGATTTCTATTGGGAGTTTTGTGTTCGGACGATAGAATGCGATGTCCAGAATTCGTCGATTTCCACGCAGAATATTGCATTTAGATGATAGAAAACGACGTCCAAGTATGAGGAATCATCTTCTATGGAATTCGTGAGGGACGGTAAAATACGATATCTAGGTCTTTCTGAACGACTTCTACGGGGAGTATTGTGTTTAGTTGGTAGGAAACGATGTTTAGGTATGTCGGGACAACTTCTACGGGGAGTTTCATGTTCGGATGATAGAATGCAATTTCCAGGTGTTTTGGAACGACTTCTACGGGGAATTTCGTGTATAGTTGATGGGTAATAATGTCGAGGTATAACAGTACGACTTATGTGAAGAGATTCGTATTCTATCATTCGAACACGCACACTCCCAGTAAGAGTCGTCTCGGGATAACTAGACATCGTATTCTACTTCCCCAACACAAACCATTCTATAGCAGTCGTCCCGAGATATTTCCTATAGTCCGAACATGATGCTCTCTGTAAACGTCATCTCGAGGCACTTGCACATCTTTTTCTACCGCTCGAAGTCGAAAGTACAATTTTCTTCATCGAAGCCACATTTCTCATGCACACACACACACACACACACACACACACACACAACACACACACACACACATATATATATATATATATTGTAAAAAATTGAAGCAGCTTTTTATATAGAAGCGACGATTAGTCAATTACGGTTAATTATTTCTCGAAATATAGATTTGTATATATAGACTACATTTTACTTAGATATTGTTGAATTGTTTATAAAATCGATGAAATTATTATCTCGGGCAAAGCCGAGTCGGGGTGTATATATATATATATATATATATATATATATATATATATATATATATATATATATATATATATATATACACATAATGATATAGATCTGACGATTTAAAAGCGTTGGTGAACATTTCTTACTTCTTCTTTTATTCTTATTTTTATAGAAGAAAAAGAAACAAGGTACAACAGAATTTTAAGAACAATTAATAAAGCTATCTATACTTTTCAATGGAATGTGTATGTGTGTGTGCGTGAGTGTATAAAAATAGCGATTAAAATATATTTACAATTTATCAAAATAATAATATCTAAATATTAAACGGGTTGATATTTATATGTATATTGATTTAAGAAACAGAAGTATCCATGCAACAACTGAGTAATTATAAATAATGAGTCTGCATTTTCATTATGACTGTATATATAATATATATACACATATGTATGAATAGAAATACATATATAGAAATCTACATTCTCAGGCGTATAATGAATATGAACGTGTCTTCCCTTTCTTGAAATTTTGACACCCATATATAAGATTTTCGGGACTATCAAAATATATAGAGAGAAAGATTTAACGCGGCAAGAGAAATACAGTATTTTTATAGAGCGCGCCGTCAGTGGCATTACGTCAAAAGTCCCCGTGTCGGGCTCTTCGTGCAGGATTAAAAACACGTATAATAGAGCGTCGCGTTTAAGGAAGAGAAAAGAAATCGACAGAGAACATAAAAGAGCAGGAGACAAAGGATCATATGATAGATCGTGGAAATCAAGGGTTCTACAGCTATACATATTCCTGTGAATAAAAGAGCATCAATGCATCGGCTTTCCTGGTTTACATTTTTTTTATACACTTCTAGATTTCTGGAGGCGAGAAAAATTGAGAGGGAGCGACGTGGGGCGCCAGATCCGTCGGTATATATGAATCGTTCAGTCGAGCCACTTGACTCTGTCTATTATGAACCTACGTTGTATATATGTCTTCGTCACTCTCGCGTTTTCTCGCTATTCTACATTTTTTCTCTCACATTCCTCTCTGCTCTTTCCCCTCTAATAATCGAACCACGTCAATTTAGTATGTTACTAGCATCCCCCGTCTCAGCTGCGCCCGAGATAATAATTTAAACGATTTCTTAAACAATTCAATAATATATAAGTAAAAAGTACTCTATATATAAAAATCTATATTACTATAATTAATTGACCGTAATTTACCTATCGTCGCTTCTGTATATATAATATGTATATACAGAATGTACAACCGTATTTAATATGCATATATATGCATATTAAATACGGCTTTTATGTGGAAAATTATATTTTCGAGTTCGAGTGGAAGAAAAAGATATCCAAATGTCTCGAGACGACGTTTACCGAGAGTATCATGTTCAGACTATAGGACACGTCTCGAGACGACTGCTATAGAATGGTTTGTGTTGGGGAAGTAGAATACGATGTCTAGTTATCCCGAGACGACTCTTACTGGGAGTGTGCGTGTTCGAATGATAGAATATTAATCTCTTCATAGAAGTCGTAATGACGCACTGCGTCACAGACAGCTCCAGCTACGTCGCTCTCGATCTTAGTTGTAAAATAGAATATCTTTACTATAAAAGCAGCTATTTTGATGGTTCTTTTTTTATTTTACTTTATTTTTTCTAACTTTCATAGTGCTCTCGGTTCTAACACGGTAATTTTATTATATCCAATGTATAATAACATTAATTAATTCTTTTCAATTTTATATTGGTTTATTTAATAATTTAAAATTACTTTTACTTCATTTTTTGTCTTTATGTAATAATATTAATGTAATGCAATATTAGTTTTTTCTTTTCTGATAACCAATTTTTATTATTGAAGCATATTTACGCTGTTCATTGTCTGTGTTGCACTCAGCGCTGAAAATTATTATTTTTAATAGCTTAAACTAGATTTGCATTTATAAATTATTTACACGATCGATGTAAATATATAGTGCATAATATCTACATATTTATTAACCAGTACATGATAAATTACAATAAAATTTTCAAAATAACAACAATAAATTATTCGTATTTATAATTGCTTAACATTAATTACATTAACATGTTCTATTTTCAATGTTTATACATTATTAATGTATATAAGCTTTCAATTCTATTCATTGGAGAGAAACTCTCTCCTGTACTTCTAATGTTTTTATTTATTTCAATATTGCAAAATTCATTATTAAAATGGTTTTGCTAGTTTAAAACAATTTAATTGTACTTATGTCGACTGCCCATATACAAATTAATAAATATATTTTTATTGGTTTTTATTCAATCTAAAAATGAAAATAAAAATAAAAATAAACTAAAAAATAAAAATAAAAATTAAATTCAAAATTAAATTCAAAATTATAATGACAGTCAGATTGTCCTTGTTTATATTCACCCCCGTAGACTCATCTGAAAAGAAAATATTAGCTGAAAAAATTCTTTGTTAGTAACGTGCAGACTGTCCCCAACACCCTTACTTAATTGAAGACCTGTCCGACGTTTCGATTATATATATATATATATATATATATATATATAGGCTAGCATACCCCGTCTCGGCTTCGCCCGAGATAATAATTTAACCAATTTCATAAACAATTCAATAATATCTAAGTAAAAAGTACTATTATATATAAAAATCTATATTTCTATAAAAAATTGGCCGTAATTTACCTATCGTCGCTTCTGTATAAAAAGCTGCTTCAATGTAGCGTCCACTTCAAAAAGTTAATATTTTGCCGACCATTTTATACAATATATATATATATATATATATATATATATATATATATATATATATATGCATATATATATATATATATATATATATATATATATATATATATATATATATGCATATTAAATACGGCTTCAATGGAAAAAATTGTACTTTCGAGTTTGAGATTATTACGATATTGTTACGATATTGTTATGATATTGCGGATGGACATGATGTGTTTATGGGGGAGGATTTTTAGTGTGTTGTTATTGATTTTGACAGCACCAGGGGCTTTCTTGTTTTGAAGACTGCGAATGATGTCGCGTATCTCTTTGGGAGAGGTAGGGGTGATGTCCCTGTGTGAAGGGCGGAAGTGTTGAGCTGTCTGGGTGACATGCTCATGAAAGCGTGAGAGTTCTGGTGCGCTGGGTAGAGATGAGCACTGATTGCTGAGAGATGATACGAAGATCTCGGCCTTTTCTTCAGCGGGTGAGAAGGTTTGACCATTTTATTTGAGTGATGGAAGGCAAGGGCGACTGCCTTGTATACATTTTATCAACTTCCAGACGTTTTTGGGGTGAGTTTCGGCTTCAGTAATGAAATCGTTGAAGCGGCTGTTTCTGAGCTCGTTTATCCGAGAGTGGATGTCCCTTTCTAAAGAGTTGAGTTGTGTTTTGAGAAGTGGAGTTCTAAGATGTTGCCATTTCTTCCGAGTTCTATTCTTTTGCTTAATTAGCTTCAAAATACCGTCGGAGAGGTTATTATTAGTGCCCTGTGGAGGGCGGGGGATGTAGCGATTCTAACAGCGTGGGTGATGTCATTAGACAGGGAGGTGATCTCTTCATCGATTTGAGAGATCGATAATACGGGTCTGCATCGAAAGGCTGACGTCTCTAGGTTGAATTTGAGATGTAGCCAGTCGATGTGTTTTTGTGTGACGGGGGAGAGATGGATGATGCATGGAAGGCGAGGATCACCGGGCTGTGGTCTGAGCTCAGTGCACAGATAACCCGGGGGTCGCTTGAAGGTGTGATATTTTTGGTGAGAAAAATATCGAGAATGTCTGGTGCATGTTACGGGGAGCCCGGAAAGTGGGTAGGGGAAGGAGGAGCTTCCACTGTAAAATCATGCCGAATTGTTTTTCTGAGTAGGGCGCAGCCGTTGCTGTTTCTGGAGCCGCAGCCCCAAGAGGGGTGTTTAGCATTTAGGTCCCCGGCGATGATTGTGGGAGTGTTGTTGCTGAGAAGCAAGGCAAGATCTTTAAAGTTGTTTTGGAGTTGTGGAGGGTTATAGCATGCAATTACCCTCAAGGGACCTTTTTGGAGGGAAATTTCAACCCCTATTGTCTCGCAGTTGGAGATAGTTGTAATTCCAGGGTGGCGGTGGGATTTGTGGACGAGGATTGCCACGCCCCCATCGTTAGAGTGCTCTCTGTACTTCCCATACGTGATGTAGCTTGGAAGGAAAAGTTTGTGGGATGGGTTGAGGTGGGTCTCTGTGATGCAGGCGATCCCGATGTTTTCCTCCTCCAAGAGTTGGAAGAGTTTCAGAGATCTATTTCTGCAGAGGATGCCATTGGCGTTCCAATTGAGGCTCGTTATCTCGGGATTAGCCATTATTAGGTCTGCAGAGAGCGGCGATAATGTTCGTCACGAACTGCATTATGATGTTTTGCAGTTCGGACGCAATGGGAGGCGAGTTGATTTGCAACGGTACCGCTGATGCTGCTCTGTTGCTCACTATGCTCGCATATGTGGTGCAGGTGGGGTTTGCCCGATTTTTATGAAGACTGTGGGTCATGCTCTTTTTCTGTATGAGCTGGGGTGGGGGGTGTTACCGGTTTTGGGGACATTTACCGGCTTCATTTTTTTTGGGGGGGGGGGAGTTTGTCCCTCTTTGGGGCATTGTGGCAGCCCCTGTAAGTTGCCCTGTGCTCTCCTTTGCAATTGGCGCAGATGAGGCGCGCGTCTTTATTGTCTTTTAGAGGACCTGACGGGGTGGCGTGATTTTTGCTGCAAAAAGCGCAGGCCCACGCAATGAGGCAGTAGTTTGCCGTCTGATTATATTTGAGGCAACGCCGGCACTGCGGCGTGCCTTTCGACTTCCTATTTGCCTCCACCTTTATGTTGAGGCCACCGATGGAGCTTAAGTCGAAGATTGACTTAGCGGCGGGTGAGGAGGGGTCTAGGTAAACGGTCACTAGCGGCCAGATTTTTTCGCCGCTACGCATTCGGTGAATACGTCGTGGGGTGTAACCTTTCGAATTTCGTTCATTCAGAATGTCTTCGTCTTGGATGGCTTCGTTAATACCACGAATGACTACAACCAAGTCCCGTTCTTCGGCGAGTTGGTTGGTGGTATATTGTATTTTAGTATTTTCTAGGTGGGCCGTTAGGTGCTTGAAGTCGTCTACCGTTGCCGCGTACACCTTGACCGAGTCAGAGGTGTTGACGGCCCGGCGAACGGAGATTCCGGCTTTCTCTATGGCCATCTTTAGTTTTGGCCAAATCAGTTTTTGTCGGATGATGATGGGGGGTGGAGGTCGAACAGCGATGGGGGGTTCTTTTTCAGTGTCAGAATCCAGATCGGAGAGCGTTGGTGCAGATTTGGCAACGCGGATGCGTTTACTGCCTTGCTTTATGAACTCGGCTTCTTTTTCGGAGATCGGAGTTGATTCGGAGACGGTTATTTTGGTAGCGGGGGTGCAGAAAATTGCTGCCTGCTGAAAGAAATCCGTGGCGGACGAGGAAGATGTAGAAGTTCCGATGGTGTGGCGTGATGTTGCCACCGATTGAGAGAAGGCTGGGTCTGTTGTGGTGGTGGTTATTATATTTTGTAGGCGGTCAATCTCATCCCGGAGGCCGATGATAATTTCTATTAGTTTGGGGGGGGGGGGGAGACCGTCGAGGTCGGTGGTAAGGCCGATGTCCATGTCCATGGAGTCGGACTTACGAATGAGTGGAGGAAGGTGATTGCCTCCAGTTTGTGATTGGGGGGGGGGGGTAAGGGTAGAGGGAAAGGTGGGGTGTGGGAGATTATAGCTATGAAGAAATATATAAATATGTTAATATAAATATAAATATAGGTATGATTAAATTCTAAATATATATATATATATATATATATATATATATATATATACATTAGTTATAAAATTAGTTAAAAATGAGGTAAGTCAAATATAAATTATATAAGTTTAATTTAAGAGAGGTTAGTTTGAGTCTAAGATAGATGAGAATTTAAGTTAAAATTAAAATCAAGTTTAAAGTTAAAATTGAATTAAAATTAGAATTAAAATTAAAATTAAAATTTTTGAGGTTAGTTTTAAAAAGTTTTAAGAGTTTCTTACAAACTTATAATTTATAAATTATATAAATTATAAATTACAAGTTATGTAAGAGATAAATGAGAATTGATCGTTCGATGTGTGATGTGATTGATGATCATCTCATCATCATGTGATGATGATGTTTAAAATTAAAATTAAAAATTAAAATTAAAATTTTTGAGTTTAGTTTTAAAAAGTTTTAAGAGTTTCTTACAAACTTATAATTTATAAATTGTATAAATTATAAATTACAAGTTATGTAAGAGATAAATGAGAATTGATGATGATCTGATGACCAACATTCACTTGAGCTGGCCTGGTATTAATACTTTAAGCCGACTACATTGAGTTGATGTTCGTGATTCAAGACGCCACCTAGTAGCCGCTGGGGAAACTGACCACTAAAACTGTTAACTTAATTGATTGTTAAAAGTAAAATGATTTTCAAGAAAAAACATGGTATATGTCCTTTCCAAGATAATATATAATCTACATGTCAAATTTCAGAACAATCGGTTCAGTAGTTTTTTCGGTTATCGCGTACAAACAAAAAAACGCTTTGTCTTTATAAATTAGTATGATATGATATGATATAATATGATATGATATGATATGATATATATGTACATATATATATATATATATATATATATAATATATATATAGATATATATGTACGCATACATATAAATATAAATGTACTATATAAAACTGTCTTAATCGTTATTTTGCATAACTCTGTAGAAGTAATATGGTAATTAGTTTTTATATAAAATTTTATTGTATTTAAAACTGTATTGGTGAAAAAAATTAAAGTAGAAAACCATTTTAATGATGAATTTTACAATAATTGAAATAAATAAAAATATTTAGAAGTACAGGAGAGAATTTCTCTCCAATGAATAGAATTGAAAGCTTATATATATTAATAATGTATAAACACTGAAAATAGAACATGTTAATGTAATTGATGTTAAGCAATTATAAATACGAATAATTTATTGTTGTTATTTTGAAAATTTTATTGTAATTTATCATGTACTGGTTAATAAATATGTAGATATTATGCACTATATATTTATATCGATCGTGTAAATAATTTATAAATGCAAATCTAGTTTAAGCTATTAAAAATAATAATTTTCAGCGCTGAGTGCAATGCAGACAAGAAACAGCGTAAATATGGATCAATAATAAAAATTGGTTATCAGAAAAGAGAAAACTAATATTGAATTACTTTAAGATTATTACATAAAGACAAAAAATGAAATAAAAGTAATTGTAAATTATTAAATAAACCAATATAAAATTGAAAAGAATTAATTAATGTTATTATACATTGGATATAAGAAAATTACGGTGTTAGAACCAAGAGCACTATGAAGGTTAGAAAAAATATAATTAAATAAAAAAAATAACCATCACAACAGCTGCTTTTATAGTAAAGATATTCTATTTTGCAACTAAGATCGAGTGCGACGTAGTTGGAGCTGTCTGTGACGGAGTGCGCGAATATGCGCATGCTCAGTAGGCGCCGCCAGCCGTTGCTGATGCCACACATAAAAACTTTTTATAAATGTTACATTTAAAAATAATTACTAATAATTTAGAATGTAATAATAAATGTAAAGATAGATTAACCTTTATATTTGCACCTTGCCAAATTTCAAGTTAAAATGTTGATTAAATGACAAGTAATATTTTAAACAAAAATTTTCTTAACTGCTATTGGTCGTATGAAAATGTGCAAGGACTCAAAATTTTTCTCTTTTTATACGTAATAAAATGCATTTTGTTTCAATATTCTAGCGTTAGAAACTTCCTAGATATCGACCCTAGCAACGGCGTTTTTCAATTTAAACAATATAAATATTTAATTTAAAAATCTGGTCGTTTCAGCTTTGATTACTATTAATATCCTCTAATAATTGCATTTTACTGCATTAAAAAATTCCCAGCCGTTGGCGAACTTCGCAATGGTTAAGTTGCAATATAAATAATTTTGCAACTGGTCGCCATTTTGAAAGTACACTTTGTAATTTGAAACATAGTATAAGTAGATGAAGAAACATATACTTGTACCATTATTATTGAATTTCAATTGTTTAAACAAATTGTATAGCTCTTTGAATATCGAAAATTCTTCCATTGTCATTGTTTATTTAACAATAGAAAAATCGACTTATTAAGTTTTTCATGTACGTACTTTTGTTCAGAATTATCTCCTGCACAACTTTTATACGAAATATTTTTCGATTAGAGCGATATTATTTAAACTATTAAAGAATAAGGAAAAAAAGAGCATTTTTTCTGCTATTTTGCAATAAATACATACGTCGCCGATGGGGTACGATCCCGACAATTTAGGGTCTTATTCTACACATCCTCATCAAAACCCTAATTCGCCTGGACTATAAGAATAGAACAAAGAAATACAGAGACAGAGACAGAGACAGAGAGAGAGAGAGAGAGAGAGAGAGAGAGAGAGAGAGAGAGAGAGAGAGAGAGAGAGAGAGAGAGAGAGAGAGAGAAAGAGAGAGAGATGTTCCCACGTATGAGAAAACAAAATAAAATTTAAAAAAATATATTGTAGGGGTATCCACATGCCAAGTCTGCCAACAGAGGGCAGCTTGGCACCTTAGTTCACCCGTGAGCGACCACATAGGCCTCCGGTTAATATATAAGCCCTTGACCCGGTTCATATGACCGCATCTAAGGCAGGGGTTACCAACAATGCCTTACTGATGAGTCCAGTCGGTAACCCCGGGACGAAACGGACCATGAGCCATTGCTCTAAATATAGCTCAGATAACATCGCGCCAGCGCATTATCGGCAACACTTAGAGCACGCTTTGCAACTTGCAATCTTCAGTATTGACGGCCAGGTACAAGACAATTTACTGGCAAATTACAGGCAAAACATGTCAGGCAAAATCCACAAGCTAATTGTCAGTGAATTGTATGCCAATTGGCACGGTATATCATGCATTTTGCTGCGCAATATATATATATATATATATATAGAAATAAATAAAACATTCTTTTTTTTTATTTAATAATTAACTTATTAAAATACGTAAATACTTCAAAAACATAATAATACATATATTAAATAATATAAAATAATATAATATAAAGTATTGTAATATAATATACATATATATATATATACATATCGGTCATCGGTCTTGCAGTCTTTATAATATAATATATTAGCTAGAATAGTGACAGTCAAGCCGTCCTTGCTTATATTCACCCACGTAGAATCTGAAATTAACCTCATTACTACAATAAATTATATTGAAAATAAAAATAAAATTAAATTAATAACAAATAAAAATATAATAATAAATATAATAAAATAAAAATAATAAAAGAAATGTTCTTTGTTAGTAAAGGACAATCTGATTGCCCCCACCACCTTAAATTTAGAATCACCTTGGTGTTCGACATTTCGATCCGCTACAGTTTAATTTATTTTATTTTTATTTTTGATTTTGAATATAATTTATTGTAGTAATAAGTTTTATTTCAGATTCTACGGGGGTAACTATAAATAAGGATAGTCTGACTGTCATTATTTTAGCTAATATATTATATTATAAAGGGTGCAAGACCGATGAAAATATTTATTAATATATATATATATATATATATATATATATATATATATATATATATATATTATTTTTATTTTAAAACATTTCTTCTGAATATTCTAATACATTCTCTTGTTCTTTTTTTTTTTTTGTATATCTTCAGTTTTAATTTCTATACTATCTTTTTGGCTGTTTTGATATTACAGTATACACCTTGTCTCCTATCTTTCTTGTTAATGTAATGTCTTTATTACCATCTGTATCTGATCTGATACTGTTTGTCATTGTTCAATATTTCCATCTGTTCTCGTTACAATTTGAGTAGAAACAGAACATGCAATAGACCTTTCAATGGTATGTGGGTATGATGCAGCTTGCCAAATTTTTGCCAATTGGTTTTGCCACTTATTCTGAATTATGAAATGAATAATTACGTTCAGTCATGGTAAATATTTTATTGTTTTTATTTGTACTGTACAATTTATTACTTACTTTCCATCGATATCAAAATCTAATTTTTGACTATTTGATGGTATTTCAGAAGAAGGTTATAATAATTCCTCACAAAGATTTTTTCCAATAAATTTTCTATTAAAAAAATCTTCAATTATTTTCAAAGCTTTAATAGAAGGTATATTTAAAGGATTATTAATTTAAAATATGAGGTACTTACAAAAGAACTTTGAATTTGAATCATCATTGGTTATTAAAACTTCATCATGAGGAACCCTTTTATCAAAATTTTCTGACATTGGCAATGTATTTGAATAATTATCTACTTTTATAATAAAAATGAATTCATTATTAAATTAACTTAATTGAAAATATAATGTATTAATATAATATATAAGAAAATTTGTATATATGTTATATATATATATATATATATATATATATATATATATATATATATATAATATATATTAAAATATAATATTATATATAATATATAATAAAATTTGAAAAAGAGTCGCATTAAACATGAAAAAAATTTTTTAAAAAATCTTTGTAAATTAAATTTAATATATGCAATACCATATTTTAAAGAAATTCTTTTTATTTACAGTATTATGAAAATAAAATTACCTAAGTCTTTTCTAATTAAAATTTAGCAAAAAAAAAATAAAATATTTAATACGATTCATACTGTACAATAAGATTCTTAATGTTGTTTCTAATCATACAGCAATTTAAATTATTAGAATAAATGATACAATTTGCTAACTTATAATAAAAACTGCAAAAAATTTCTTTTACATAGTCATTTTTAACTCTTCACTCCTTATTTTATTAGATATTTCCATTTATTTAATTGTTTGAATTAATATTTTAATATTCAACAAAATATCTTTACAAATTTTAAAATAAATAACATTGATATAGAGCAACTTATTTTGAAAACATCCAAAAATATTTTTATCATTTCCAAATCCACTAAAATCACCAAAAAGTTTCTCATTAAATTATCCATTTAGGTTTCAAAAAAACGAGTCATCTATGTGGGGTCGCTGATTATTTTAAGGTAATATCGACTATTTGGCTGCCTACTATATACCAGGACAAAAAAATGATTTATAACTAATAATTAAAACAAATAATTATAACTAATACCTAAGTAATACCTGTAGTTATTGACATCGTCTTCGTTATCATTGTTTTGCCCAATTGGATTTCTGAAACTATCTCTGTAGTGTTGATTATCTTCAAACATGTAAAAAATTTAATAACTATTAGAGTTATTTATGAGTAAAAGTAATATATTGTCATATATATGTTATACATAATCAGATATAATCGTGAAATAGCATATCGGTCTGCCACCTATATTACTATAGACACACTTCGCGTACTATTATATATATATATATATATATATATATATATATATATATATATATATATATATTAAAAAAAAATGGTAGAATGATTATTGATATAATAATTGAGAGCCTGACAGTCCTTATTTATATTTACCATATTATTACACTCCACATTTGCATAATTAACCTTATATAAAATTTAAAAATTACTCGACTATATGAATTCTTAATAATTTATTAAGTTACAAAAGCAAATACATACAGTTTTATTGAAATAAAATTGAAAACACAATTTCTAATATACATCTTCATGCAATCTGCAATCCGTACCAGAAGTGCACATATACACAAACTTAATTATAACCAAATTAGAACTTATTATAAATAAATAAATAAATATATGTATAACATATTTATTATATATTTTTTTAATAGAAATGCTGATTACACAAAATAAAATTTTTATTCAATAAATTATATATTTGTTACATATCATATGATATGATATGGTATGATATCATATCATACTAATTTATAAAGACAAAGCGTGTTTTTGTTTGTACGCGAGAACCGAAAAAACTACTGAACCGATTGTTCTGAAATTTGACATGTAGATTCTATATTATCATGGGAAGGACATAGGCTATGTTTTTTCTTGAAAATCATTTTACTTTTAACAATCAATTAAGTTAACAGTTTTAGTGGTCAGTTTCCCCAGCGGCCACTAGGTGGCGTCTTGAATCACGAACATCAACTCAATGTATTCGGCTTAAAGTATTAATACCAGACCAGCTCAAGTGAATGTTCATATCCAACTTTGGGATTCGTATCCTAAAGAAGGTATGACGTTAGTCGGTATTACCTTTTTTGTTCTTTAGCTTAATCTGACACTACTTTCACACCTTATGGATATCTTTTGATTTTGTATATTTTTAAATTTTTCTCACGTGAAAAATGCTCTCTCTCTCTCTCTCTCTCTCTCTCTGTCTTCTTTTATAAGATGGTTGTATGCTAAACCATACTAAAAATAATTTGTGAAAACAAATTATAAGAATAATTTGATATTTTTTTGAATATTCTGTTATATTCTGTGTGTGTATGTATGTGTGTGTGAGAGAGAGAGAGATTAACAGAGTCCTGCTAAATCGTGTGTGAGTCAAGTGGAGCGAGTGCAGATCAAGTATGAACTTGCATTAGGAGAATGAGTATTGGATTTCTAATGTGCGAAAGACGCCGACGCTTACGGGGGAAAACCCGATCGCATTAGAGAGAGCGAACTAACGGTACCTGATGCACCGCGCCGACAGAATGCATCGAGGCGACCTGACACCTGAGGCAGAAGGTCCCGAGCCACCGCACCGAGCGGATCGATCAGATAGAGTTAACTGAAGACCCCCGAGCCGTTGATGGCATTGTGGCGAGTGACACCGAACCATGTATAAGGGCGGGTGACGCCGGGAAGTATTTCGTGGCAACCGTATATATAATAATATACCGTATATATAACATTTCGTACCCGAAATGTCGCCGCGTACAATGCCCATATTAGAAAATCATGTGATCACGCCGATATCGTTGTCGAAGCAAAGAAAAGGGGAATTGCTTGAGTTGCTTAACAAATATCGCGTTTGCGCGGCCATGAACGATTTTGAGATAGGCTTCACAGACAAACAGTATATGGATATCGAGGAAAAGCCAGGTAGCTCACCCGTATACTCAAAACCATATAAGACGAGCGTAGAACAAAGGTCAATTATGCAGAAGATAGTCGGTGATTGGAAAAAAGCAGGAATTGTAACTGAGACAAAATCCGTGTACGCCTGTCCCTGCCTTCTAGTGGAAAAGGCAGATGGTACGCATAGACTAGTAGTCGATTACCGTAAATTAAATAAGCAGATCGTATGAATGAATTTTCTATTATCGAGTATGGATGACGGGTTGGAAGAGCTGCACGGACCGAAAATATTTGCAACGTTATACCTCGCGCACGGATATTTGCAAATGCGCCTAACAGAGCGCGCGAAGGAGAAGACCGCCTTTATTACACCAGACAAGACCGGGCAATTTGAGCGCGTCATGTTCGGTCTTATGAATGCTCCCTTTTATTTTACACAATTAATAAAGAACATTTTCGGGAAATATGAGAATAAATTGGTACTCACCTTTTTCGATGATTTTCTATTATATGCGCAGGACTGGGGCTAGCTCTTGAAAAAATTAGAAACAGTGTTGAAACTTTTGAAGGAAGGGGGGTTGACGTTAAATTTAAAAAAGTGTAGATTCGGACTTGAACAGGTTGAATACTTAGGGTTAGTAATAGGAAAAGACGGAATTAGCCCAGTAGAGAGAAAAGTTCGCGCGATATTAGATTTTCCTGTGCCACGTAATGTCCACGAAGTACGGCGTATTCATGGAATGGCAACTTTTTTCGGAGATTCGTACCAGGATTCACTAGTATCATGGCACCCATTATTAAATTATTAAAAAAGGATATTGTATTCGTTTGGAGCGCAGAGCAAGAGGCCACGTTTCAGACTATTAAGAAGAAATTATCCAGTAAACGGGTGCTGGCTTATTTTGATCATGGGGCTTCGCGTACGAAATTGCATACCGATGCATCCGCAGATGGCCTTGCGGCGATGTTGTTCCAACAAAATGAACAGGGCGAGTTACATTTAGTGTACGCGATAAGTAAACGAACATCGGAGGTAGAACGATTTTATCATTCGAGTAAACTCGAGCTTTTAGCCATTGTGCGTGCGTTGGAGAGATTGCGATCGTTACTTATAGGACTTCCGTTCTAATTATAACCGACTGTCAGGCCTTAGTTTATATAAACTCGAAGCCGACACAAAACCCGCAAATTGTACGATGGTTGAGCATGTTGACAGAATTTGATTATGAGGTTCATCATAGAAAAGGGGAAAAATGCAGCACGTCGATGCACTATCCCGAGCGCCAATTGAAACCGTAGAAGACCTACCAGCGGCGACAACGTTTAATGTCTTAGTTCACGAAGATGAAATACTTATGTACCAACACACCGACGAGTTATTGACAAATAAAATACGCATTTTAAAAAAGGCAGCGTGCGAGAGAACTCCGAGAGAAGTAGGCGAGATAAAAAATTTTATGTTGAGCGACGGTATTATGTATAAACGCGACGAAGCGACGGATAACAAACAATTGTACGTAGTTCCGCGAGCCATACGAAAGGCTATTGTAATTAAAAATCATGACCTTGCTAGTCACTTTGGGGTAAACCGTACGGTAGCGAGAATCCGAGAGTTTTATTATTTTCCAAAAATGCGTAGTTACGTAAGAAGACATATTGCAGCTTGCTTAGAATGTATTCTTGCGAAGGCAAAAGTAGGGAAACAGACCGGAGAATTGCATCCTATTCCACCGGAAAGAAAACCCTTTCAGATCGTGAATGTGGATCACTTAGGCCCATTTATAACTTCTTCCCGAAAGAACAAGTACATTCTAGTAGCTATTTGTAACCTTACGAAATTCGCGCAGTTATTCGCCGTACGTGACGTAAAGGCTAAGGCAATGGTAAATAAACTACAAACACTTGTAGATAGATTTAGAGCTCCAGAGCGTATGATTTCGGACAGGGGTACAGCTTTTACGGCAAAAATATTTAAGGAATTTTGTGATAATAACGGTATAAAGCACACGCACAATTCGAGTAGAGATGCGCAAGCAAATGGTCAAGTAGAAAGTTTCAATCAGACTATTTTGGCCGCCCTGCAAACAAACTTACTTGACAGATAAGGAACCCATTGGGATAGGAGCTTAGCAAAAATAGAACGCGATTTAAATAGCGCGATGTGTAAAACGACGGGTCATACGCCGTTCGAGTGATTGTATGGGTACATTCCGCGATTGGCGAAGGTTTAAGTTGAGCACTAACTGTTAACGCGGAGATATATCGATTCCCCGAGGAAATTAGGCGTGAGGCAATAGAAAAAATAGAGAGGGAACAAATAATTGCGAAGAAACGATACGATAGATCAAGGGTTAAAAACGTTAGGTTCTTAATAGGAGAAATAGTCTACGTGAACCAAAATGCGATTGCGACAGGCGAGTCAACTAAGTTAAAAAGCCGATACAAGGGGCCATTCGCCATACCAAGATTTTACCCTCTGATACGTATCGTATCCAAAACTTACGTGCTAAGAGCGACACGAGTAAAACGTTTACGGCGCATGTGAGTCAATTGAAAATTTGGCGTGGATGTAAGAATGACAGTGAAAGCGAATGTGAGGAGAGTGATCGCGATGACTCCGAACATGAATATGCGAATGATTGTAATAAAAAAAATCATGTTAAATACAAACCGAATGCAGGCCAAAATGATGTAAATTGTAAGGACTGTGTAAATAAGAAAATTCTCCGTCGAAGCGCACGCTTACAAGAGCGCCAGAAAAGAATGTAACGTGACTTGGGGGCCAAGCCACTACAAGGATGGCCGATTGTTATATTCTGTGTGTGTATGTGTGTGAGAGAGAGAGAGAGAGAGAGAGAGAGAGAGAGAGAGAGAGAAGGAGAGGGAGAGAGAGTGAGAGAGCGAGATGAACAGAGTGGTGCTGAAGCGTGTGTGAGTCAAGTGGAGCAAGTGCAGATCAAGTATGAACTTGTATTAGGATAATGACCATTGTATTTCTAATGTGCGAAAGACGCTGAAGTTTACGGGGGAAAACCCGATCGCATTAGGGAGAGCGAACTAACGGTACCTGATGCACCGCGCCGACAGAATGCATTGAAGCGATCTGACACCTGAAGCAGAAGGTCCCGAGCCACCGCACCGAGCGGATCGATTAGATAGAGTTAACTGAAGACACGCAGAGCCGTTGATGGCATTGTGGCAAGTGACGCCGATCCGTGTATAAGGGCGGGTGACGCCGGGAAGTATTTCGTGGCAACCGTGCCGTAATTCGTTGAATTTATTCAAATATATGTATGTGTAAAATACTTAAGTAAAGCTTTAAATGTGAATTCTGGTTGAATTTTCTTAATTGATTCCTCCCTCCACATACGCTCTTATAACAATTCAATTTTTTTCTATGCAAGAAGAAAATTGTATAGTTATTTTGAAACATGAATTATACAGAATGTTCAAATAAAAGCATCAAAATACCCAAATAATTTTTTAAATTAAACCCTTTTCAGTCTACACTTTTCAGATTTTTCTCTTGCTTATTGAATTGTCAAACATAAATCAAATTATTGTAATATTATAAGGGGTATAATATAATATATGTAATACATATATTCAGTATATATGTAGAGTTGTGGTCTTGTCGATTATTATTTAAAAAAATTAATTTTAAAAAATAATTAAAATTATTTAAATTAACATATATCTATATATACCATTTCATATAACCAAAAATGTAAATTTCAATATAAATTGATAGAAGTGGTATCCAATATAAATTGTGTTTTGTTTTTTTACTACTTTACATTTGTGAATTATTAATTATTTAAGCAAACAAATTGAAGTTAATTTCTATTGGGGCCCCTCTTTGATACGCCAACAAGTACAACCGCCTTAAAACTATTATTTATTATATATATAGATATACATATATATATATATATATATATATATATATATATATATTATATATATTATATATATATATCATATATATATATTTTTATATATATATATAAATCATTATATATTAAAAATAAAAACACAGAATATAAAAAACCCCCCCTCACAGATACAAGTGTTCTTTAGTAATTCGTTAGATAATAATTATTAATTAAATTAATCGATTATTTATGTTATTGCATATAAATTAAAGATATAATATTTATTATTGTAATAAATACAGAGTATAATATTCATATTAAAATACTTCGATACACTGATAAGTGTAAACGATATACTGATGTTATATATTATAACCTTAAAGTATAAATATATATTACTTTTTTATAGAAAATCGACGTTCGAAAAAAAATTATGTAACAGTATAAATATCAGCAGTGTTTTTTAAAATTCTGTATTTAAATTTCTAAATACTATAAATTTATATATATATATATATATATATATATATATATATATATATATATGTAAAACATACGAAAATTGGAACTATGAATATAATTGTTTGATAGAAGAAGGAAAGTCTATCAAAATATCGAACGCTCGTGCATAACCTCTATAAAAGTTTTGAATTATTTCTCTTGCATATATTCGGCAATAAGCCGAAGATTTTTGCAAGTTCGTCAAGCAACTTGCGCTGATGTATTGCCGACAATAATTTGATTTTTGTTGTCTCACAATGTACTTGCGCAAATTTGACGCAACTGGGCGGCAAACCACGTAGGCTTGCGTACGGTTGGCACGCGCTGTTATCTGGGAGGTGTCTACATACGGGAATGTAGAATCCCCTGTGATACACCCTATAATATCCATAACGTGTGAGAATAGTGTCACATTAACCTGAAGAAGAATAAGGGTAATACCGACTATAACGTCACACCTTCTTTCGGTTACGAATTGCAAAGCTGGATATGAACATTCATTAGAGCGGGCTGGTATTATTCCCTTATATCATAACACAAATGAGTCATAATCTCAATATTACATATATAACAATACTTTCTAACAATATAAATATAAAAATATAATAATACTATAAATGTATAAAAGTAAAATATAATAACAAAAAAAAACAAATAATAATAATAATAATAATATTAATATTACTTAGGATATGCTTATGTGTATCCTAAATCAATTACTAAGATAACGTTCTCTATAGAATCGAATCAGCGCAGGCTTAAAAGCAGAGGTTTTCTAGGAAGATCTTATATGTGCTGGTATCTCATTCCACAAACGTGAAACAGCAATGGTGAATGAGTACATATTGCGTGATAATCGTGCCTTATTAATAAATAGGTCAATGTCAACATTACGGAGCGAAGCTAAACTGATACTTTTTTAAAATTTTAGCGTATTATAAATATAAAGTGGTTCACCGTGTCTCAGTACAGATGCCATTAGCATAACGGTAAGCTACTCTCTACGTAGATTATATGGTAAAATTCCTAGGGTCCTGTAAGCGGAGGAAATATGATCGGATTTTTTAAGGTCTAAAGCGAACCGATTTGCAGCGTTCTTACAGCTATGTAACTTCAACATCAGTTCGGCGAAAGGTCAAGAAAGAGAGAACAGCAATAATCTAAGTATGGAAAAACTAGCTACTTAATAAGTCCTACTTTTAACTGACGTGTAAAGCAGTTACTGCTTTTGAGTAATCTTGCTAACGCTGCAAAACATTTCCTTGCGGTGAGCATGCATTGCGGGGCCCAAGTTAAGGAGCTATCGAAGGTAATACCGAATATTTTAATAGTATTAGTGTATGCAACTCTATCGTGGTTTAAGTGAAGTGACGTAAAATCGGAGATAGTGAGACGATTCACAAAGTTCCTAGTACCTAACCAAATGGATTGTGTTTTACTGGCGTTGATAGAAAGGCTATTAGAAGTCGCCCAAACAAATAGATTATGAAGGTCAATGTTCATCTTCATAATTATTATTTCTAAATCTCTAAACTGCCCACTAATGTAAATGGTAAAATCCTCAGCGTAGAGGTGATATTTACTATATTGGATAGCTAATGGAGCATCATTAATAAATAGAAAGAACGATGGGGCAAATAAGCTACCTTGCCGAACTCCAAACGTGCGAGTCATCATAGAGGAATTTGCACCTGTAGTTGAGCTTACGTATTTTTTCCTATTAGATAAAAATGAGGCAATCCAGTTAAGCGAAGCATGAGAAAAACCAAAGTGTTCCAGTTTTCTGCATAATAATGGTATATTAACCAAGTCGAAAGCTCGAGAAAAGTCAATCGCAACCAAGAGTACAACTTCTTTGTTATCGGAGGCTTGACGAATCTCATCACAAATTTTTAAAAGAGCTGTTTGTGTGCTATGTGGTTTTCTAAAACCCGACTGGTTGTTGTCTAGTATCTTATTTTCAGTGATAAACCCGGACAATTGCTTATATGCAACACGTTCTAGAATTTTTGATGTAGCGCAGAGTATACTAATCGGTCTATAATGACTCATTTCACGTGGCGGTTGACATTTAGGTATTGGAATAACCTTTGCAATTTTCCAAGTAGTTGGGAATATTCCTGATTGTAAGGAAGAATTATAAATATTTACAAGTGTGGGTAAAATTATTGGCAGGCTTTGTTTAAGATAATTTATTGGGATGTTATCAATCCCATGAGCATTAGAATGCATAGTAAGAATAGCTTCGACAACTTCTATCGGTTCAATATGGCGAAAAAAGAATCGAATATCTGGGGATATTCTCACCGTGGGTCTTTCATCGGAGAGTGCACTAACCTGATTATCAGCAATGAAAAACTTGTTGAGATCGTCAAGACTAGTAGGAAGTGGAAATGTTTGCTTAACCTTAGATGTAGCACCCATTTTATTAATTAATTTCCATAGCTCTGTATTACTTCTAGCTGCTAGCAACTTATTTGCGAAGTAATGTGAGAGTGCATTACGAGTAGCCGTTTTTACTTTATTACGTAGAGTCTTATACGTAGAAAGGTTAGTGAGGCGGTTAAATTTCCTGTACCAAGTCCACGCTCTATTTTTGGATTTAATAAGTTTTTTAATATCATGGGTCAATCATGGAGTGGATTTGCGAGTTTTTTGAGTGATGGTGGCATATGGAGCATAAATATCATATATCGAATTTAGGAAATTCTAGAAAAGCGAAACTTTCTCATTTACACCATTAGAGTGATCAATGGTACTCCACTCAATATGACTAAGATCCTTTAAAAAGGCATTAATTTCAAAATGACGAAATTGACGAAAGGTAGATTTTGTTATAGACGTTTGTGGAACCGGAAGAGATTTGTCACACAGAAATGCATCTTGTTGAGAGATGTTTGGAGCATAAGTCTGGTTGGAATAAATAACCTTTGAAGGATCGCTAACACAAATGTAATCTATTGTGGACGAAGTTCCAACGTGATGAGTAGGTTTGAAGGCAATGGGATTCAATTTACTTACAGTGAAATATTTTTTTAAGATAGTGCTTAAAGTAGAAGTGGCTATCCAATTAATATTAAAATCGCCTACGAGTA
Organism: Sycobia sp. Sy_11; assembly: GCA_018907035.1. Classification (NCBI taxonomy): domain Eukaryota; kingdom Metazoa; phylum Arthropoda; class Insecta; order Hymenoptera; family Epichrysomallidae; genus Sycobia; species Sycobia sp. Sy_11. The sequence continues at coordinate 1,606,440 of JACCIC010000020.1, forward strand.
AGCAAAAGCCGTAAGCTGCATTGCAATTTAGAAATGCTTCTTCAATATCATTCCAAAAGCCACATTTAGGGGGACTATAAACTATATAAAAAAGGACTTTTAAATTGCCAACATATAAAATACAAATAAGAAATTCAGGCCTTTTAATGTATATTTCAGACTGTTGTGAGTAGTCTATAATCCTTGTCGAAATCGAATGATGTACAAAGATAGCAACCCCTCCTCCACCTTTGCTGATTCGATCAACGCGATAAAAATTATAATATGGAATGTCAAAAAAGCTCGACGCTCGGGTTTAAGCCAAGATTCACTAATAGCTAAAACATAAGGTTTCGTATCGCTAAGTAAAGATACAATGTCCGAAAAATGTGCTTCGAAGAATTGTGCATTGATATGAACAATACGTAGATTAACATCATTTATATTATTATAAGTCATAATTTATCCAAGCAATTTTACGCTCAATTTTTCTACGAAGAATCGGACATTTGAATCTATCATTGGCCGCGTAAGAGCATGTGTTAGTCGGATTGATCTCGAAACAATTAATACATTTTAAATTTTCTTTGTTTTTACAAGATTGCGGAGTGTGCTCATTGGTACAGTATACACAAGAAATTTTTTTATTACAATTAGTAGCTATGTGACCAAAGCCGTTGCACTTAAAGCATTGTAACACAGACACATGGTCCTCAATACTACAAGCAATCCATTTTATGTTTAATTTTCCTTTGTTTAACAACGATAGTCTATACGAAGGCGTAGTTTCTATAATACAAGAGCGATGTTTTTTATTATGAACTGGATAAATATAAACAATTTTTACTTCGTCAAACAGAGCTCCATTTAAATTTTGTTCGCGTATGCAATGAGATATATCATCTTTATCCATCTCGACAAGTATGCCATGTACTATTAAGCGAGGATTTTGTTTGACATTTGTTTTTATTTCAAGACCAGCAGTAGAAAGTTCGGAGCAATTTGCAAGTGCCGCCGCGTTACAATGATCCCCTTCGATAACAACAGAGTTTTTCGGATCCAGATTAATGCGTTTAACTTGCAATTTAAATTTAGCAGGATCAATTGTTTGCATTACTACTTCTTTAGTAGCATTAGAAGAAGTTAAAAATATTGCTGAACTTTCTGTCGAACCTGTAATAATGCGATCGTTGTTATTTATCGGAATGGTTTTCTTATTACTAAAACGTACATGGTTAGATAACTCGCTATAACATGAGAAAACGAATCATGTTTATTTCGTTTGACAGCGTTAGCGTACGCTGTGCCGAGGTCATTCGAAGTAGGTTCAACAATAGCCGATTTAATAGCATTAATGTTTACAAATGTATCCGATATTGAGGACTTAAATTCACGCACACATTGTTGTCTTTCAAGTAAATGTAAATAAGCGTTGGTGAGCGAATTGTAAACACTGGACATTTCTATTACTGCATGACGTAATAAGTCCTTTAATTCTGTCGATATTTCTTTCGAGAGACGTTCTAAAAGCGTGCGTTGCACTTCTTTCCATTTTAATTCTAAATCATTTACCTCGGTTATTGAAAGTGGGGGCATCGAATAAGCCGTAGTCGGTGGTTTGTTGATTTATACCACTACTACCTTCAGTTGATCTGTCCGAGTCAATGCCGATTGTCTCTAACTTTCTGCTGCGGGAAGCCGTATCAGCTGATTTGATTCGTTTCTTACGAATCATAATTTATTATATTAACTACAGATGGCAGTATGATCGACTCGAAAATTTTATGTAGTCGTTATTGCTAAAATAAAAATTAATTAAAATAATATAATTTTTATGGGCAGAAATTAAAAATCACAAAAAAAGCACAGTTTAATACACAGAAATACTTAGAAACACTTTGCAGCTATCGTTGAACTTAATAGTCGGCGTCGAAGTCGCCTGTGTAGTTGCTTTACTTTCATGTGTGATGCTTTCAATATGGCGAGCAAGTAAGCGTCTTGTCGTCTATCTTAAGAAGCAGATAGAATTCGATCATGGGGGCTTTCAATATGAAGCCAAACTGTTTAATGTACTATAGGCAACGAGCAGTTAATGATATATCCACCTGCAAAATTGATCTCCCAAAAAAAAATGTTGAACAACAAGAATTTGAATTATGTTAGGAGCGACATGAAACGTGTGTGAAATACTCACCCAGCCAAGAGAGAGAGAGAGAGAGAGAGAACAGAGAGAGCGAGCGAGAGCGAGAACGAGAGAGTGAGAGACTAACATCAACACCATCATCGGTATTAAGGTCGTATCATTGAGAGTCCGATCTCTCGTCCACTATAATAATTAAATCTCTGCCCAATGCTTATAGCAATTGCACAACCTTGTCGTAGTGTACCGAATCGGTGTATTTTCATCTCTGAGATCTGCAACCGATTGTACAGCAGGAAGGGGAGCGGGACGTAAAGAACGCGCATAAAACTCATAATGCGCAATCTCGCGTGATTGTCTCTCCGTTCCGTGGCCTGCTTTATGTATTGTACCTGTATGCGTATATAGTTGATTCCGTAAGGTATAAAACGATCAGTGCCCTCCCGCACATAACAAACAGAGGAAAGACGATTGAGGACGACGCGCGACCTGCGGCGTGGGCGTTTGACTCCACACGAGAGCGAGCGAGAGAGAGAGAGAGAGAGAGGAAAAATCGGATTGCTCGATTTGCTATATACAAGAAATATTGTAACTGGAGTAGCTTAGACTCGAGGATAATACACCCCTAAATCTGACTTACATTAGGAAATGTATACTATATATAGTAAGGGAAAGCATTACTTAGATTAGTAACATTTTGAAGTTCTTTAAAAATTTCTTAAAAATAAACTAAAAATTACTTAAATATATAAAAATTAAATATAAAAAGTATTTATTCTAGAATTAGAGTGCAAATGATACAGCATGGAATTTTTTTCATATTATCGAAAGGATTTTACAAGCGGAGACTATTATAAAGAATATTATTTATTATAGAATTGTTAATAATAATTTAACTTTTCATTGTATTCCTGAACCTGACGCGGCTCAAATACAAAAGTCCAATTTATTTAATAACATTGAAATCGTAATCAAGTACAGAAAATGAAAATGCATGAGAAGATATTAATGCATAATATTTAACATAACAGAAAGTTCTTCATCATCAACAAAAGAAAAAAACTACCGTTACTTATAGTGTCCTGTGTGACGAACCACAAAATTACGATTTTGACTGTGAATAGTTTTACACAGAAGAAATGGGGAATTAATCTAAAATTAAAAATTATATTTAAAATTTGCACGTAATTAAAAATGACTTTATAAATATAAATATTTTATGATACTATTTGATATTAATATGTTAATAATAATTATTCAGAAATAAAGTTCTTTTTCTCTATATTCAGTTACAAATTCTACACAGAAATAAATTTTCTGATATTTATTACCTACCAATATTTGTATACCTGATATTTATAACCCTAAATACCTTATATTTATAACCCTTAACACCTGATATTTATAACCCTTAATAGTTTTTTAAATTTATTGAAAGTAACATATTTGTTTATCAGTTCTTATTAAGATTTATCATTCAATGTTAAAAGAGATTAATTGTTATAAGCAGCGTAAAATTATATTTAACTATATAGATATATAAAATTTGTTATGGATAATCTTTAGAAAAAATTCGAATTCCATCACAATTAAATATTTTTGATGTTTAGTGTTTAGATTGTAGTATTTAGCTTGTACTCACGAATGCGATTTTTTTAGTGGTCATCGCAAATTATCAAATAAGTCATGTGATGATTCTTAGAATAAAGCTTGATGTATTTGATTCATAGTTATTGGTTTTGATAAATGCAATCTACCGCCGACTCCAAGTATTCTTTCATCTAGAACTGAGTTCTACGTTATTATGCTGTCGTCTACCACCTTTGAATTAATTAACGGGATTATTTCTGTACAAAAAGATTCAATTTGCACTAATTTCATAACAATAATTTCAACGCCTTTTATTTCTCCGACCGTTCAAACATTAAAACAGTTATTCATCTTTCGACACCCATAGTGACAATTATTTACAAACCGGACATACCGGTTCATATATACTTCAATTTCTTAAACGTCGACAAGCACTGAAATATCGAAGTGCTAATTATTGTGCTAGCCTTTAAGGTAACGATTGTTTTACATTCAGATAGGGGTGTTAGAGGGATTTTCTAGACTAGCCGGATACCTTCGTTTTCATTTAGCCAACTGGGACTATAAAAACCATAAGTCGTTTTCAATAAAATCCTTGCGCTTCACACCTCGAGATAATACAGCATCTGAATCAAAGGCATTTTTATGAAATAGGGTAAAAAATTGTTATATGATCAAAATTTAGAAAACCTTAGTATTTTATGCCAAAAATTATTTTTGTTTGAAAACTGGTGAATTTTGAGCAGAAAGGCTTCTAAAGTCTCATGCTCCAAACATGCATGTTTAATATAGTTACGATTTTGTATAGATCAACTTTTGACCTCTGTACCAATTTTGTTTACTTGTAAAATAGTAATAAATTCAAGATGTTACTTTCGGTTTATATAATAATATTTATAAATATCATTTTAAATATTCAAAAAAGGTTAGTTAATTGTATTTCGAGAAGTAGTCAAATGAGCGAAAAACAGCGAAATTTAAACTTAAATTGAGAACTTTTAAAATACATATTTTTCGAGAATGAACCTCAACAGCTTTATTGCTCAAACTTTTCTGTTTTTTTAGAAAAAATTCTCTGGTATCAAATTGTACTTTTTCTCAATTTGTTTAAATAATTGCAATTTCAACAATGGTTTACTTTATTTAATAAAAATTACTCTGTATTTGCATTTCTCAGATCCAAATAAATGAAAAGACTTCTTAAATGTAGCATTGAATCTCTTCTACCATCGGCATATATACATACAAGACAGACGTCTTAACATTAAATTATATTTATTTTAGAGTATGCGCAAGTCACTCTATCACCCATCCTTATTTATAAGTGGCTTTACATTCCCTATTATATAATACGTAACTGACAGTATAGAGTATAGTGTTTATTACATTATTAATATTCAATAAACATAATTAAAAATTTAAAGTTGTTTAAAAATTTTTGCAACAATGGAGTAAGATTATATTAGATGTAATATGAATGATTGCAATACACAGTGATGCATTTAGTTTTCATGAAAATAAATAAAAATGATATAATTTATTTAATGAGGATATGGACGGTTTAGATTCAATATGAAACAGTTATTAAATTATTTTTACTTTTAGTTACTATTTTTGACAGTCGCCCGAACGTGCCTAATATTATCCTGATTATTTTTTGTGCATCACCGCAGTAATATAAGCACAACTCAAAATTGATACAATCATCAATAAAATAGATATTGTAATGTTTCTTATTCCATAAAACAACATACAAGCAAAAATATGCAATATAAAAAATAAAAAATGCTCGTTTTTATACCTACTTCAAAAAATCTGCAGTCGTTAAAAGGGACTTTACATAGATAAACTGTGTAATGTATTCGTAATAGTTCGTAAGCTTCGGACCTATATTTAATATTTTGAAACTGGAATTATGCTATTTAGTCGTTTACAATTAAATAAAAATTGATTTCTTCTTGGAAATGAACAACTTCTATATGATAATTAGATAAATTATTATTAAAAATCTTCGTATTGCATTTGTTGTGAATGTTAATTGCTTTTATACATTCGCGTTTAATTACGAGTGCACTTTTATTATTCGTATCAATCCGGCTTCTTTTTAATTGAAATTCAATGCATTACTAATAACAGTAGTTAAATAAATCAGTTAACCTATTCGTATACCGAATGCATGAACGAGACTATAATTAACTATTGAATCACATTCGTTATATCGATGCGGAAGAGCGGAATGCCATAGGATAATTATGTTGTATATATTGACATAATAGTGGGATGGATAAATGCTGTAACTTAATCATTCGATAACAGATATACGCTCTTGTTTTCAGCGAAGTCCTACAAATTATAACAATTTTCATCTAATTTACACTTACTATTGCTTCTCTATTAAAAATACAATTTATAAAAATAAACAATAACATTTAATGCAATTATATATATAGTAAGGAAAAACTTTCATTTATTAAATTAAATAAAAATTATAATAATTAAATAATTAACAAAATGTACTAGAATTTGATTTTTTGCTTGATTAAAAAAATTAAATGATAAACACAATGTAATTTTTTGCAAGTATATATATCAAGCTGTTGAGGAAGCATATCGGAAAAAAAATGTTTTTCATATATATATTGGAAACAGTATATTTAAGTAATTTACTCAAACGTAATTTCAGAAATATTTGATAGAAATTTGCAGTGTTTTATAAAAAAAAAAAAAAAAAAAAAAAAAACAAACAGAAACAATATATGCTCTTATATCATAAATCTTTATACTACATATAAATTTTGTAAAAATCTTCAATTAAATAAAAAATCATTTTGGTCATAGTTTAAAATTTTCAAACAGGAAAAATTTATTGTCGTGTAATTAGTACACAGTTATACGATCAATATTATATTTCATAAAATTCCCATTTATTTTTTATTTCTCCGTTTAACCCACCTGCGCAGTCCAAGATTCTATATAACGAATTCCTTAATCGTGAGTCACAGACGGTGCGCGATTGCGCAAGAGCCGCTGAACTTTTATCCGTGATAAATAGACAGTGAGAGAGAGAGAGAGAGGCGCAGGTTGCAACTTCTCTATATCGGCTTTTAATATGCGCACTTATATAAAATCGAACAGTCGTAATAGCAAATACATGCGTGCATTATTTTACATTAAACCAGCGCCGCTGCGCTTTAACTGCAACAGACCTAGTATACATTACATCCAATTCGTCATGTCCTCCTTTATATATTACCATCCCATCAGAATACATCGCAACGAGGCTGACTTTAAATAGTTTTGCTGCGTGACTTAAAATACAATGTATTTTATACATTGTATTTACCATACGCACACGCATACGCTCATGTACGCACAGAGAGAGAGAGAGAGAGAGAGAGAGAGAGAGAGAGAGAGAGAGAGAGAGAGAGAGAGAGAGAGAGAGAGAGGGAGAGAGAGAAAGAGAGAAAGAAGACAAACAGGTGCACGAAATACTTATTGTATTGAGTATCGTCCCTCGTGACTTACGATCGACCGCGCAGGCACCCGCACAGCAGTTTTTAGTAGACCTATTCGTTTGTGAAACGATCGATGTACCTGTAGATATATGTGCACTATCGGCAAGAGCGGCTCGCGGCCTTTTCTTTCTGAACTTAATTGTTACGGGGAATCAGCGTCGTGTGAAGTTGCATAAGGAGACGTTTTAGGATACCAAGAAGGTGTGGCAGTTTTATTATCGGTACATTAATAATTTATTCTCCAATTTGCGCCATGAGAATGTGCAATGTGCTTATACGTTTTTTCATTAAATATATAATAATATTTTATCCCGTTAAGATCTTACTATGCGTGTATATCGATAAATACACGTTTAGATTTATTATAAAAAAATTAGTAGACGTCTGTAGAGTGACATAGGTTGCAAAATAACTGACTACACAAGAAAATACTATAAGGCAACACAACACGGAGAGAATTTATTCACACAAACGTTATACAAAAAGTTAACGTTCCAAGGGGATGCGTCGAATTCTGCGTGTAGGCGAGGACGCTACCTGAACTCTGACTGTCGCGTACGCATTGTTTTCTCATATTTGTTCTTGCATCTAACGGTGATAGAAAGGATATTTATTATTTATTTGTATTTATTTACTTCATTATTTTATTAATTTATTTATTATATTTCAAAGTATAGATATGTGCCTTATATTTCGTTCGAGGTTCGATTATTTAGGTTGTAGTTTTACTTGCCTTTAATATGTGTGCCTGTGTATACATGCATACGAATATTATATGTGTATATGCATATGCCTGCATGTAGGTCTATATCTATATATGCATTTGTGTATCGTGGATCTATATATATTTATATCCATACACTAGCGATAAGGGTTTTGTATAACGAGAATGATATTTCCAGAGTCAATTTGCTGACGCAACGTTCAATTGCGCTTCAGACAAGCAATTTGACGTTTATGTTCAATATTTCCAAGAGTTGCGCACCTTTTAATTGAAAATCTCTATATGTAACGCGATTTTATATTATAAGTGTGTTCCATGATCTATTTGCAGGCAGCACGAGCAGTACACATAAGCACTTGCCCAGAGAGAAAATCCTACTTTCCTCCGGGGTACACAAACACAAGGCGAACTGCAATTCTCTTTTGTGCATGAGGTGTGGTTGTTTTTCAGACATCAGAATCACATTGCTGCGTTAGTACATTTTCCATACTTCTCTAAGGCACGAACAAATGGGAAGCAATAAATGTACCCTTTGCGTGCGATACGTAGTGAATGATTATTCATTCGCAATATAGATTATTGTTATCTTCTTCTAAGAGACGTGCTTTTATCAATATTTAATTTACTGATTTATTCGTTCATATGAACATGTATCTATTCTCTGTCTCATATTTCTGTGTTTCAAAATCACATTGATATATCTTTAAGAATTCATCATAACTGTTCAGTTGATATCTCGTATTTGTGTTTTTTTGTGTTCATAAAATTTATAACGTAAAACTCTTTAAACATTGTGTAAGAATATAGCATATAGCGCGTCTAATGCGTACGTATATAATATAGAGTGTATGCGTGCGTGAGCAGAAAGAGAGATACATGTCGCGATCACCGAAACCGAGAAATATGTAGTTGGTCTTCATTGGAACTTGCTCTCGAGCGTATGTACATAATATATATATATATATATATATATATATATATATATATATATATATATATATATATATAAATTAGTATGTAATCAGTTAATAAATATATAGTTCTATGCGAAATAAGTGGCATCCTTACTTCAGTAAACCACCCCCTCACAGTTTAGAAGTGGAATTGAACAAAATAGTGATGCAATTGAATTGAAAAGTTTTGAAAATTTACTTTGAAATGTTGTTTTTCAAACGAAGAAATCGAGATATTGCGAGCAAGTAAGAAAAAAATTCATAATTATCAAATAGAGCTTCGTGAGTGAAAATTTGAACGAATCAATGTAAATTATTGTAATGTGCTTGGTTTTGTGACTATTGAAGTGCAAGTTTTACATTGGTTGAAAAAACAACACAGCCATCTTTTGTTCGAGGTTTCTTACGTTGACCCATTGCTTGGAAAGTCATATAGAGAGACCGCAATTCTCAGAATTAATCGTTTTGCTTTATTTCGAACAAGAAAGTAAATTTTGAATAGATTTGTGCACCTTGACGCTGAAAAATATAATTAGAAATATTGAAAATGGCTCACCACTTAACAGTTAATGAGCTACAAGAAATTTTACGTGAAAATAATATTTATATAACAGGGAATAAAATCGAACTTCTGATGCGACTAAAACAGTTAGATACAGAATGTATATTGGTACAAAATTCGATGGAAAGTAAAGATGCGTCAAACAAAGAAAAGGTGGAGATTGAACATGTAAAACAACAGCTTAAAGACCTACAAACGACGATAGCAGAGTTAAGTCATCAGTTCCAGCATATTGGAAATATGACACCATCGACCTCCGGCCAACAACAGTCGACATCGGGGCAGCAGATCAACACAGTGCTAAATCTCAACGATTCGGGAGAGGTAATTCGATAGCGTCGACAAACAATGGAACGGTAGAGACAAATCCGCGTATAACGATAAATGCGATATGTGAAATATTGAACTCTTTTGACGGCAATAGCGAAAATTTCGAAAATTGGTCACTACAATTGGACATGATTCGTAACGCTTATAATCTAAATGATTATATGACACGAATTGTAATACGTAGTAAATTGAAGGGAAAAGCATTATCTTGGTTTCACTCTAAACCAAAACATTTACGATTGTCAATTGATGTATTAGTTACAGAAATCAGGAAAATGATCTTTCGACGAAAATTAAGTAAATTAAAATTGCGTAAACAATTCGAAAGTAGAGTATGGTCGCGAAATGAGTTATTCAGCGAATACGTGTCCGAAAAAACGATTGTAGCCAAGAAAGTGAATATTGACGAAACAGAGTTAATCGACTACATAATCGAGGGTATTACAGACGATTCTTTACGAGACCATGCCAGAATGCAGAGCTTTGATAATAAGAAAAATCATATTACTGCTTTTGAGAAGATAACCTTAAATAAAAAATCTAATTTTAATAAAAATAAAGAACTTTTCAGAGAACCAAATGTAAATAAAGCTACAGACAAATATAACTGCGGAAATAAAGAGAATAAATTTGAAAATAATGAATCTAATTTTAGGAAAATTCTCGAAAAAAATAAAAACGCTGTTTTAATTGTAGTGCATATGGTCACTTGTCTATCGAATGCAATAAAGAGAAAAGACCAAAAACGGCGTGCTTCATTTGTTTATCGACCGAGCACACTATAAACGATTGTTCAGATAAGAAAAAGAAATCTTACGCTTCTGAAGTGACAAACATTGAAAAAATTGTACAGAAGTCGGAATTTCAATCATTGATAACTTTACATTTCGAAAATGATGGAGAACAATTTGATCTTAAATTATTAGCTTTATTAGTCAGTGGCAGCCCAATCAGCTTCGTAAAACACAAATGCCTCAACCCAGATGTTATTTCACCAATCAATGAAAATGACGATAGGTACCACGGTGTTAATTATTCGAAATTGAATCTTATTGGTAAAAACAAAACATATTGCACTTCAAATAATTGTACGCGTATTATTGAATTGAAAGTAGTAGAAAATGATACGATGACTTCATCGATTGTTCTAGGCCGAGACACATTTAAAAATTTTAATTTAGGAATTTGCGAAGTAGAATCATATCAAAAAATTTAGAAAAATAAAAATAACAGTGTAATGTACATTGATATTGAAAATTCAAAAAATTCAAATTTCACCGAAATCAATGGTATTATGAATATTGATGTAGATATAACAAATATTATTGAATCACTAAAAATTAATCCTAAAATTCCGTATATATACCAGAGAGAATTGAAAGAAAAATTTGAACAATCGCACATATTAACTAAACAACATGAAAAAATAAACTCTGAAACCATTCTCTCTCTTCGGTTGAAACTGCATGAGCCATTTAAATATGCGCCACGTAGATTAACCTTTACAGAAAGAAATGATTTAAAAAAAAATCATTGACGACTTACTAAAGCGTAAAATCATCAGGCCAAGCGACTCGGAATGTTCTTCTCCTATAGTTTTAAGAATGAAAAAGAATGGTAAGACTCGCATGTGTATTGACTTTCGCACATTTAAGAAATATCTAATATTGGACAACTATCCATTGCCTATAATAGACGATCATATTATACTATTGAGAGATAAGAACTTTTTTTCGAATCTTGATCTTAAAGACGGGTTTTATAACTACAGTGTTGATAAAGAATCTATCAAATTTCTATCTTTTGTCACTCCATTTGTTCAATATGAATTTTTGAAAATGCCATTTGGACTAAAAGTAGCACCGAGATTTTTTCAAAAAAACGTGAATAGAGTTTTAAAACAATTTATTGACTCAAATGATATCATAGTTTACATGGACGATATTTTAGTTGCATCACATAGTCTTGAATACCATGTAGAAGTATTGGAAGAGATTTTTAAAATTTTAGCAGAAAACAAACTTGAATTCCAAATATCGAAATATGACTTTCTTAAAACGGAAACCGAACATTTAGGATAGAAAATTAGTAAATCCGGAAATTTTGCCAACGGATAAGCATATTAATTCAATAGTGATTTATCCGATTCCACGAGATACAAAATCGGTTCAGAGTTTTGTCGGTTTAGTGTCATACTTTAGAAAATTTATCGAATCTTAATCTATCATTGCCAAACCACTTTATGACCTATTGAAAAAACAAGCAAATTTAAATTTGGCAAAATTTAAATTGACGCTTACAAAAATTTAAAAGAAAAATTGTTCAATTCGTTAATCCTTGCAATTTTTAATTCGAATGCGGAAACCGAACTGCATTGTAACGCTATCTCGCGAGATTTCGGAACCATTTTGTTCCAACGTGGCAATGATAACAAGATGCATCCTATATTTTATTTCTCCCAGCGTAATACTGACGCGGAGAGTAAGTTGCACAGCTTCGAGCTAGAAATACTCGCGATGGTCTATTCATTAAACAAATTTAGAGCTTATCTCATGAGTATAAAATTTAAAATTATTATTAATTGTAATTCATTAGCCTTAGCGTTAAAAAATCCAAAAATATCCAGATGGATTTTAGAGTTATAAAACTATGATTATGTAACTGAACATAGAGCAGGATCCCGCATGGATCATGTCGATAGTCTCAGCCGATGCAAATTCGCCGCCATTATCGATGACAATTCGTTCAAAACCAATTTGATTATTGCACAAAATCTTTGATTCGTACCAGGATTATCCGTTAACGTGTCACAGATAAGATCAACTATTACCTGATCGGACCTAGAGATGGCGTTAGTTGTTAAAAAAATACCACTTTATTAGAAAGTACACAATTAATAAAGCATATGTCTCAAGTTTGAAGACGCCATGATGTTTAGTATTTGTTTGACAGTTATCAATAGTTAACGTTTTCAGTGAATTTGTAAACATGGATAAAATTGGTCATCGTTATGTGATACAATACTTTTATTTGAAAGACCTCAGCCCAACCAATATAAAAGTTGAACTAGACTCTACTCTGGATGAAACTGTTCCTTCGTTTGCAACAGTAAAATATTGGGTAGCAGAGTTTAAACGAGGCCGTGCGAGCTGCCTAGATGAGCATCGCAGAGATCGACCAAACGAGGTGACGACTCCAGAAATGTTGAAGAAAATCCACATAGCAGTACTGGATGATCGTCGATGGAAAGTGCGCGAAGTAGTAGACATGGTAGGCATTTCAAAAAGTGCGGTACATCGCATATTAACTGAAAATTTGGAGATGATAAAGCTGTGCGTAAGATGGGTACCGCGTTTGCTCATAATGGAACAAAAACAGCGTCGTGAATATATTTCAGTTGAGTGTTTGACAATGTTTCGAAAAAATAAAGCCCAATTTTTGCGCTGTTTCATAACCATAGATGAAACATGGACCCACCACTTCACACCCGAAACAAAAGAACAATCAAAACAATGGACTCAAAAAGAAGAACCGGCTCCAAAGAAGGCAGAGACCGAACCATTTGCAGGAAAGGTTATGGTGTCGTTTTTTTGGGATGCGTGTGGTATAATTTTCATTGTCTATATTGAAAAAAGAAAAACTATGAACACCGAGTATTATGTGAACTTATTGCAACGTTTGAGCGAAAAACAATTAAGGGAAGACGGTCGCATTTGGCTAAGAAGAAAGTGTTATTCTATCAAGGCAATGCACCAGCTCACACATCCGTTCTTGCAATCGCCAAAATTAAAGATTTAAAGTTTAAATTGCTACCTCATACATTCTATTCGCCAGATTTAGTTCCCTCGGATTTTTTTCTGTTGCCAGATTTGAAAAATGGCTCGCTGGTCAAAGATTTTCGAACAATGAAGAGGTGATATCGGCAGTTAATGGCTATTATGAGGAGCTTGACAATTCTTATTATAAAAAGGGTATCAAACTTATCGAACATCGCTGGGAAAAGAGTATAGAGCTGAAAGGAGATTATCTTGAAAAATAAAGCTATTTTTTCCAAAATTTTTGAGTTTTATTTGTTGGGCCAGGTACTTCTGGGATCACCCTTGTATAGCTCGATTTAGTAAACGTCACAATCGTAGGTATGTTGAGATTGTTTTTTTTTGCAAATAGTATTTTTCTCAATTTATTTTTATTATTCTTTTGAAAATATAATGTACTATTATAGTTACAATAGTTATTGAAAAAACATTTTCAAACTCAACTACTATACGATATTTAAAGTAAAAAAAAGACAGATTTGAAGTACTATACGATAGAGATGTAACAGACACGTTATTGAGATGTATTAACTTATTACCTTATTATAATTATTTTAATTTTTCGTCATAAATTATTATTTCAAAACTAAATTAAAAAATAGTTCAGTTCTTTATTACACACATTAGATTTATGTTACATGTACGTGGTCAATTAAGAAAATTCTAGTGCTTTTTCCATGTCACATAAGAGTGAAAACAAAATATGCTATCATGCGTATTAAAAAATAATCGGATTTTCGTTACAAAAAAAACGAATGTCGGAATATAATTTTCGGTAAAAAGTAGAAAAATATCGTTGAGCTTTACACAAACCTAACGAGAATTTACGAGAATCAAACATTTCAGATTCTTATATAATGTTGTTTCGGATTAAAGTAAAAGTAGATCTTTATTGTAATCGCTCTCCTGAGCGAAGTTGCGTTCAGAGTTTTATTAATAATTTCATAACAATGAAAATGTTCAAATGAATAAGGAGCAATTTTACTATTTTAGGATATGAATATTGATATAACAATTATTCGAATTCTAATAATAATAATTTAAAAATAATAGTAAGAAAAGAAGGTAACTGCTAACTACTTCAAATAAAAGAAAAAAATGTATAGATGACGACAATATATTCAAAAGGAATTTACAAGTGACACGAAATGTTTCACTTCGCAAGATCTAGACTGCCGCCAAGAGTTCGTCGTTTAGCGCAAATCGTTATCCAACCGCCTCAAATTCCCCTTCCCCGGGCCCTTATAGACACACAAAGGTCGCGTTCAGCGGCGCGGCGTCACAAACCGCGCGGCCACGAGATGCTTCTTTTCTACATATAGGGACTCTTTAGTCGTAGACAGTCTTTATACTAATTGCTTACGCTGCTCCCGCATTTGCCTAGATTCTCAACCGTTACGCAGGGAAAACCACTCGAGCCGAAAACCTACGCCAGGAACAGCATGATTTAAAATACTAATAATAAACTATTTTGTCGGCGTGGTCACCTGAACCTACCGGGTTTTTTTTCTTAATGATCCCGACGCTCAGGACCAAACCGAGCCACAGCCTATTTGCTGCATATATCATTTACAACCATTGGAAGAGTACGTTTCGTGACCAATCATCCGCAAAGAGAATTCATGACTTTCTCTTCGTTCCGCGTCCAACTCCTATTACCCACTGTAACCAGCCGTTGGAGAGAAAAAAATCCCAAAATAAGAAATGCATTAACAACACGCATGAGATGTTACCCTAGCAAGTTGCGGCTACAACGTCTTTTATACGTTGTACACACCACGTCTATTCATTCCTTTTATTTTTCATACGCTGAAACGTCTATCCACCGAAGCATGCGCGCGGCACGCGATTACGCACGCCCGACGGGAACACTTATAGAGCATTCTTCGACGATTACTTTAATTTTGACATAGTACCTTGTCATCGATTAATGTAATGAGAAATTTATAATATTAAAAATCTGCAAAATATATTACTACGTGAGGCGTACGATGGCTCGATCGCTAGAGCAAAGGACTAGTTTGGTGATCCGAGTTCCAATCCCGCTCTCAGCCGATTGAAACAGCACCGCTGTAATAATTTACATGTGCTTTGTTTACAAACAGATCGTAGACCTCCGTCGCTGATTAGCACCGATATTTAGAAGCATAAATAAAGCGACGTTAAATAACATAAAAAAATATATATATCTATCATCTATCTATATATCTATATCTATATCTATATATATCTATATATACATACATACATATATATATATATATATATATATATATATATATATAGATTCAGCTTATATAGTGACCAGAAAGCGCACTGTTATATATAGAAATGCGAAACCCGAGGTGCATCGCAATTTTTCGGTTGAAGTTCGCACTGCACTTGGAAGAACGAGATAGATTGGCGGTATCTGGTACTTCTTCTCCGTTCCACCATCGTGCTTTGTACTCTGCCTTCCTTGTACAAAAAATAATTCTTCCTTTTTTCTCTTCCCATCGACTTTTACGAATATGGAGACGAATATTAGAGACTATAACTATCTCATCGATTCCCTTCTTGCTCTTTCTCTGTTGCGTGCGTCAGCCTGGGGCTAGTGGCCGAAATTACTCTCGACGACCGAGGTCGAGCTGTCACCCGCCGAATAAAATTGCCGTCGCGATAGATTTAATTTGAATAAAGTACCATTTGAATGCGCGGGAATATAGTGGTGGTGTTCAAGGAAGCGGCGACGCTCTCGGCGCGTGTGAATTCGATCTTTTGTACGTACCTTGTAATTTTTATGTAACGGTAAGTGACATACATACGACAACCTCGTGCTTGACATATATATCTCTCCCTCTCTCTCTCTCTCTCTTTCTCTCTCTCTCTCTTTCTCTCTATCTCTATCTCTATCTCTCTTTATTTCTCTGTCCTTCTTTCTCCTTCTCTTATAAAATGGTTCTGTATAACAAATCATACTGAATATAGTTTGTGACGACAAATTATATTTTTATTTTTATACATTCTATTAATTTCAGAATTGTGACAAGAGACTTTTTTTTCGTTTGAACAAAAGCAACGATGGCAAAATAGAATTCTTTACAAACAACCTTGAAACTATGAGTATATATATATATATGTATATATATATATATATATATATATATATATATAATATGGTCGCTTCTGCACAAAAGAGCAATATCCATCGTACGCTTCAAAAATATGCTATTCGTATACCAACATTTTGATCGAATTTAGTTGGCGCCAGTACAAAAATATTCACGGTATTTAATTTAAAGAACGGGTATATACGAAATATATACATATATATATATATATATATATATATATATATATATATATATATATACATTTTAAATACGATTTCTATAGGCAGCTGTGTATTCGAATGATAGAATGCCATGTCTAGGTGTCTGTTCACGTAATATCTCAAGATAAATTGGAGTTACAGGAAGGAATACGTATTCGGTGAGGGAAGAAATAAATTAGAAGATGTTGCTAAAATTAAAATAATCTTTATTTAAAATACGTGAGGCATAAAAAACCACCACTCAGTGAGTGGAGGAAAAAGCCTAAACTGAACGCAAAATTAAAATAAAAAGTTACACACATACGTTAAGACACAATATCGCGATACGTGTCGGCCGACCTATTAAATACTGCGCACTTATAACAATAAAATAATCGCACTTATGTTAGAAAACGATACGTTACATTATATGGAGATCTCTACCGCTATACAATGTTGCTACGAGTAACACTCGTAGGCAAGCGAGATCGAAAAGGGGGAGGAACGTTCCGCAAAGTACCTCCTACTCCGTGTCGCGACCCTGACATCTCAGGAACGGGTTCAGCCCTCGACGCGAAACACGGCCACTGGGCATAACATGCCGCACGGGAACTTCCTCGGAGATTCACGATGCGAAATCTCCTCAGAGCCTGGCACTCTCTCCCGCAGATACGTCACAACGATGACACACAAAAGCAACACACACTACAATCTTAATCTACGTCGCACTAAACTAATAAATATTGTTAATAAATAATTCGTTATCAAAATAACAATAATAAAATCTAACTCCGCTATACACGACAATCCTCTAGAAGAACTACTACGCGCCGCTGACGAAGATAGAATACCGCTATTTTCCGCCTTAGCTGTCTCCTAGCCCAAGTGCCCCCGAAAATGGTCGGGGGGAGGGGCACTACCTGGACTTCGGATAGATTCGCCTTACTCCATGAATCATACCTACGCCTGAAACGAACGAGCCTCTTACAATTCGCCATGTGTCTGTACAATACGATGCACTTTGACCACATTTACACGTGGTCGGACATTCGACAGTATCGTGCGAACAGTGTCTCTGGGCGATTTCTACGGGGAATATTGTATTTACTTGATAGAAAACGACGTCCAAATATGAGGAAATTAACTTCCATGAGAAGATCCATGTTGGGACGGTAAAATACTATATCTAGCTCATTCGGAACGACTTCTATGGGGAGTATTGTGTTTAGTCGTTAGGAAGAGATGCTAGCTTTCTCGGGACGACTTTTACTGGGACTGTGTTTTATTTTATTTAGTTAGTAGGAAACGATGTTTAGGTACGTCGGGACAACTTCTACGGGGAGTTTCTTGTTCGGATGATAGAATGCGATTTCCAGATGATTTGGAACGGCTTCTATGGGGAGTTTCGTGTTTAGATAGTGGGATAAGATGTCTAAGCGCTTCGGGACGACTTCTACGGGGAATTTCGTGTTCGGACGGTAGAAGACGATGTCCAGATGTTTCTGAATGACTTCTATGGGGAGTTTCGTGTTTGGATAGTGGGATCAGATGTCGGAATGTTTTGGAACGACTTCGACGGGAAGTCTTTAAGATACTTCTATAAAGAGATTCATTTTCTATCATTTGAACACGCACACTGCCAGTAAAAGTCGTCCTGGGATACCAGGACGTCATAAACTACCTTCCCAACACAAAACTCTCTATAGCAGTCGTCCCGAGACATGTTCTATATTCCGAACATGATATTCTCTATAAACGTCGTCTCGAGACACTTGGACATCTTTTTGTACCGCTCGAACTCGAAAGTACAATTTTCTTCACAGAAGCCGTATGTAATATGCATATATGTGTGTATTAAATACGGTTGTACATTCTGTATATAATACTGTATATACAGAAGCGACGATGGGTACATTACGGTCAATTATTTATAGTAATATAGATTTTTATATATAGAGTACTTTTTACTTAGATATTATTGAATTGCTTATGAAATCGGTTAAATTATTATCTCGGTTGAAGCCGAGACGGGGGATGCTAGTATATATATATAGACACGCACGCGTGCACACATACACACACTCTTAGTGTGTGTGAGTGTGTATAATATCTATAATATCTTATTTTCGTATTCGTAAGGTCGCGACTAGAAAATACATCGTTCTATCCAAAATTAGAAAAAGTTCATAAAATCTAACTAGAATCAAAATAGAAAGCCTAACCATTTCCTTCATTCTCCTACTTGTCAGATTCCATCTAGAAAAATGTCATTTTCTTCAAAAGAGGGAGAAGTTAAGGAAATCTGAATAGATCCAAGATAGAAACCCTGATCATTTCCTTAATACTTGTAAATCTATCTTCCTATCTACTTGTAAAATTTTGACTATAGAAAAAACTATAAAAAAAATTTCTTTCTAACATTAATAAAAGATAAGCAAATCTGAATAAAGTCGAGAAAGTAATACTCGTGCAGAAATATAGTCGGCATATCTCTAGTTCGGGCTAGATCCTAGTCAGTATTACTGATGATTTCCTCATGTAGGTAATACTTGCCAGATCTAAGTTATATTTCCCGACGATCATCTAATAATCGTCCTATATTAATTATTACTTTCTCGACATTATTTAGATTTCCTTATCTTTTATTGATGTTAAAAAGAAATACGTGTTGTCTATAGTCAAAATTATACAAGTAGAAAACTTAAGGGAATGATTAGGATTTCTATCTTAGTTTTAGTTAGATTTCCTTAACTTCTCCCTATTTTGGAAAGAAGGATGTCTTTTCTAGTCGAAATCTTTTATGAATACGAAAATTAGATATTACACACACATACACACATGCGCACTCGCACATTTCTTATATAAATTAATTTATGTGTGCGCGCGCGTTTTATTTGTGTACAATATATATACATACACTTATCGATACTTACACACACACACACATGCGCGCGCGATACGTTTTCTATAGTCAACATTTTACAAGTAGAAAAATTAAGGAAATAATTAGGCTTTCTATCTTGGATTTAGTTATCAGGTATGTGAATAAATCTTTCCCGTTTTTTTTCAAATTTTGAGCCTTTATTGTGAAAAAATGGTTATAAATGAATTATGGAAAGTATTGGCCATCGCTAGCTACAACTTTTTCCCATCTTTCTGGCAACATACGAATCTCGTTGCGAAAAAATTCGACCGGTTTGGCCTCTATCCAGTCATCCACCCATTTTTTGGCTTCCTCGTAGGAATGGAAGTGCTGGTCAGCCAGGCCATGCGTCATCGATCTGAAGAGATGGTAATCAGACGGAGCAACGTCTGGACTATACGGCGGGTGGGGTAGGACTTCCCATTTGAGCGTTTCTAAGTATGTTTTCACCGGCGGTGCAACATGTGGGCGAGCATTGTCATGTTGCAAAATAACTTTGTCGTGCCTGTCGGAGTATTGTGGCCGTTTTTCTCGCAGTGCGCGGCTCAAACGCATCAATTGTCGTCGATAGACCTCGCCTGTGATCCTTGCATTCGGTTTCAGAAGCTCATAGTAAACCACACCTAGCTGGTCCCACCATATACAGAGCATGAGCTTGGCGCCATGAATATTTCGCTTGGCCGTCGATGATGATGCATGGCCGGGTAGTCCCCATGATTTTCTTCGCTTCGGATTATCGTAACGTATCCACTTTTCATCGCCAGTCACGATACAATGCAGAAAACCCTTTCTTTTATGTCGCTGAAGCAGCTGTTCGCAAGTGAAAAAACGCCGTTCGACGTCTCTCAGCTTCAGTTCGTACGGCACCCAATTTCCTTGCTTTTGGATCATTCCCATGGCTTTCAAACGCTTGAAAATGGTTGTTCGGTCAACTCCTAATGCTTCAGCAAGTTCTTCTTGCGTTTGACAAGAATCTTCATCAAGCAAAGTCGCCAATTCTCGATCTTCAAAGATTTGCGGCCGCCCGGAACGCTCCTTGTCTTCCACGTCGAAATCACCGCTTTTGAACCGTCGAAACCATCCGCGAACACTTGAATCATCGACACAACCTTCTCCATAAGCCTCCTGAAGCAATCGATGCGTCTCGGCAGCAGATTTCATCAAATTGAACCAATAAAGTGAAACTTCCCGCAAATGACGTCGACTCGGCTCAAATTTCGACATTTTCACGATATCAAAAATTTATGATGCGAAAAAATTTTAACTAATGTGTTAGTATGGAATTGTTGACATATGAATAAGCTTTGATTATGACATATGTAACCATTGAATACTCGCACAGTATTGGTGGCGCCATCTCTTACAAAAAACGGGAAAGACTTATTCACACTCCTAATAATTTATATAAAAAATGTGCGAGCACGTGGGTGCGTATGTGTAGGTGTAATATCTAAGTTTATACTCGTAAAGGTCTCGATAAAAAAACTCTCATAAATTTTTGATATCGTGAAAATGTCGAAATTTGAGCCGAGTCGACGTCATTTGCGGGAAGTTTCACTTTATTGGTTCAATTTGAAGAAATCTGCTGCCGAGACGCATCGATTGCTTCAGGAGGCTTATGGAGAAGGTTGTGTCGATGATTCAAGTGTTCGCGGATGGTTTCGACGGTTCAAAAGCGGTGATTTCGACGTGGAAGACAAGGAGCGTTCCGGGCGGCCGCAAATCTTTGAAGATCGAGAATTGGCGACTTTGCTTGATGAAGATTCTTGTCAAACGCAAGAAGAACTTGCTGAAGCATTGAGAGTTGACCGAATAACCATTTCCAAGCATTTGAAAGCCATGGGAATGATCCAAAAGCAAGGAAATTGGGTGCCGTACGAACTGAAACTGAGAGATGTCGAATGGCGTTTTTTCACTTGCGAACAGCTGCTTCAGCGACATAAAAGAAAGGGTTTTCTGCATTGTATCGTGACTGGCGATGAAAAGTGGATACGTTACGATAATCCGAAGTGAAGAAAATCATGGGGACTACCCGGCCATGCATCATCATCGACGGCCAAGCCAAATATTCATGGCGCCAAGCTCATGCTCTGTATATGGTGGGACCAGCTAGGTGTGGTTTACTATGAGCTTCTGAAACCGAATGAAAGGATCACAGGCGAGGTCTATCGACGACAATTGATGCGTTTGAGCCGCGCACTGCGAGAAAAACGGCCACAATACTCCGACAGGCACGACAAAGTTATTTTGCAACATGACAATGCTCGCCCACATGTTGCACCGCCGGTGAAAACATACTTAGAAACGCTCAAATGGGAAGTCCTACCCCACCCGCCGTATAGTCCAGACGTTGCTCCGTTTGATTACCATCTCTTCAGATCGATGACGCATGGCCTGGCTGACCAGCACTTCCATTCCTACGAGGAAGCCAAAAAATGGGTGGATGACTGGATAGAGGCCAAACCGGTCGAATTTTTTCGCAACGGAATTCGTATGTTGCCAGAAAGATGGGAAAAAGTTGTAGCTAGCGATGGCCAATACTTTCAATAATTCATTTGTAACCATTTTTTCACAATAAAGGCTCAAAATTTGAAAAAAAAACGGGAAATACTTATTCACATACCTGATAATTTGTGTGTGCGCCCGCGTTTTATTTGTGTATAACACACACACACACACACACACGCACGCGCGCGCACGCGCACACACACACACACACACACACACACATTGATGATCCGTCATCATACAGGCCATTGTGTATACTCGATACGGTAGGTAAAATATTTGAAAAAATATTATGTAGCCTTCTAGAAGCATTCACTGAAGAATTGCACGGCTTATCCTCACGCCAATTTGGATTTCGGAAATCCAAATCAACAGTCGATGCTATTAAACTGGTAGTGTGTACCGCAAGAAATGCAATCAGTAGTAAGAGATGGAAAAATGGCACTAAACAATATAGTACCATTGTCGCTCTAGATGTCAAGAATGCCTTTAATTCAGCGCGCTGATCTTCTATTACGAATTCTCTTAAAGAGTTCGGACTACCTGGTTATCTACAGAATGTTGTGGCCAGCTACTTTGAGAATAGCATAATATTATACCGAACGGATCAAGGCATTGTATCGCATAAGGTTACTGCGGGAGTCCCCCAGGGCTCCGTTATGGGACCTTTATTGTGGAATATTATGTATGATGGCGTGTTGAGGATTCCACAACCGCATGGTTCAATAATAGTAGGGTACGCCGACGATATCGCTCTAGTAGCGACGGCCAAGACCCTTGATGAACTCACTGAAAATGATGAAAAATCAATAGATGGATTATGTCGGCTGGCCTACAATTACCGAAGCACAAGACAGAAGTAGTTCTTGTCAGCAGTCGTAAGAAGGTCGATAGTATTACTTTCAAAGTTGGTAGCTGCCGCATTAGTTCTGCGCCATCTTTACGATACTTGGGTGTCGAGCTTGATGCCAGGTTAAATTTCAAAGAGGATCTAAAGATATCTGGCGAAAAAACGCAACGAGTTTCAGCTGCCTTGTGTCGGCTCATGCCTAATATTGGTGGCCCACGCCAACCCCAGAGGAAGCTCTTAGTTTATGTTGTTAATTCTGTCAGTATGTATGCAGCGCCAATCTGGTATTATGCATGTGGAATTAAATCGTATTGTGAGCTGGCCATTGGAACCCGTCGCCGCTCCTGTATACGTATTATTAGTGGTTACAGGACAGTATCCACCGACGCTGCTGAGATACGTGCCGGAATTCTTTCTTTCGATTTAGCTGCAGATGAACTGGCTAGGCTGCATAACATATGTAAGGCCGCAGTGGATTCTCTACAAGGTGCTGAAAATGTGGAACGTCATCGTTCTATAGAAATATGGCAAAAACGATGGACCGATTCTAGCAAAGGCCGATGGACTTATCGTATCCTCCCAGACATACACAGATGGATCAACAGGAAACACGGGGAATTAGATTTCCACCTAACTCAGTTGTTGACTGGACATGGTTGTTTTAGGTCCTATTTCCACCGCTTTCATCTGGATAATAATGATCTTTGCCCCATCTGTCCGACTTTGGTCGAGGATGCTGAGCATATATTGGTGAACTGCCCTCGTTTTAGAACACAACGTGAGCACTTGATGAACAACATCAATAAGCCAATAAGACCAGAGAGCATCCTATCAATAATTCTGGAATCTTCTGAAAACTGGAAGGCAGTAACCAGTTTCGCAAAAGAGGTGATGACCAAACTTAGATATGCCGATAGAACTAGGCGAATGGCCCAGGATGAACCAGGCCAACTGATCCTATTGTAAGATACAGAGGACGAACACCGAACCCCGTGATCACCTGTGTGGATGGGGGACGTAGGATAGTGTCATAAGAAGAGGAGCCGTATAGGCTAACTAACAGCCCCGCTGGAGTAATATTCTCTGATAGTTCCGACGGAATGCTGGTTCCGAGAGGCCAGAGTGCAGAGCTTGCTCTGCCTAAGCCTATTAGAAAAAAAAAAAAAAAAAAAAAAAAAAAATCATCGCATATTGCATTTCTGCATAGTGAGTAACACGTTAGCTTGCGAACCGTAGGGTCGTGGGGTTCGATACTCAGTAGAGGCCGGAATTTTTTTCATCGGAATAAAATAATTTATACGTTTAACAGTGGTGTTTAACATTAAAATTTACAATAATTATTGTATACAAAATATATTAATAATTATTAATTGTTAATTGTAAATCGTAATACGTAATAATTCATATAGAAAATAATTTATAAATTCTAATTAAATGGTATGCGTTATCTAAATACGTAAATATATTTTTTATTTTAAATAAATAAATATCAAAAGGTCAAAAAATTATTCACTTGATCGAGGAAACAAAATTAGAATAATTTCTAAATCGTATGAATTTCTAGATTTTCTGACTAGATACTGTCTAGTTTCTAACTTAGCATACCTACCAAAATCTAAGCTCGTTTGCTATATAAAATGCTATTAAAAGTGGGACAAATCGGAACTAGGATCCGACTAGATTTCCCTTCTGGATCCAAACATTTAATAAAGTAAACTAACCTGATACTAGGTAGATTCGAGAAGGAATTTCTACATGGGTAATTAATATAACCTGTGTAGAAATTTATACTCGAATCTAACTAGTATCAGGTGAGTTTTCCTTATCAAATGTTCGGAGGCAGAAGGGAACTCTAGTCGGATCCTAGTTCCGATTTGTCCCACTTTTAATAGCATTTTTAATAGGGAACGAGCCTAGATTTTATTAGGTATACCAAGCTAGAAACTAGACAAAATCTAATCAGAAAATCTAGAAATTAAGCGAATAATAAATTATTCTAATTTTGTTTTCTCGATTAAGTGAATAATTTTTTGACTCTTTAATATTTATTTATTTAAAATAAAAAAATATATTTATGTATTTAGGTGATGTATGCCATTTAATTAGCATTCATAAATTATTTTCTATATGACTATTACGTATTACGCTTTACAATAACAATTAATAATTATTAATATATTTTTAATACACTAATTATTGTTAAATTAATGTTAAACACCTCTGCTGAACATATAATATTTTATTCGATGAAAAAAATTCCAACCTGCGCTGAGTATCGAACCCACGACCCTACGATTCGCAAGCTAACGCAGTATTCACTATGCTAAAACGCAATATGTGATTACTATATAATATTTTACATATGACCGTACAGCACTTAAGATCATATAATGATTTTATAAACACAAGATAAAACATACATAGCAAATGAATTTTTTAAATTCTTTCCCATGTTGGAAAGATCTGCGGGTGTTTATATACTATATATATATATATATATATATATATATATATATATATATATATATATATATATATATAATATCTAATTTTTGTACACATAAGATCTTGATTAGAAAAGACATCGTTCTTTCCAATATTAGAAAAAGTTGAGGAAATCTAACTAGAATCAAAATAGAAAGTATAACCATTTTCTGAATTCTCCTACTTGGCAGATTCCGCCTAGAAAAACGCCAGTCTTTCCAAAATAGGGAAAAGTTAAGGAAATCTGACTAGATCCAATATAAAAAGCCTGATAATTTCCTTAAGTTTTGTACTTGTACAATTTTGACTAGTGAAAACACGTATTTCTTTCTAACATCAATAAAATGGAAATATACGAAATATGATATTTATATGATTATTTTATTTAAATGATAAGGAAATCTGAATAAAGTTGAGAAAGTAATAATTAATATATGACGATTATTAGATAATCGTAGGGAAATCTAACTCGTATCTGGTGAGTATTACCTACATGCGGAAATTATCAGTAATACTGACTAGGATCTAGCCCGAACTAGGGATATACGGAGTATATTTCTGCACGGGAAGACGATTATTAGATGATCGTCGGGAAATCTAACACGGATCTGGCGAGTATTACCTACATGAGGAAATCATCAGTAATACTGACTAGGATCTAGTCCGAACTCGGGATATGCTGACTATATTTCTGCACGGATTAATCATAAACTATAAGTCTTCATTAAATAAATTAATTATTACCCTTATATTAAATCTCGAAGCCATTTTGTCTAATTCCAAGATTAACTTATTTGTCATTCACCCATAAATACATTGATTTTTAAATAGCATTGAAAAAATAAATTCTGAAATGAAACAAGAGCTTCATTAAATACTTTTTTCCACGATCTCCAGAAATTCTTTTCTGAAATATATTTTTTGCTTAATATTTCATCATTGTAATATTTTTTCGGTATTTTGAACGTATAAATCAAATTTGACTGATCTGATCACGGCCTAACGTAATTTAATTATTGTTTTTTTCTTCTGAATCTGGGGTGAAGAATGAACGATAATTTTTAAACGATCTAAAAAAATAATTTTGAATCGAAGGGCTACACACTCTGATAAGAAGTTCTCAAAAAGTGCTCTTGGTTTTCTTTATCACTTCATCCAAATTCAAAGTTTTAAAAGTAAACCGCGAGAATCAAAGAAAACTGGTGAGAGCCCGGTGCGAGCTAAAGAGAATCGATGAGAGTCAAAGAGAATAGGAGATATCAAAGAGAACAAGAAAATGGCCAATCT
Source organism: Sycobia sp. Sy_11 (assembly GCA_018907035.1). Classification (NCBI taxonomy): domain Eukaryota; kingdom Metazoa; phylum Arthropoda; class Insecta; order Hymenoptera; family Epichrysomallidae; genus Sycobia; species Sycobia sp. Sy_11. Next base: position 1,633,392 of record JACCIC010000020.1, read on the forward strand.
TTAGGTGTATATTATATAATATCAGACAATATCTGATTTTACGTTCTTGAAACAAACATTTTTGAATCATCAAAAACTTGGACAATTTTTATTAAATTTTACTTTTTGAAAAAAAATCATTTTTTTTTTAAATCGCTATGGATTTAACGCTTTTGTTCTCTTTAGAATTGAGTAGCCCCTCATCTTGAGATTAAGTTAAGCTCCACGTCAATCAGTTCTTTTGATCAGACTCTGACATTTTATATGGTACCTTTTCTTGGATCATTGGATCCTGAAAGATTCTTTAAGAATACTCTAAATTCTTTGATACCGCGTTCAATATACTTGATGTAATAGAAAACTGAAAATAATATGAGTGAAACAAATACATTTTCAGGATACTGTCTATACATTGACCGCAATTATAAAGAAACCTGCTCAACTACTTTGTACAATAATATCGTTTTCGAGAAACATAAATACAAACGTAATAACGTACATTTGCATGTATGTAATATAGCGCCACTTGTTTTCCATAGTTTCAGTAAATAACAGCGCAAAGAAAATCAGCAGCGACGGTGTAAAAATAACAATAAAATAATCTGCTCATGCTGAAACAATGCTGCAATACTCGCGCGACACACCGGTCGAAGTTTCTGAAATTCAACGAAGTGTGCAAGGACGTGTGCGCGAAAAAAAGAATCTCTGTCCTCCGTATGCAAATATATAAAATACGTAAAGATATATATTCACACAGCCGTAGCGCGCATTCCTAGAAGTCGTCGACGATGGCATGGCACGAAGCGCGCTCGGATAATTTTCAGTAGTAACAGCGCGCGTAGTTTTACAATGATAACGACCCGGCTCATTGCGACGCTGCTTGTTGTACGCGCCTTCGCGGTCTATAAATACTAGATTATGGCAGCTCTTGATGGAAAACTGCTGGCGGCAAAGGGTGTGTGTTGGTGTACGTTCGGGTAGCCGACTCGAATTCACACGCGCCGAGGGCGTCGCCGCTTCCTTGAACACCACCACTATATTCCCGCGCATTCAAATGGTACTTTATTCAAATTAAATCAATCGCGACGGCAATTTTATTCGGCGGGTGACAGCTCGACCTCGGTCGTCGAGAGTAATTTCGGCCACTAGCCCCAGGCTGACGCACGCAACAGAGAAAGAGCAAGAAGGGAATCGATGAGATAGTTATAGTCTCTAATATTCGTCTCCATATTCGTAAAAGTCGATGGGAAGAGAAAAAAGGAAGAATTACTCTTTGTACAAGGAAGGCAGAGTACAAAGCACGATGGTGGAACGGAGAAGAAGTACCAGATACCGCCAATCTATCTCGTTCTTCCAAGTGCAGTGCGAACTTCAACCGAAAAATTGCGATGCACCTCGGCTTTCGCATTTCTATATATAATAGTGCGCTTTCTGGTCACTATATAAGCTGAATCTATATATATATATATATATATATATATATATATATATATATATATATATATATATATATATATATATACCGGGTATATATCTGCATAGTAAGAGAAGTAAGGAAATGGTTAGGCTTTCTATTTTGATTCTAGTTAGATTTCCTCAACTTTTTCTAATATTGGAAAGAACGACGTTTTTTGTAGTCAAGGCCTTATGTGTACAGAAATTATATACATACATATATATATATATATATATATATATATATATATATATATATATATATATATATATAAATGTGTGTGTGTGTGTGTGTGTGTGTGTGTGTGTGTGTGTGTGTGTGTGTGTGTGTGTGTGTGTGTGTGTGTGTGTGCATATTCATTTATATATATATATATATATATATATATATATATATATATACCCGCAGATCTTTCCAACATGGGAAAGAATTTAAAAAATTGATTTACTATGTATGTATTATCTTGTGTTTATATAATATTATTATATGATCTTAAGTGCTGTACGGTCATATGCAAAGAATAGTATAGTAATCACATATTGCGTTTTAGCATAGTGCATAATGCGTTAGCTTGCGAATCGTAGGGTCGTGGGTTCGATACTCAGCGGAGGTCGGAATTTTTTTCATCGAAATAAAATAATTTATACGTTCAACAGAGCTGCTTAATATTAAAATTTACAATAATTAGTGTAAAAAAATATATTAATAATTATTAATTATGAACTGTAAATCGTAATACGTAGTAATGCATATAGAAAATAATTTATAAATTCTAATTAATGGTATGCGTCACCTAAATACGTAAATATATATTTTTATTTTAAATAAATAAATATTAAAGAGTCAAAAAATTATTGACTTAATCGAGGAAACAAAATTAGAATAATTTATTATTGGCTTAATTTCTAGATTTTCTGACTAGATTTTGTCTAGTTTCCAGCTTGGTATACCTACAAAAATCTAAGCTCGTTCCCTATTAAAAATGCTCTTAAAAGTGGGACAAATCGGAACTAGGATCAGACTAGATTTCCCTTCTGGATCCGAACATTTAATAAGGAAAACTTACCCGATACTAGTTAGATTCGAGAATGAATTTCCACACGGGTAATTCCTTATCAAATCATGCAAATTTTGATATTATGATTGATTCGGTGAAAAAGACGCTTATATCGATGGAAGAAAAAAATTGATGAATTTGAAGAAAAAAACGTTTGCGAAAATCAACTTTGATATCACTTCTTAATCACATCGGTCAATCTCATCAATATATGGTTCTACAAACATAGCACTGAAAAATATAAAATGAGAGATACTTGCGGGCCCGACTTCAAAAAGTTTATGGTAATGAAAATAGACAAAAATTATTGAGGAATCATATTTTTTGTATCTTAGTACGCAACCTATACTACTGTTGCGAGGCACATTTTACCAATATTCGATATTGTGAAATTTTCACATATCAGACATAAGTAAGCTGTTATTAAAAAATTTCATTTTCTACATTGTTATTTGAATGCAAAACTATCTGATAAGCGTAAATATAATATTATTGTATAAAGATTGTAAGACCGATGGTAATATTTATATTTATTTAATTCACAATAATCAACATAAGTATAATTTTTAATTTAATATATCTAGTAATTAATGTATTTTTTATTTTCCATTATTTATTAATTCATGTTACAATAATTATCATTACTTAATATTAAAAGACTGAATAATAATGATATTGATAGGACATTCTTTTATTATTTTAATAACTCGCTGTAGTTCGTGTATGATCTTTGAAATCATTCATAAAATAATTTGCTTATTTATTGCATTGATGCATTTTTTCCGATATTTTATTTGTTACATTCGCAATGATCTATTTTTTAATATGTAATGCAAACTACTGTATTCTCCAGCCATTTCAATACTGAAAAGGTTTTGTTCTTTATTGTTATATATATATATATATATATATATATATATATATATATATATATATATATATATATTCTTGATTTTAGAAAATATCACATAAATCATATTACTATTATTATATTATTAACAGTAGCAGAGTACACATGATGTTTCAAGTAGTGATTTACGTAAATATCACTGATAGTGATATGTAATTGTTTAATTGAATTATTAATTAATAGTTTAGGTTAATTAATCATTGAGTAAAATAATGAAATTTATATTTATATATTTAATTGAATTATTTGTTGACAAAATTGCGAAGTTTATAAATAAATGCTTTTTTTATAATTTTTGTTTATTAGTGAAGTGCTTATTTAATTGGAGCGTGCTACCGCAGATTTCAATTCTTCAAGATTTTCTTATTTTTCAATCGCATTCACATTAAACATACGAAAAATAGGAAATATATGACCACATGAATAAAAATATTTATATATGCCGTTATTGAATTCATAAATTCATTTTAGATCAACCGTTTAGCTTAAGGTATGTCAATAGTTTAATCATTCTACAATGTTGAACTATATTTCTCTTCGAGGAGGGTGTGTGCTCAAGAAAACAAAGGAGCGAGGAAATGTTCAAACACCTTTACAGCGTATATTCTTTTAAAAGTATAAAAACTTTTCACACGCATGCTAACCGTACACACAATATATAGGTATCGACAATTGGAACAATGAGGCCGGCTGACAGTTAAAGGTGGCCGTAATCGATGCTTTTTTGCGACACATATTTTGCGGTTCTCGCGAGTTAACAGCTGTTAAAGCAGTATTAAAATCTTGTCCGCAAGAAAATCAATTACTCGTTCTCGGAAAATCTTAAAGGCTTTGAGGGAGTGAGCCGCCGGCGCATGCATGCATGCGTGTATGAAAAAAAAACGCGTGCAGCAATCACGACGCTTTGGCTCATAAAAATGATAAGGAAAGACTTCTCGATAGCTGCACATACACGCGCACGCTCGCACCGACACCTAGAGCGACAGACAGAGAGAGAGAGAGAGAGAGAGAGAGAGAGACGGGGACATACGTAATCGCTTCTGCACAATACGGTCCTCGTCTCTCTCCGACTCCTTCTCATTCCCTCCTCTTATAATTTTCCTTCTCATTTTTTCTCTTCCCTTCTCTTCTCCACCTACAGCGAACGCGGCATCAGACAATCAATTTGCCATCCCGGATATAAGAGTTACGATCGGCTCGTTGAAACGTCAACCACATCGGCGATGTGTGTGTGTGTGTGTGTGTGTGTGTGTGTGTGTGTGTGTGTGTACCAGGTGGATTCTTCATCACCGGTCTCCCGTACGCTCTACCTTGACTAATCTCCATCTAATCTATTGCGCACGGAGGCTGCTCAGCGCAGCGTATAATATAATAGTCACTACAGCCCAAGATCAACGATCCACACCGATCGGTTGAAGGCTGAGCTCTCCCTCCGAGCGTCTTACACACACACGTCGTTTGTGTCGGTCAAATTTTCTTTCCTCCACGGGTTACTATTCATTGTCATCGATGACACGACCTTTTTTCCTTCTCTTATTTATATACATATATATATATATATATATATATATATATATATATATATATATATATATATATATATATATATAAAATCAAATCTTTTATCGCACGCGAAATCGGAAAGCTTGGCTGGGCGTCATTAAAATAAAATAAAATAAGGCAAGTATGGTGTATTCTAATTCCTTATCATTTAAAACTTCTCTTGAATGTAATACATTTATCAATATCATCAATGTATTGTATTTATTTATATAACTGAAATGTTTTCCTAATTATATTTCTCTGTCAATTGCACATAAACGTGCGTTGCTTAAAAAGCAACTTATAGTTTTATTATTTGTAAATATTTTTAATTTAAACAAAAGAAAGTATGGAAATCAATTTTTACATAGTCAAGTATATGTAAATATCTATGAGTACCAATGCGTTTCGAAATGATTACTTATTATTAATCAATAAAAAAGTTGTTTATTAAAAGTGTGCCCAAGTACTCATTTACTTATAACGTGGGAATAGAGTACTATAAAAATATAATTTAAAAATTATTTTGACGTGTACTTACGGGCCCGTCTTTGAACAGCTTATGGTAATTTAAATAGTTAAAAAATGTTGAGGAATAGTATCTTTTATAGAACAGTACGAAAATTAAACGATAGATCCCAATCCATCGCATGAATTAAAATTAATTAATTGTAGGTTGTATATTTACGAATGTTTCTGAAAAGACATATATATAATTTAAATTATTTTTATCAAGGTAAAGGCTTTATTTGCTTGAAGAAACGTAAATGTACTACAACACCATCGATATGGATTTGGAGTTAATAAATAGTAAATGAATAACTCAGACTTCAGTAACATAAATTTATTAGATTTACCCACGGTCCATACTATATAACATCGATGTCTTTCGAATTTCTACCTATCAATGCATAATTGTTAAATATTGCAAACTTTTATAAGTAAGTCCAGTTAAATTACTAATTAATTAGTATTCTACCATCCGAACACAAAACTAACCGTGGAAGTCGTCCCCACATCTGTTTCTACCGCTCGAACACGACATTATGATCTGTAGTAGCTGAGTGTATTACATACATTATACTATTTCGTAATACATACAGCTGCATATAGTATATACATATAGCAATGCATATATGTGTACGTATATATATATATATATATATATATATATATATATATATATCTATCTATAGAGAGAGAGAGAGAGAGAGAGAGAGAGAGAGAGAGAGAGAGAGAGAGAGAAAGAGCGCTATCAGTCTACTTGATTTAGTTAGTTACTGCCGGAAATTACGCAAAACTAGTGAGTATTTACCGGATAGACAAAATTAAATAACATATTAAAAATAATGAAAACGGAGATCAAAAATTCACTGCTTAATAACTTTAGTATAATAAAAGTTTTTTACATAAAACTTTTTTTGAATTGAAGTATAACGGAATAGCTTTCTTTTAAACATAATTAGAAGTAATATAATGGTCTAATATTTACGCAATATTTATTTGAAAATCTCCAAACCCAATAGCAATTTATATCCATACTGGCCATTTGCTTAATTTTTCTACTTGTAAAATGTTGACTATAGAAAAAACGTATTTCTTTCTAACATTAATAAAAGATCAGCAAATCTGAATAAAGTCGAGAAAGTAATACTCGTGCAGAAATATAGTCGGCATATCTCTAGTTCGGGCTAGATCCTAGTCAGTATTACTGATGATTTCCTCATGTAGGTAATACTTGCCAGATCTAAGTTATATTTCCCGACGATCATCTAATAATCGTCCTATATTAATTATTACTTTCTCGACTTTATTTAGATTTCCTTATCTTTTATTGATGTTAAAAAGAAATACGTGTTGTCTATAGTCAAAATGTTACAAGTAGAAAACTTAAGGGAATGATTAGGATTTCTATCTTGGTTTTAGTTAGATTTCCTTAACTTCTCCCTATTTTGGAAAGAAGGATGTCTTTTCTAGTCGAAATCTTTTATGAATACGAAAATTAGATATTACACACACATACACACATGCGCACTCGCACATTTTTTATATAAATTAATTTATGTGTGCGCGCGCGTTTTATTTGTGTATATATATATATATATACATATATATATATATATATGTATATATATATATGTATATTACAATATATATACATACACTCATCCATACTTACACACACACACACACGCGCGCGCACGCACACACACATAAATCCGCATACCTATCTAACATGGGAAAGAATTTAAAAAATAGATTTACTATATATGTTTTATCTTGTGTTTATGAAATTATTATATGATCTTAAATGTTGTACGGTCATATGCAAAATATAGTATAGTAATCACATATTGCGTTTAAGCATAATGCATAATGCGTTAGCTTGCGAATCGTATGGTCGTAGGTTCGATACTCAGCCGAGGTCGGAATTTTTTTCAATGAAATAAAATAATTTATACGTTCAATAGAGGTATTAGCATTAAAATTTACAATAATTAGTGTATAAAAAATATATTAATAATTATTAATTGTTAATTGTAAATCGTAATACGTAATAATGCATATAGAAAATAATTTAGAAATTCTAATGAAATGATATACTTTACCCAAATACGTAAATATATTTTTTTCTTTCAAATAAATAAATATTAAAAAGTCAAAAAATTATTCACTGGATAGAGGAATCATAATTAGAATAATTGAAAATTCATCTTAATATCTAGATTTTCTGACTAGATTCTGTCTAGTTTCTAACTTAGTATACCTACCAAAATTTAAGCTTGTTCCGTATATAAAATGCTATTAAAAGTGGGACAAATCGGAACTAGGATCAGAATAGATTTATCTTCTGGATCCGAACGTTGAATGAGGAAAACTAACCCGATACTAGTTAGATTCGAGAATGAATTTCTACACGGGATATTGTAACATGTATAGGTTATCTTTTCCTATACATGTTAATAATTATTACTAATAGAAAAAAAGGAAGGAAAAAGGGCAAGAGAGAGAGAGAGATAGAGAGAGAGAGAGAGAGAGAGAGAGAGAGAGAAAGAGAGAGGGAGAGAGAAAGATTAGATATACTATATTATATGGTAATTTAGATATAATATAATACATCTTTATTAACCGTTTCTACTTCACCTGTCTAAAAAGTGAAAATAATTATTTTTTTATTTACTCACATTTTTGACTAACGAAAGTAAAAATATATATACATATATATATATATATATATATATATATATATATATATATATTCGCGCGAGCGCTAATTGTGCATAAATAATTAAATTCATTTGGGTGATTTAATTACAAGTGAGAATAATCCTCAATTACTTGATTGAAATCCTCGATTTGAGATTACATCCACAAAGCTCAATAAGTGAGACGGGGAAGAAAGACTACATTTTTCGACGTTGGGTTATTATTCTCGGCTTCGATCATCTACAGATTGGTGTTAAATTTTTATTAAACACTCCATTTGCGCGATTCATTTATTTCTTTTCGTTGTTGATGATTGTTCGCATAATTTTCTCCCATGAGAAAATAAGTTTCTACTAAAATGTAGAAAAGAATGCTCGGTTTAGACGAGAGGAAATTTATTATTTTCATTTTCATTTTCTTGAAGCTAGATTTGAATTTCTCAGTTTACGAGTTTACCCACGACATTGAACATAATTTATAATGTCATCAAGTGGGTATAAGGGCTACGCCATAATGAGCCAAATGCCCCGAGTAAGAGCATGATGCGCACATGTGTTACCGTTTGGATACCTGCGACCATACTCCTGACGCAGCCGATTGTCGGCCCTTTGTAAATGAGCTCAACACCGGGGTTGAAGCGACGACCGTGGCGAAACAGCGGGCGAGTTAGATTAAAAACTTTCAAGACAGCGTCGTTTTGCCGACTGTTTACGTGCGATTTGAGTTTTAGTTTAGCTCGAACACTGTAGGCGCATATATCGTTCGGTTTCCTGTATGTATTTCTTGTGTCAATCTGTTTTTTCATGTGAGACTCCGCATTCAAAATTATAGAATTATAGTAGTTTTTGATCGGCCGCGCGCGTATTTATCGTGTGGAGCAATCAAATTGTGCGTACTCACGCCTTTGACATAGAGTGCCTTTTGTAGTTTGTACATTCGTTGATAAATTATTGGCGTGATAGGTTAAGTTTGTACGCGCTTACATGGGTGATCAGCGGACTAGACACCTGGAACGCTTTCTGGTAGAGAAGTGTTAAGTGTTAAGATGTTAAGTGTTAAGCGCTGTGAGAGGACGTCGCTGCGACAATCCGCCGGCCGCAGGACATAAATCCCGTTTTGATAATTTATCGGTTTCCCTCCTTTTCTTTTTAGGAATTTTGCCTATTTAGATGATTGATCTAAGAAAAAGGACTATATGGATAAAAGTAAATTTGTAGATAATTTCGACATGCCCTACGGTCTAAAAAAGTTAAGTGTAAATTAACCTAACCCGTTCAAGGACCCTTCTCCTCTGTTAACAGGGACTCAATACCGGATAGATAGATAAACAATTAATTTCAGGGACATATTCCCTGTAGTGTTGAAGGACTCCGTTACAATATATATATATACATATATATATATATATATATATATATATATATACTAGTATCCCCGTCTCGGCTTCGCCCGAGATAATAATTTAACCGATTTCATAAACAATTCAATAATATCTAAGTAAAAAGTACTCTATATATACAAATCTATATTTCTATCAATAATTGACCGTAATTTACCTATCGTCGCTTCTGTATAAAAAGCTGCTTCAATGTAGCGTCCACTTCAGAAAGTTAATATTTTGCCGACCATTTTAAAGAGTATATATATAAGTTCGAGCGGTAGAAAAAGATGTCCGAATGTCTCGAGACGACGTTTACAGTGAGTATTATGTTTGGACTATAGGAAATGTCTCGGGACGACAGCTATAGCGAGTTTTGTGTTGGGAAAGTAGAATACGACTTTCAGGTATCCCAGGACGACATTTACTGGGAGTGTGCGTGTTCAAATGATAGAATACGAATCTTTTCATAGAAGTTGTATTGGTATACCTGGACTTTTTTTTCCACCAACTATATACGAAATTCCCCGTAGAAGTCGTTCCAAAACACGTGGAAATCACATTCTATTATCCGAACATGAAACTCCCAGTAGAAGTTGTCCCGACATACGTGAACATCGTTTTCTACCAACTAGACACGATGATCTCAGTAGAAGTCGTCCCGAGAAAGCTAGCATCGCTTCCTAACAACTAAACACAATACTCCCAGTAGAAGTCGTTCGGAAAAACCTAGATATCGTGTATATTTATATATATATATATATATATATATATATATATATATATATAAGGACCTTTACTCAAATGTTTTTTTGGGAAAATTAAATATATATATATATATATATATCATTTAGCAACCTTGTCTAGGGTGGCGGGAGGGGGAGAAGAGGAACCCAAGGGTTTAACGTGGATTACCCGATTAGTAGGTGTTGCAGTTGTTTATGCTGCCTATAGCATGCGCGTCTGTGCGCTCTATACCTCTCATTCTCTCTTTCCCTCCCTTTCTCTATCTCTCTCTCTCTCTCTCTGTGTCTCTCTCTCTCTCTCTCTCTCTCTCTCTCTCTCTGATCTGACCATCTGCTTCGATGCTGTACGGGGCCTAGAGCAGCTGTGTGTTTATACTATATACATTACAAACCGTTGGTAAAGTGATTACCTAATTAGCTAATTTTTTATATTTTTGTCGAATTTGCAAAAAAATAGCCTATGACCTATTCCTGACTGTGTAGAAGACGTGGTTAAATTTTGAACGCGATCGGTTCAGTAGTTTCGAAGTTTATCCAGGACAAACAAACACACATACAATCATTTTTATATATATATAGATATTCACAAATAAATACATACAGGTTCTCGTATAGGGAAATATACATTGGTAGGCCAAGGCGAATACGGCTTTCCTTTGAAAAAATCAGGCAATTCGTATTCAAGTAAAGCGCCTTGGACTCCTATCTATATAAACAAAAAATGACGTGTTCAATATTGGTGACAGGAATAAAGAATAAACACGCTGTGTTGAATATAAATACGTATAATTATTGAGATATCTAAATTCTAAATACATTAACAAGGATATTAATCGGAGAGAATGTATAAATTATAAAATGTAATTTATCGGAGAAACAATTATATACTAGCATGACACGGTGAATTATTATTTTGTATCAAAATAACCCAAGAATAACTATATTTTCTTTGCCTTATACTCAATTATTTAATAATCCCGAGCTAGTGGAGGAAACTCCAGGCTCGAAACTAGCCAAGGTATCATTCAATCACCATTGAACCTTTTTTAACGTTATTCTGCCCCTGAGTGTGCCACTTGCTTCTGACATTAAGCTGATTTAAGTATTCCTTTTGCCAGCTTTTCCAGAAATGTTGTTTAAGCTTTTGCAAATGCTGCCAGTTAGACAGTCTAGTCGTTGGAGTACTTGTAAAATCGGTTTCAGGAACGCTCAATAATTTATCACCTATTAAAAGATGGGCAGGAGTGAGGACAGTTAGGTCGTTGGGATCGGAAGAAATGGGTGTCAATGGGCGCGAATTAAGAATGGCTTCTATTTCCGTTACGTGCGTGGTAAATTATTCAAAAGTCAATAACGTGTTCCCGACGGTTCGTAAAAAATGCGTCTTAAACGATTTTACCGCGGATTCCCATAGTCCGCCAAAATGTGGCGATCTAGGGGGAATAAAGTGCCAGGTGATGCCGTCGTTCGCTAAATAATCGCACATTGTGTCGCGAACATTTTTGTTTAGCATTGTTTCATATAAAATTTTCAGTTTGTTATTTGCACCGACGAAGTTTGCGCCGTTGCCTGAATATATGTTTTTACTTTTACCCCTACGTGAAAAAAATCTTTTCAAACTGGCCAAGAACGCATCAGTCGTGAGGTCACTTGCTACCTCCAAATGAACGGCTTTTGTCGAAAAACACACAAATATCACAACATACACTTTTATTTTGTTACGATTTCGATGCTTCTTCTCCTTTATGTAGGAGGGACCGCAGTAGTCTATTCCAGTATTTGTAAATGGTCTGACCTGCACTACTCTGTTTTCAGGCAAGTTGCCCATTACATAATTCAATTGCTGTTTTTGAAAACGGAAGCATGTCAAACACGAACGAATTATTCGTCGAGTCATGTTTTGACCATCTATCGGCCAATACTGGGTTCGAAATTTATAAAGGGTGCTCTGGACACCGGAGTGCTTTGTTTTTTCGTGTATATGCTTCACGATTAAATCGGTGACCCAACTGCGATGCGGCAACACGATTGGGTGCTTTTCATCGTACGATAGGTGTGCATTCTTTAAGCGTCCGCCTACTCTGATTAAGCGATTCTCATCCATGAACGGATTCAAAGACTTGAGACGACTTTTATTATTAACCCCTTGTTTATCAATCAACGCATTGAATTCATGAGGAAATGACTGGATTTGTATTATACGTATGATTAGTTTTTTAGCCGACTCCAACTCATTTACCGATAACAAGTTTGTACGTTTAACCTTAGTTTTTGATAAATTGTTTAAAAAACGGTTACAATAGGCTATGACTCGAATTAATTTTGGAAAAGTTGACAATTTTAGCAAATCAAATTCTTCACAAATGCGCACATTTAGAATGATTGTTTTTCTGACCTCTAACAAGGGTTCAGGTTTTAATGGTAAGCACGGCCACTCCTCTTCATACTTAGATAACCAACTCGGTCCGTTCCTCCAAACGCCATTCGATAAAAATTCAACTACGGTTTGACCTCTGGATATATAATCCGCAGGATTGTCTCCAGTAGGAACGTGTCTCCAATGAGAGCTGTTAGTCACGGATTTAATCTCTGAAACTCGATTTGCTACAAATGTTTTTAAAATGCTAGGTTGTGCATTTATCCAATTTAAAACAATCGTCGAATCAGACCATAAATGAATGCTGTGAAATTCTATAGGCAACGTTTTCAATAAAGATTTGTATAACTTAGATAGCAATAGAGCGGCACAAAGTTCTAATTTAGGTATTGATATCCGTGATTTAAGTGGAGCTATCTTGGATTTAGCGCATAAAAGCCGTACAGCACATTGTTTATCCTCGTTTATTGATCTTATATACAAGCAAGCACCATAGGCTACCTCGCTACTATCGCAAAATCCATGTAGCTGTATGTTTATCGGTTTGTCGATTAAAACACATCGCTCAAAAAACGCGTTAGCTAATAGCGGCAATTGATTTTCATAAGCTAACCACGTCGTGTGTATATCAAGTGGCACCGAGGCGTCCGAGTCGAGCTTTTCTTTCCAAATTGCTTGCATTATTAGTTTCGCCTTAATCACGATCGGACCCAACAATCCAACGGGATCAAATAATTGAGACACCATTGGTAGAATGGTTCGTTTCGTGACGGGCTTGACTATACTTTTGTTTGGCGTTATTGTATAAAATAATTGATCCTTTGTAGGACTCCAATTTATACCCAAAGTTTTAACCGATCCGCTCAGATCCTCAAATAATTTTATGTTTTTCAAATCCGTCGGTAAGGATTCTATAAGCCTACTATCATTCGACGACCATTTTCGTAATTCGAAGCATGCAGATGTTAATAAATCATTAATTTGATTTCTTAGGATTAACACATTTTCGAGGGTGTCTGATCCGGTCATCAAATCATCCACGTAAAAATCGCGTTTGATTATTTCCGAGGCCAACGGATATTTATCCTTCCCGTCGTCTGCTATTTTATGTAGGGTGCGAATAGCTAAATATGAAGCTGATGCTGTGCCATAAGTGAGCGTGTTGAGTTCATAAATTTTGATCGGTTCGTCGGGATTGTCACGCCAAATAATTTTTTGAAATTTTCGATCTTCTCTGTCTACCAATACTTGGCGATACATCTTAGCAATATCAGCGACTAACAATATTCTATGAATTCTAGACCTAGTCAGTATTGAAAATATATCGTCTTGAATAGTTGGTCCTATTTTTTGCACCTGATTTAAGGATAGACCGTTTAGCATAGAAGATGCATTAAAAACTACTCGAATATTTTTTTCTGTAAAAATCGCATGATGAGGAATAAAGTTTTCTTACTCTTCGCGTGCCGAAATTGAGATGTGCTTCAGTGATTCGTACTCATTCATAAAATGGACGTACTGCTTCTTTAACTCAGGATATTTGGAGAATTTGCGCTCAGTAGAGTAAAATTGCTTCAAAGCAATCGAATAATTTGACGCAAGCTTATGTATCTTATCATTGAATGGAATTTTCACAACGCATCGGCCATTACGATCGCGCCTAAAATTCTCCAAGAAATGCTGTTCAACTTCAGATTCTTCGCACGATAAATACTTTATTTCAGGAATTTCTTCCAGTTCCCAGAACCTTTAAATATCTTGAGAAACGGAACTAATCGAGTAGTTGCAAGAAACGCTAGCAGCTTGCTGACAATCATCAATACGGCCGCCTATAATCCACCCGAACTTGGTTTTCAACAACACAGCGTCAGTGTTGTCAATGCATATTTTTCCGGCGCAATCTATCTTGAAATACACTTCAGCACCAATAAGTGCATCAATTTCCGACGTTTGATGAAAGGTGAGATCTGCGAGCGGTAAGTTTCCAGGTATATTTAACTGTTTAACATCAATCGGATATGATGGTAAGGGACTCGTTATGTTTGACACGACTAATAAGGAAATTTCCTTTTCATAATTTCCTAAGCGCGACGAAATTTTTGTTTTCACACTGTGACAAATATTAGTTTTCGATTCGTTCAATGTACTAACCGGGATATTGACGTTATTTCTTGGCAATTTTAATAACTTAGCAAACCTTTCTGTTATAAAATGCGCTTGAGCGCCGCTATCCAATAAAACGCGCGCCGTATGTTGATTTCGGAGTTTATCGTAAAAATGAACCTTGGCGGTGGCTAATAACACCTGAGCAGGGCAATTAACCTGTATATCATGTAGTAAATTCACGGTACTAGGAAGTTCGTCTGAATCTTTACGATCAAAATGCAACAGCGTATGATGCTTTTTGCCGCATTTTTTGCATGGACCACAAGTGCATTTATCAGTAACATGATTTTTACGCATACAGTTAAAGCAAAGCCTTTCCGTTTTAACAAACGTAAATTTATCATTTTGCGTCAATTTTAAGAACTTATCGCAGTTATAAATTTTATGTTCCCCTTTACAAAAATTACAATAGTCCTTTCTAGTGGTGATGCTTAACACATTCCGTTTGCCTCCATACGTCGGATTCTTTAAACTATTGGCAGTTTGGCCTGATTGACCTTGAATTTGTGTAGCTTCTAACACTAAGCAACGCGTCTTTAGAAATTCAATGAAATCTGTTAATTTTGGCAACTCCCTACCGGTGTTGCTCTTTTCCCATTCCTGATGTGTAATTTTATCCAGTTTGTTAGTCATACAATAAATGAGAATGGCGTCCCACGAATCTACCGAGAGACCGAGTGTTTTAAGGGCTCTCGTATGAGTATTTAAATTATCGAGCATGTTCCTTAAACTGACATGGCTCTCCTTTGTGAGAGCTGGCAGTTCTAACAGGCTTTTCAAATGATTGTGCACAATAACTCTTTTATTATCGTACCCATCGATTAATAAGGACCATACGATGCCATAATTATTTTCCGTTGTTTCTAAAGACTGAATGACCGTTGCCGCCTCTTCTTTTAAGCAAGACCGTAAATAATAAAATTTCTCGATTATTGCAATATTGGTCTTTTCATGCACCATTGATTTGAAAATATTGTGGAAGCATGTCCACGCGTCATATTTAACGGTAAATGTAGGTAAATCGATTTTAGGTAATCGCACATTATTTTGCGCAGTATTCTGTGCAATCAGCGGTGTAACTGTGGTATTATACGCGTTAGGATGGTTGTCCTTCAAAAATTTACGCGCATCCTTCATCGCGGCATAATATTTTTGCTCAAATTCCAGTTGATATATATCATTTTCCGGCTTGCTTTCTTACGCTAAAATTGACAGGTGAACGTCATCAAATTGATCCAAAAGACGATCTAATAATTTCATACGAAATTCTACATCATCATAATCATCTGCTGTAGCCGTCGCGACAAACGAATGAAAAACGGTAATTTTTCTTTTAAGGTTTCTGCGCTTTTGTTTAAGATCCTTGCACTCTTCTGCCATTTTTTAAATTCTAATCAGAGGATGGTTAAAAGGGAAGAGGAGAGAAACTGGAGCGATGATAAAAAATTTAGAGCTTACTTTTACGCTGCTGCTCGATGTTCGTCGATGATTATATTGAACATCTGGGTATTTTAGTCGAGATTTCCAATATGTATCGTCTGCTTGATAGGTTCCGTTTTGGAGAGTGGAAGTGAAACTCCGTTTGCCTTTAAGATTTTACGACGTGCACGTCAATAACCAATGAGTGCTCCAAAACGGATGATTCCGCTTAAATGAGTTGTTCTCCGTTGTAATTAGACCACTATGAAGATGCTGGAAGAACAATTGCTTCGTGTGCGTATGAGAATCACACCTTGATTGACCGCGCGCACATGTATATTTTATTACACAAAAACTTTTTAATAAATTCGTGATTGATGATAGCAGATATTAATGTTTATCCGGCTCGAAGGACCATGTTGAGGTAAGAATGACATACAAGTTTTGTCAATCTCACACCGAACTAAATTGTTAATTTAATGCGGCTAATCAAATAATTTTAGTACACATGTATAATTAGAATTATTTTTATTTAATTCTTACACTGTCAAATGTAAAACACGAACTTACAAATAAATACGATTTATGTTTAGCACTCGGACAATTTTCCAAGTGTCTCGCGCGGAGGTCGAGAGAAATCTGGTCTTGTTGGTAAACTTTCATTATAGGCAAGCTGGAATAGAGGAAAGTGGTAGGAGAAGTGATTACAATAATTTCTCAAGCTGCAAAACCGGGGGTCTCGATTGGGGAAAAACGTTGCATGTTTATTTCGCTAGAAACAAGACTATGGGGTTGGGTTTATGATGAAGGGACGGATCTATTGAGGCTCGTACAGGAAGAGAGCGCATCCTAGGTAAAAGGAGTCGCCCGTTAGACAGGCTTAACCCGCCAGCTGCAAACAATAAACCTTCAGAGCGGAATGGCTAGCCCGGCATTAACAGTTTTCTTAAGTTTCTACCATAGTCATAAACACATAAACGCGCTTAAGTGTCATAGCAGTTTTCAAAATGTATAAAATCGCGCCGGATGTGTATAAATATGATTTAAATAGCTGACAGAATTTTCTTTAGTGCATCAATATATCAGAAACGATTCAATTATACTGCAAAACGGACGAGTGCCTGAGAACCAAATATATGAAAAATTAAGAATATATACAATAAACGCTATACAATTAAAAACGCCATTGCGGCGTAACACTAATAGCAAAATTTCAGACAATAGATGCTAAATTTTAAAAAATAAATGGATAAACAACACGACTTCTTATCGCACATCGGGAGGCCATCAGGATCTCGACAAAATAGAAGAAACGATAAATAAAATTTATCCTTCTTGGTGTAAAACCAACCACACCTGGTTCCCAATCTGATCAAATAATAAATTTCTACTATAAACAGTAAAGCTTCTCACTCATCATCCGTGTCGACGGTGACGACTACGAAATTTAAAAAAAACTATCGATTAAATGTAAATTGATATTATTAGATATCTTTAACAGCATGTATCATTCAGGTGACTATCCTTTAGACTGGACAAAATCATTTATCCACTTCATAAAAAAACAGACGGTTTAAGTATACATCCTATCGGCCTCACTTCATGCATGTGTAAGCTATTTAACATTATACTAAAAGATAATTTCCAATGGTGGCTTGAATTCTCTGGTATTATACCTAATAGTCAGCCTGGATTTTGAAAAGGACAGTGTACAAAGAACAACTTTACGAATCAAATTTTAAACATCGAGGAAGCATTTTGTAGAAAAAAAAATATTTTAGCTACATCCCGCGACTTCAATAGCGCTTTCGATACTATGAACATTTATATACTTTTAGAAAAGCTATCAAACATAGGCTGCTCAACTGGTAGACACATATATACGGAAAAGACTGGTCCCAACCCTAGATATGCACACAAAGGTTTACATCAAGGAGCAGTACTGTACTGTACTGCCTGTATGTACAAGAAATGTACGAAAAAATACTCAAAAGTGTTTCTGTCACTCAGTTTGATGATATTTTGTACTTTATTGTAAAAGATCGCCCATAAACTTCACAAAAAACTCCTTGAAAAAACCATAGCTTTCACAGAAACAAACCTGTATAATCTAAGCCTTGAACTTTGTCCTGAAAAGTTGAATCATTGTCCACTTCAACAAAAAACGCATCCTTTCAGGAAACACGAAAATTGTAATGAAAAAAATTTTAATAAAATCTAGCAGCGCCGTAAAATTCCTAGGTATAATATTAGATTACAAACTAACATTCAACGAAGACATAAATTACATTTAAAAAAGTCACAAAAGCTTAAATATAATAAAGTTTTTAAGGTGAACTTGGTGGGTATCGACCCCTGAGACATTAATTACAAAATGTACAAGACTATGGTACTTTTCTACATTCCCCATATCAACAAACCAAAATTACAATTTTTGCAAAAATGCAATATCACGCAATGCGACGCGCTCTTGGTTATAGAACGAGCATGTCTACTAATATTCTCTTAGCAGAAGCTAGTTTACTTTTCTTATACTATAGAAACGAATTGTTATGTAACAAATACATATATAAAATGGTTTCTAATACACAACTTGCAGTATACAGCACAATAAAGTGTACCTCGGCTCACCTTCAGAAAAACACAGACTATTCGAAGAAATTTAACAGATCCATTCTCAAAGAGGGTACTTAAAGCTAACAGAAATGAAAATGAAATTATAAGTAATATAAACTATACAACTTTTTTGTACCCGTTGATATTTTAAAACACAATATAGCCGTGGACACTGACTTTGGAAAATCTGTAAAACAGGTGACCCATTTCGATCAAATTGACAAACTCATAGCTAAAGAAAATTTAAATTTAAATTTATATATATACAGTTGGTAGCAAATTTCCAAACTCCGCATCGACATGATGCACTTTCTCTTTACAACAGAATATTCAGCTCTCAACGACACCATCGATATTGCTTTATCAAATAAAAACAAAGGTCTTATAATTTTCCCAGACCACATGAGCACATTACTCTCTCTGAAAAATCTCTCATTTCATATTCACACAAATCCCCTAATTTTTGAAATCAGAAGCAAAATTCATAAATATTGACAATATATATTATAGATATTCAGTTACATTGGATTCCTGCACCCGTAGACAAACAATCTTGCCAATTCTACAGCATTCCTACCCCCCTACACTCACTAAGATTCCATGTTCCGATTTCAAAGCCTCGCACAAACAAATCGCACAGACCAAAACATTCATTCAAATAAGCAGCCAAAAACAGTACAAAGGTATAAAATACTTTCAACACTAATTTAATAATAGATTAAATTAACAAATCCTGGTACACCAAAAAAACTTTTCTCGAGAAATAATAAGCACAATTAAGCGATGTCGTTTCGATCACTATAGTCTTGCATATTCACTCTCGAAAATAAATTTTGTAAGAGACGTTTCCTGTCAATACGAAAACGATATACAGGACCTTCATAATTTACTATGGCAACGCGAGCTATTCGATATACCAAGGTTACTCATCCGCAGACTAGCTAATGTAAAACTGTTTCTCTCCATTTGCAGCCAAACACTGCTATCAAATCCGACAACTGCTCTGTGTAATGTCCTACGAAAATTCCTAAAACAATGTTATATAAGCTATAAATACAAGCTATAAATGATAGTGTAGAATTCAAGATAACATACATATAAATGAAAAAATAATATAATTTAATTGTAAAAATAATATATCATTTTTTTGTAATATATTTGTGTAGCAACATAGTCTCATATAGAAATTCAGTTTGCCATATAAATAAAAAAAAATTTTAAATGTCGTATAATGATATTTTTGAAGGATATATTAAATAAAATGAAAAAGAAAAAACTCAATAAACGACGGGTTGGTCGACCGTAGGAATTGAACGAAGCACTGCTTATGAAGAATTCCTGCATAATGCATCATAGATGCGCCCAGTTCCTCTAAATAAAAGAGCGTTATTTTTTGGACAGGATAATCGGTGGAGCTTGTCGACACACCTCTGCCTCTCTCTCTCTCTCTCTCTATCTTTCTTTCTTTCTTCCTCGTAAATTTGTTCATGATACGCGAGAACGACATGCGAAATAATAAACTTCCTCCTTGCACGCCGGATACCTCCGCCCCCACGCGGCCGAACCCCTTTCACGGCGGGCCACGTCCACGAAGTAGGATTGTATTTCGGTATATAATCGCCGTTTAATATCGGATCGGCCGTTCTCTTCCCTGTCCCCTATCTTCTGCCGAACACACGCGTTCATGGGGCACCAACATATACAACTGAGGTACAGAGGGCGACCTGAACGTAAGATTATGTGGCTTCATATGCGCTCGTGCTCACACTCTCCTCCCCGCCCTCTCTCTCACTCTCTCTCTCTCTCTCTCTCTCTGTCCATCTCTCTCCATCTTTCCCTGCCGCACACTCTCTCTGTCCATCTCTCTCCATCTTTCCCTGCCGCACACTCTCTCTGTCCATCTCTCTCCATCTTTCCCTGTCGCACCCTCTCTCTCTCTCTCTCTCTCTCTCTCTCTCTCTCTCTCTCTGTCCCTCTCTCTCCCTCCTTCCCTCTCACACTCTCTCTCTCTCTCTCTCTCTCTCTCTCTCTCTCTCTGTATCTCTTACCCGTGATGTGCGCCCTGTTTTATGCTAATGAGACATATCGCGTTGGAGACATTTATCGCACGATAAATCGGACCCGGTATTAATTGCAATCGCTCAGAAATCGAGTATTGCGCTCTTGTGTACCCGTGGTCACGACTTTGTGTTCCGCCGCGTGCACACTCCTGGGTGTATGTGTGTGTGTGTGTGTGTGTGTGTGTGTGTGTGTGTGTGTGTGTGTGTGTGTGTGTGTGTGTCTGTGTGTGTGTATGTGTGTGTATTTTTTTTTTTTTTGTTATGGCACTAGTGGCCTCTCGAAACCAGCATCCCGCCGGAACTATCCGGGAATATTACTTCGGCGGGGCTGTTAGTTAGCCTATACGACTCCTCTTCTTATGACACTAACCTACGTCCCCCATCCACACAGGTGATCAGGGGTTCGGTGTTCGTCCTCTGTATCTTAAAATAGGATCAGTTGGCCTGGTTCATCCTGGGCCATTCGCCTAGTTCTATCGGCATATCTAAGTTTGGTCATCACCTCTTTTGCGAAACTGGTTACTGCTTTCCAGTTTTCAGATGATTCCAGCATTATTGATAGGATGCTCTCTGGTCTTATTGGCTTATTGATGTTGTTCGTCAAGTGCTCACGTTGTGTTCTAAAACGAGGGCAGCTCACCAATATATGCTCAGCATCCTCGACCAAAGTCAGACAGATGGGGCAAAGATCATTATTATCCAGATGAAAGCGGTGGAAATAGGACCTAAAACAACCATGTCCAGTCAACAACTGAGTTAGGTGGAAATCTAATTCCCCGTGTTTCCTGTTGATCCATCTGTGTATGTCTGGGAGGATACGATAAGTCCATCGGCCTTTGCTAGAATCTGTCCATCGTTTTTGCCATATTTCTATAGAACGATGACGTTCCACATTTTTAGCACCTTGTAGGGAATCCACTGCAGCCTTACATATGTTATGCAGCCTAGCCAGTTCATCTGCAGCTAAATCGAAAGGAAGAATTCCGGCAAGTACCTCAGCTGCGTCGGTGGATACCGTCCTGTAACCACTAATAATACGTATACAGGAGCGACGACGGGTCGCAACGGCCAGCTCACAATACGATTTAATTCCGCATGCATGATGCCAGATTGGTGCTGCATACCTGCTGAAATAATTTACAACATAAGCTAATAGTTTCCTCTGGGGTGGACGTGGGCCACCAATGTTAGGCATGAGCCGACACAAGGCAGCTGAAACTCGTTGCGCTTTTTCGCCAAATATCTTTAGATGCTCTTTGAAGTTTAACCACGCATCAAGCTGTACATCCAAGTATCGTAAAGATGGCGCAGAACTAATGCGGGGCTACCAACTTTATGAGTAATACTATCTACCTTCTTACGACTGCTGACAAGAATTACTTCTGTTTTGTGCTCCGCTAATTGTAGACCAGCCGACTTAATCCATCTACTGATGTTGCTGATTGCCTCATTGGCATTTTCAGTAAGTTCATCAAGGGTCTTAGCCGTCACTACTAGAGCGATATCGTCGGCGTACCCTACTGTTATTGAACCAGACGGTTGTGGAATCCTCACCACGCCATCATACATAATATTCCACAATATAGGTCCCATAACTCCCGCAGTAACCTTATGCGATACAATGCCTTCATCCGTTAGGTATAATATTATCCTATTTTCAAAGTAGCTGGCCACGACATTCTGTAAATAACCAGGTACTTCGAACTCTTTAAGAGAACTCATAATAAAAGACCAGCGCGCTGAATTAAAGGCATTCTTGACATCTAGAGCGACAATGGCATAATACTGTTTAGTGCCACCTTTCCATCTCTTACCACTGATTGCATTTCTTGCGGTACACACTACCAGTTTAATGGCATCGACTGTTGATTTTGATTTCCGAAATCCAAATTGGCGTGAGGATAAGCCGTGCAATCCTTCAGTGAATGCTTCCAGTCGACTACATATTATTTTTTTCAAATATTTTACCTACCGTGTCGAGCATACACAATGGCCTGTATGATGAAGGAACATTAAGTGGCTTATTGCCCTTAGGTAACAGGACTAACCTTTGAGTTTTCCAGCAATCAGGAAAGATACCCTTAAGAAGACAAGCATTATATACATTTAGAAATATAGCTGGATTCTTCTGTATCGCCAACTTAACTGCCGCATTAGGGATACCATCAGGGCCAGGGGCAGCATTGTCTCTAGTCTTAGCGTAAGCATTATGTAGCTCCATTTCTGTTATAGTAAGTACATCGTCCGAGTGTTGCGTGCGCAGTAGAGTCCCATGGATGTCATTGGGAAAGAGAGCGGAAACAATCTTATCAATCAATACCGTGCTAGTGGGTTGTATTGGTGGCCTACTCAATCGTGCCATGACTATTTTGTATGGTCGTCCCCATAAGTCATTGTTGGCCTCTGCACACAGTTCAAGCCAGCATAGACGCTCGCTTGCCTTAATGGCCTTGACAAGCGCTCTCTGTGCTTCTTTAAATAAACTATTAAACGTATCACGATGGGTGCGGGCTCTCTGGGCAAGTCTACGTGCGCGATGACATTGTTTGCGCAATTCTGCAATCTCATTTGTCCACCAGTAGACAGATTGACGTGTCTAAATCCGCTCTTAGTCCTAGTCATCGATGCATCACATGCTTCAGAGATATGCTTCATGAGTGCATTTGCCAGATGGCCTGGTGCACCATATTCTAAACGCTCTTCTGATATTATAGTGGCGAACACTTCACAGTCTAGCGATCTGATGTTCCATTTCCGTGTAGGCATCCACTCATTGCACTTGTTCTTTACTTTCTTCTCTACAATCTCCTACAAGATCGCCCTGTGATCACTGTGGGTGTAAAGGTCGCTTACTCTCCAATTAAGGATCCGCTGAATCAAGTCATCACTGGCGAATGTTAGATCAATGACTGATTGTTTATCACCCCTAATGAAAGTGGATTCAGATCCCTTATTAACCACGTGGAGTTGAAGAGAATTAAGCCATCAAGCAGCATACTACCTCTGTTATTTGTTGAAGTGTTTCCCCAGGCTGTGGACCACGCGTTAAAATCACAACCGATTAATAATGGTTTCTTGTCCATGGCTTCATCAACTAATTTAGCTACGAGGATTTCAAACTGCTTGTCCGTCAAGCTTGGAGGAGCATATACACTAAAGACATATATTTCTTGTACTTTAGCCCAGGATATCAATTCGCTCCGATGACTCGACTGCTTTAGTACCTGCCTATTTTGACCAATCCAGAGGGCAGCTCTATTGCTTGTGTCACTTATCCAGCGCTGTGGTCTGACCCTGTCACAATATGGTTCGGAGATTACAGCAATGTCTATTCTTAGCTCCTTTATTGTCTATTTCAGCAGGTCATGAGTTGCTACGCAATGGTTGGTATTCAGTTGGAGTATTCTCATGTTTTATGTCTGTTTAAAAACTCCACGGTAATCGGGCACTTATAGCTGTATGCTGGATGGTTCATCTCCTTTTTTCCTTCACATTTACAGAGTAAACAACAGGGCCCGTTTACACACAGCTTGGATAGATGGTCTTTTCCACCGCAGTGCCTGCAAAGTTTAGTTGTGTCAGGGCCCGAGCACACGGACGCTAAATGGCCAATCTTCCAACATCTGAAGCAGCGCTTTATTTCTGTTTTTTTTCGAACTCTGCAGCTGACCCATCCGATTCGAACATGCCCTGCACGTAGTAGCTCAGCTGCCTGGCTATATGGTACAGACACCGCCGCCATCTGAGTACCCCCATAAGCTTGCCGCAAGGAACGAGCAATTAGTAGGTTAGTCTCCTTTAGCTCGAGGTGTGTTCTCAGAGCCTCTAATACTTCATCCTTTGATGTGACCTCATCTATGTCTTTAATCTCCAATGTAATGAGATTACTCAGGACCGAAGTGGATGCGCTATGGCCAACCTTAGATTCAACAATGCGTGCCAACTCATGTGCATCTTTGGCTGTCCGTTCCAACTGAAGTACAAGGGCACCGCTTGCATTTCTACATATCCTATTAACCTCATTCTTGACATGAGATAACTCCGGGTCATTCTTTATTTGTCGCAGTACCTCCGCGTATGTAACTCCTTCATTGGCCTTAATCAAAATGGAGTAAGGCCTATTTCGTCCATTAAGCCTGCGTGTACTAGATAATTCTTTATCTTTGCCTTTGGGCTTCTTACGCTTGATAGTCTGCCATTGATTTTCTTTGGCTTCAGACTTGCCTGTAGGTACTCCGACCGACTCTAGTGGTCTCCTTGAGCCCAATGGTGGTTCTTTCGTCCTTTTGCCACCTATGGTTTTAGGAGTGGAAACCATCGCTTCTGCTGCGCTTCGTTTGGTGTCAGAGCGTAGACTCGGCGTAGTCTTGTGTGTGTGTGTGTGTCTGTGTGTGTGTGTGTGTGTGTGTGTGTGTGTGTGTGTGTGTGTGTGTGTGTGTGTGTGTGTGTGTGTGTGTGTGTGTGTGTGTGTGTGTGTGTGTGTGTGTGTGTGTGTGTGTGTGTGTGTGTGCAC
Organism: Sycobia sp. Sy_11; assembly: GCA_018907035.1. Classification (NCBI taxonomy): domain Eukaryota; kingdom Metazoa; phylum Arthropoda; class Insecta; order Hymenoptera; family Epichrysomallidae; genus Sycobia; species Sycobia sp. Sy_11. The sequence continues at coordinate 1,658,818 of JACCIC010000020.1, forward strand.
ATTATTGGGCAGATCGCCAATGAAAGCTAAAATCAATTTTTTTTCCAGTTTGCTTGTTCTTTATGTGGAAGATGTTGAATATTTTTGACACTTTTATAGATGCCGAAAACATTTTATACATCGGCTTAAATATTAATGTAATTATAAATTTTTTGAAAATACTCTATCTATTTTCCAAACGCCACTTGAGTCGCAATCTAATATTACTTTTTTATATGCACTATTTGTATATATACATTTTATTTCAATCATAATTATTTTTGACGAATATAACTTATTTAAATGATTGAATCAGTAATGGTTCATTATTGTATTCAAAATTTATTCACAAAAAAACTTGTAATCTCGCAGCTAATATACGTACTTACTAAATATAATAAAAAACTTTTTATTTTTAATTAAGTGAAAAGTCACTGTAGTTATATATTTTCTCATATTAAATATAAAAAATATAAACATATAAGAAATATAAAATTTATTTTACCATATTAATATTTTGTATTATTTTATTTTATTCTATCTGTGAAGGAATATAACGATAAGTATCTATCACTCATTATCAATAATAAGAATGTGAAGGTTGCAAAACACTTTCTGAGAAAGCTATACATTGTTCTAACAATAAAATGATCTCAGCTGTGGGTTACAGATTCTTTTTCTAAATTAAAATCATTGTCAACGCCAATTTTGTCGGTCTTGCTATTAAGCTACGTGAGTTGTCTCTTATACTTCCGAAATGGATCAACACAGTGCTCAATGTCGTTAGCTTACGCGTTGAAGAAAATTGTAGCCAGCTTAGGCTATATATATATACTAGCATCCCCCGTCCCGGCTTCGCCCGAGATAATAATTTATTTCATAAACAATTCAATAATATCTAAGTAAAAAGTACTCTTTATATACAAATCTATATTTCTATAAATAATTGACCGTAATATACCTATCTTCGCTTCTGTATAAAAAGCTGCTTCAATGTAGCGTCCACTTCAAAAAGTTAATATTTTGCCGACCATTTTATACTATATATATATATATATATATATATATATATATATATATATATATATATATATATATATATATATATGTCTCTGTGTGTGTGTGTGTGTGTGTGTGTGTGTGTGTGTGTGTGTGTGTGTGTGTGTGTGTGTGTGTGTGTGTGTGTGTGTGTGTGTGTGCATATTAAATACGGCTTCAATGGAAAAAATTGTACTTTCGAGTTTGAGGGGAAGAAAAAGATGTGCAAGTTTCTCGAGACGACGTTTACAGAGAGCATCATGTTAGGACTATAGGAAATGTCTCGGGACGACTGCTATAGAGAGTTTTGTGATGGGGAGCTAGAATACAATGTCTAGAACACAATCGTCTCCCGGGACGACTCTTCCCGGGAGTATGCATGTTTGAATTATAGAATACTAATCTCTTTATAGAAGTCGTAATGAGATACCTGGACATCGTTTTCCACTAATTATACATGACACTCCCCGTAGAAACCGTTCCAAATCATCTGGAAATCGCATTCTATCATCCGAACACGAAACTCCCCGTAGAAGTTGTCCCGACATTTCTAAACATCGTTTCCTACCAACTAAACAGGATAGTCCCAATCACAGTCGTCCTGAGAAAGCTAGCATCGCTTCCTAATGACTAAACCCAACACTCCCCGTAGAAGTCGTTTGGAAATACCTAGATATCGTATTTTACCGTCCCAACACGAATCTTCCCATACAAACTGATTTCCTCATACCTGAATCTCGTTTTCTATTAACTAAATACAATATTCCCCATAGAAATCGCCCAGAAACACCTGGATATTGCATTCTATCATCCGAACACACAACTGCATATAAAATTGTCTTGAGGCAACGGGATATCGTAATCAACCGACCGTACACGCCAATACAATATGTATCAGTAGAAACCGTATTTAAAATGTGTATATATAATATGTATAATATAATATACATACAATATATATATATATATATATATATATATATATATATATATATAATCGTTTTTTGAATTAAAGCATATTATAGCATATTTTTTAAGCAGGCGATGGATATTGCCTTTTGATGCAGAAGAGACGATATATTTTATTTATATATACATAGTTTCGAGGTTGTTGGTAAAGAACCCAATTTTTCAATCATTGCTTTTGATCGAATTAAAAAAATAGCATAGTCTCTTTTCACAATTATGAAGTTAATAGAATGTATAAAAATAAAAATACAATTTGTCGTCACAAACTATATTCAGTATGATTTGGTATACAGAACCATTTTATAACAGAAGGAGAAAGAAAAATAGAAGGATAGAGATTTCTCACGTAAGAGAAAATAAAATTTAAAAAAATCTAAAGATATCCATAAGATGTGAGTGTACTGTCAGATTAACCTGAAAAACAAAGAACAAAATGAACTGGCCTGCTATTAATTAACTTAATTTATTGGTGAAAGTAAAATGATTTTCAATAAAAAACATAGCCTATGTGCTTCCCAAGATAATATAGAATCTATATGTCAAATTTCAGAACAATCGGTTCAGTAGTTTTTCCGGTTATCGCGTACAAACAAAAACATGCTTTGTCTTTATAAATTAGTATGATATGATATTATATGATATATATATATATATATATATATATATATATATATATATATAATATTAATAATCGTCACTTCTGTATAAAAAGGCAATATGCAGCATCGGCTTAAAAAAGATTTTATTCGCATACCAACATTTTGCTTGAATGTCAGTTAGCACCGTTACTAAAATATTCACGGTATTTAATTGAAAAAATGGAAATATACGAAATATGATATTTATATGATTATTTTATTTAAATGATAAGGAAATCTGAATAAAGTTGAGAAAGTACTAATTAATATAAGACGATTATTTGATGATCGTCGGGAAATCTAACTCGGATCTGGCGAGATTTACCTACATGAGGAAATCATTAGTAATACTGACTAGGATCCAGTCCGAACTAAGGGTATGCCGAGTATATTTCTGCATGGGTTACATCGTCATTTTCCCCATATAGAAACATATCCATCTTAGATGCCGCATAGACCGAGTTCAGGGATTCGTCCTCGAAAGTTCAAACAAGAAGGTTCTCTGGACAGAACAGTACTTGTAAACTCGTTCTATTCCTGGTAGGTCTAGAAAGAGACAGAGTCTGTGCTTTGCACAATCATCTATGTATCCGCATACAGTTTTAGCCATTTAAATTTGAGTAAAGTGTTTTAATCCTTCGTACAATAAGTGTATTAATAAGTGTATGAGAATATTAATTAACTAACGCATCGCACATGAATCGTGATAATATTGTGTTTAAAATCAGTGTACCAATAAGTAACAGTGAGGTTTCCAGTAAGGACAATGGATTCAAATCCGTGCTAAATACGCTAAATCCAAAAATGAAAAAAAATATATTTAAATGCAAAGCAGCAAACATCGAAAACGTCGCGCAAAAACTTAGTGAAACCAAGATTAAAAAAGCAAACAATTGTTAAAGTCTAAACCATCGATCCTGGTCTTAAATAATGTAAGCTCAAGTGTTACAAAAAGGAACACCCAAAATTCCATTGCCTCGCCAAATCATACATGCTGCAAAAGAAAAGATAATTTTTATACAGTCAATATAGTCGATAAAACATCACTGAAGTTAGATCCAAAAGAAAATAAACCTTGCCTTAAAATATAAAATAAGGAGATGAATTCAAACCTCATTAGCTCTACACCAACTTCACCTTTTTTATCTAAAAATAGCTTCGAAATCTTCGAATCTCAAGAAAATGAACCTTGTTCACAACTTTCACAGATTGAATACGACGCATGGAAATCGTCGGGTCTAATATTAAAGAAGTGCTCCGTGCAAAAAATGAAAAAAATAGAATGAACGTGACCAAATCTACGAACGTAAAGGCCTGGGAATCCCCAGAATATAAAGCACCTTCAGGAAAACGGAGCGGGCTACCTGAGACCAATCAAACCAGGAAAGCACCCCCGACAGAAAAACAGCCAACCGCAGCATCAAGGACCCAACCTCAATATAAGGACCGAACCCCTTCCGATCACCCAGCTGAAACTGCGCAGGCTAGTAATAGAATTAAACCTCCCCCCATCACTATTTTACATAAACTGCCTAATGATACGGTAAAGTTAATAGAAAACCTCTTGAACATACCAAATTTTTACATTATAAGAATCCATAATGATAAACATATTTTATATATGCAAAACCAGCCGGATTATAACAAAGCAATAAAAATATTAATAGAAGCTCAAACAGAATTCTACACTTTCACACCTAAAACTGAAAAACTACAAACTTATCTTTTAAAAGGCTTAGATGAAAATATATCGGAATCGGATATCTTAGACGAACTAAATGCGATTCAGATGCCCGACGTTCAGTTCACTAAAGTTTCGCGATTTTCGACAAAAATTCATTAGCAAATGGCTCACTCCTCCCTATCTTTATAGTTCAGGTATCTCCCCAAAGCAACATTAACAGTTTTATTAAAATAAAGTACCTCCTTTACTACTCTGTCAGATGGAAAAAAAATTTAAAAATTCGGCGTAACACAATGCCACAAATGCCAACACCTAGGACATACGTCCCAAAACTGTAACATGAATTACCACTGCGTAAAGTGCGCCGAGGCTCACTGTCCGGGTGAATGCAAACTAACAAAAAAAAACTGACATTCATAAAAATAAAATTTATTGTGTAAACTGTAAAAGTTATGGATACCCTGCGTCGTACAGAGGCTGTCCTAAACTTATAGAACTCCGTAAAAATACACAGATATAATTAATAAATCTAAAGAAATAAAAAACAACAGAATTACACAAATAAGTCGCAAAGTCATTCCGGAACTTAAATTTACTGACGTGGTAAGACTATGAGCGCGTAATGACCCTTTCCTTATTAATTTTCAAAGACTGTCGCCAGAAACTGAGGAAAAAGGCCAGTCAAACTTTAATCCCACAAACTCTTCACCAGAAATAAATATAATAAATATCATAGAAGATTTTAAAAAGAGCATTTTAAAAGCCTTAAATGACCAACAAATTCAACTTAACTGTTTAAAAAAAAACAATAAATAAACAAGATGAAATAATATATTCAATTTTTAGCACCCTCAACAACATTGAAGATGTCTAATTTAAATAACTTTTCCACAAATAAACAGCGTAATACAAGTTACACAGACCTAAAATACTTGAAAATAATAGCCATCAATATAAACTCGATCATTTCAAATCAAAAAAGATATAGGATGCTAAGCCTATTAAAGAATGATGGGCCGGATGTCGTATTGTTGTCTGAAATTAAACTTAACGAACATAATAAAGTTTATTTAAAAAATTACGCAATGGTATGGCAAGACAGGCGTAACGTAATTCAAGGCGATAGCACTGTAATCCTTATCAAAAACCCTGTTAAATTTAAGCCCGCCTTACATGAAAGGATAAACAAATTTAAAGCCCTAGAAACCACCATTATAAAAATCAAAATAAATTGCGAGGAGAACTTACACATAATTTCAGCATATTGCAATTCAAGCAGCCAAAAAGATTTTAGCTATGAATTTGATAATCTTTTCAATATTTTGCAATTAGATAAGCCAGAAAATTATTATATAATCGCCGGAGATATGAACGCTAAACATACTACTTGGAAAAACGACAAAAATAATTCACGGGGAATTTTTTTAAAACACTGACTAAATGATAAAAGCATAACCTATAAAGCAAATTTTTACAGTTCAGAACATCCTTCATACCCAAACGGAAACTCATACCTCGATGTATGCCTTTCGGACACGCGTCTACAAGTACTTAAAAAAAAGACCTCACAACACTTTAGAAACAATATATAATAATGTCAATCTTTCCAACAGGTAAATTGATTCGGCTATAAACGTAATGGAAAGACATATACAAAAAGCGATACTAGAATCTCTGCCAAAAATAAAACAACAAAATTTCCTGCGAAGTATACATTAATAATAAAATCATAAAACTATAACGCGAAAAGAGCTATATACTTTCACAAATCAATAAGCCAAAGCGAAATTATACCCACAGTAAAAGAGAAGAATTTGAATTTTTAGATTACTTACTATACAAAATTATATCAAAATTAAAAAAAGAATTCTCCACCTCCATAAATCAATATTGGTCAAATAAAATTAAAAAATTTCAAAAATTAATTCCATAAAAATGTTCCCGCAAATTAATCAAATCTTAAGATCCGAAAGATTAACTGGGATTACAGATTTGAAAATACCTCTACAAAAAGCTTATCTCATTCGGGAAGCCGGAATTGCCTCAGAAAATACTCCCACGGACGATGAAGGTAACTTTATTATCTCGAATCCATCCGAAAAATTGGATATTATAGGTACACATTTTTCTCAAATCCACAATCAAAATGAACAGCTAAGCAACGAACAAATTAATAATTTAGTAAAATTAGAAATAAGCAAACTTAAATCTGAAATACACCATGATCTGCAGGTGGATAAAACAGTTAGCATATTCTCCAACAAAAACAATGCCGATAACTCGCAACAACCCGACACAGAAATCAATTACTTCACGAACTTCTCCCAAGTTAAAACAATCTTTTCAAAACTAAATAGTAAAAAATCGTCAAGCTTCGATGGTATTCCCAACGCGATTTTAAAACATCTTCTTGATAAAATTAAATGGTACTATACGGTACTCTTTAACAACGCACTAAATAATATGTATATCCCCGAACAGTGGAAAAAAGCTAAACTAATAATAATTTCTAAAAAAGATAAGGATAGTTCTTCGCCATCTAATTTGCGCCCCATAAGCTTTCTCCCAAACATAAGTAAAGTGTTTGAAGTAGTAATTAAGATGTGTTTAAGCTCCTTCTGTACAAAATTTAACATCATCCCCGAAAATCAATTTGGTTTCCGTCATAAGCACTCCATAATACACGCAAGAAATAAGCTGACCTCAGACATCTGCTGGGCTCTAAATTCACAATATTGTGTAGCTGCGTGCCTAATAGATCTTGAAAAGGCTTTTGATATTGTATGGACGTCTGGTCTCATATACAAAATGATCGTGAAAAATTTCCCCAAATATTAATTAAAACTAATTAAAACAGCCTGGAATATGAAATCTAATAAATGCGTTGTTATGACGGATGGTTTAGAGACTGCATCTAAAATATGTTACATTAAGAATGGCTTACAGCAAGGAACAGTAAACTCGCCAATACTTTTCAACATATATAATAGCGATATACTAAATCTATTCAATCTAAATGCTACAACACATAAAAGGTTTATATCTTTTGCCGACGATTTAATAATATACGTCACAGGACGAAAAATCAAAAAAATCGAATCTGAGCTTCAAGAACTATTTGAAAAATAAACGATTGTTATAAATCCTGGAAATGAAAAACAAATATTTCAAAATGTGAAACTATTCTCTTTCGATCAAACCTGAGTGCACTCGGACGCACACAAAGAGTGCATTGTAAAAGCTTTCACATAAGAGAAAAACTTGACGAGTGTGAATTGATTCCCCACAGAAACTACGTACGCTACTTAGAAATTAATATAGATGAGAAAATAAGCTACAAACAGCACATAGAAATTCAACTGCGTAAAGCAAAAAATGCATTTTGGAAAATAAAACGTTTATTTTATGTTATCAATCATTTATAAGACCTATTCTAATCTATGGATGTCCCATCTGGTTTAATATTTCTGCCTCAATGATGGAAAAAATAAGAATTTTTGAAGAAGATACGTAAGAGCCTGCCTTAATACATATCGTTTTGCACAAAGTAATTATAAAAAATATATAAGTGATAAACAAATCTATGATCAAACTAAAATTCACCGCATTGATTGTCACATCTTAAAATTAAATAGAAATCACTTCGCACAAGCGGCAAATATAAACGAAAATAGTTTAATCTTCGGGGCGCTATATCCGAATGAATTATACTATGAATTCACTCTCAAAACGGGCCTAATTTAGCCGGAAGCTTTTATATATCTAGATGAAAAGAATCTTCTCCAAGATAAGAATAATATATCGTTAATCTATCGCATAAAAAGACGAACTGCTACCAAAACAATTTTATACGACGAAAACATTCAAAAACAGTACAATATTGTGGAATGGAGTTACAGCTCGTTTCTCCCAATGCGAGCTATAACTGATAAGCATAGACAAAATACCAAAAAATATTGGTGGATTCTCAAAAATGAAAAATAATTGCTGTATAATTCTTATATGCTAATGAACTCATGTACATTTTGTAAACCGTTGTATAACTCCTATATATTTGTAAATAGTTGTAAATAAACCCGTTCCCTCCTCTCACCAAATCCTTTCCCTCATCCCTTATTAATAAATCAAAAATAACCTGATCGCTTTGTTAAGTTTTATCCCAAATTTTTATAGCATATATTAAGCCTAATATATTGTGTAAACGTGTTTCCTCAAGCAACTTTAAAATATAAGTATATGATATGTTCTATAATGATATAACAATGCATAACATAATGTATGACTACGCTTTGTCGTCCCGTTAACAGCACGTATTGTTTCAAAATAATGTAACAGCGCGCTTTTGTTTATTGAGGATAAACAATCTTGTAATATTATTTCATATTTTGGTCAATAAACATATTTAAAAAAAAAAAAAAATAGTCCGAGTTCAAAATTATAGAAGTATAATAATACCAAGCGTCGATTGAAAATCCCGTGTATGATAGAATGGAGCATCGACGCACCAAACGCTCGAGAGGAGCCCATTATACTGACAGGCAAGCACCATCAATCTTTTATTTAAAATTCAACGCTCCTCGGCGATGGCGCCGCGCATCACAGACATCCTGACGATTTCCATATCAATCCCTTCATTACCGCGAAGATGAAAGATCATCGAGCTTCTCGGCTCTCGGTCGTATACGTATGATATAAAAACGTATACATACGTGTTTTTTCGGCCTCGACGTCGGCGCTCCACTGCTGTCTCCATCAAACTCGTCGTGGTGAAAAGTGTTTCTCGAGATGAATTGTACACGCACGATCATCTATTTCTCTTCTCGGTTAGAATTTTAAGAATATGCGTGTAGGGTAGATCAAATAATCCGCGTATAGATGAAGAAAAAGACAGGCAGAAAGGCTAAGGCCAGCATCATCATTACACACGCGCGCGTACATATATAATATTTATATCTGAAACACGGCGCCCACAATCGTCTTCGCCTCGGTTCGTATACCATACACCGTCAGTTCAAAAAGAAAACAGAATATTCATAAAGTACTGACTTGGATCATACTACTCCTACTCTCGCTCTCTCGTTTTCTGTCAAAGTTCAGGAGTTCTTAAGCGTTATTCTATGACATACTAGTTTTTATTTTTAATTTCTTATAAGTAATAGTATATGCTTATAGTATACGATATAATGCACTATATGATTTTACAAAATAATGTACTTAAATAAAATTTCTCTTTCTCTCTCTCTCTCTCTCTCTCTCTCTCTCTCTCTCTTGACTATATATATATATATATATATATATATATATATATATATATATATAGAGTCTTTGTATCTATATAATGTGCGGCGTACCGTGTCGCGGTGTCCGGATCGTCTGCAAATTGCACCGTCATGTTATCTAAGCGTCTCCTGCTCCGGAAATATATCCCTTCGCGTCCCTATGAATATATATATATATATATATATATATATATATATATATATATATGTTTTCGTGTAAATGCGTGCGCATATCTATGTGTCTATACGTGCCTGCCTGCTTGCGTACGGGAGTGCGTATCTGCCCGCGACAAGGGGACGTCCACGTTTCGAGAGAAAGAGATGATGGGCCGCCGAGCGCGTCGTCTTCCCGACCCATTACCATAACAAAGGAACGACTCTACCATTCCGCTATTCCGCGCTCCCGGTTATTCCGAGCTCTATATATTTGCCCGCGTGCGCGCGCGTGTGTGTGAGCGAAGAGGGGTTTGATGCCGGCGCTATATTTTGCCACCTATCTAACTCGCGCTGTTGCTGCCGCGCGCCTTTTTCGATTCAAATGCGATGGGCGTATGCTATGCTAATACCACCTAGGAGAGCGTGTGTACGTAAGTGGTGATCTTGTGTGCGTGAGTGACAGAAGGGGGGGGGGGTCGTATACGGCGGCGTTAATGCATTTTCAAACGCACCGACACGACTGTGCGGTAGCGTCGTGATCGGATCTGCCTCTCGTCAGTTTTTTTTTCAATTTACGCTCATTGTTGGTCGACGCGAGTCCCATCGGGTATATTAGACGGTAGCGATACGCTAAAGGGATGCTTTATCTGCGGCATTTAAAACGTCGTATGATCTTGGTTTTTTAGTAGAGGAGATCCTAATCTTACGTATACATAAAGACGTCAAGTCTCTTTTAGTGAATATAATCTGATCACTTGAAAGCTTTTAATGAGTTGCAAAAGAAGTGTATAATGTAGTACTGACTACCAATGGATAATTTATTCTTATATTATGATATTGTCAATTAGCATTATTATTGTTATTATTATGCGCCACTTCTAATTTAAAAATTTACATTTTTATATTCATAATTCACGGAATAACGCTGAAATGGCACATTTCCGTAAGTAATGTGCACGGGAGAGGTTGAAATTGTGTTTAAAATACAGTTCTACATTCGTTCGAAATTAAAATATGATACCGAAAATAATACTGTAAAAATATATTGCGAAGGAAAGTATTTCGAAATTTTATTAATTCTATATGTTTTTCATTATGAAAGAACATATCGGAATAAAATCTGACAGTCACAATGTTACGTAAGGTATAATATGGACAGAAGATTAGACGACAAATTTGAACAATTAATTTTATTTTATTTTTATTTTAATTTTAATTTACTTGAATGTTATCAACGATTAATCTGCTAATTTCTACGACAAAAATATATGATAATTTATTTGAGAATTATTAAAATGATAAAAATTGAAATAATCATCAATTGGCTTAGACAGTTGTCATTGAGAGATATGTGCAGAGAAGAAGGAAATATATTATCAGAACCTATACTGTTCTTGTCCAATACGAGTGTCTTTCCATATCTATCGCCTCACGTTGAATTTTATAACTCCATAAGTCAAGATTTTCATTATTTCGCCAACCACAAAGTAGACTATAATTGATGTTTGTTAGATTATTTTAGCCTTCTTTAAATAATAAAGCAAAAAATACTTTAAACTAAATATTGGACAGTATCGTAAAAGGATGTAAACATATATGTCCGCTGGGTCTTATTACGATCTGCGTCTTTGCTGCCCTGCGCGGAAAATGAATTATGAGTTTATTGTTTAGATTCCTGGAGTTTTTTTTATAGGTTTTAAGCTTCTCACAGAGGCTTGCTGAATTTTCAATTTCGAGTACTGCAGTGAGTCTTGTGCCGCCCATTCGTTTGTACAGACGTCTTTTCTTTCCTCGTTTAAAATAAAGTTCATGTTAAAAGATTATTTCGTGTACCTTTTTTATAATATTCCACCTACTATATTTAATGAAAAATCAATAATATTTATAGGTATATAAGCAGCCTCGGCAGCTTGCTAAACAGTCTTTTTCAGCAGTGAAGTGTACAAATTATATTGAAAAAAAATCGTCATTGAATTTTTTATTGTGTATTGCGCGCGATTGCGCGGCGTTATTAAGGCTATCAAATTTTAGTCGAACATTCGCTTGAACTATGCATAAACCGAATTCTGGATTCTTAGTCCATTTCACTGGCACTGAGTGTAGTTTGAACATGAAATTTTGAGAGCCACGTTGCTTTTACACGATACAGATTAAACTCAACATTTAACTCCAGCGAGGCCTACGATGGCTCGATCCCTAGAGCGAAGGACAAGTAACTTGGTGATCCGAGTTCAAATCCCGGTCTCGGCTGATTGACACAGGCACTGCTGTAATAATTTACATGTGCTTTGTTTACAAACAGATCGTAGACCTCCGTCGCTATTTAGCACCGATATTTGGAAGCATAAATAGAGCGACGTTAAATAAAATGAAAAAAAAAAGAAAAATTTAACTCCAGCATACACGAAGAACGAGAAGCTTCTTCTTAACCCCTAGCCCCTCCGCCGCGTGACGTTACGCGTCACATTATGCAGACTCTGTTATTCATGCAAAACTATATTGCTATACGGCTGCGTTCGCGCCAGGCGCCAGGCGCCCTCTTTTTCTCATCCGGCGCACATTATTTTCGCTGCGGTAGAGACAAGCGCAAAGTCGCACAAATATCTATTCCGTATGCGCAGCGCTCGGCTCCGGCCTCGAAGCCTTAAATTATTCAGCCGGAACATGCACATGAGCGCGCGCGCGGCACGTCAATTCGGGCAATTCGCAAAAATTTATGAAAAAAACTTAGGCGGAAGGTGTGTCCCGTGAGTTTACTCGTATAGCTATTCCAGACGACTTAGGAATTTAATTATTGCTTTGCCAAAGAAGCATACATTTTGCTTCGCTTATTAAGATTAAGAAACAAGAAAGAGTCTTTTTATTATTAGTTATATTAGTAAACAGCTTGTCTCGTTTGATATTGAGGCACCGATAAGCGAGAGTTGGCCTGTATAAAGCTAAGACGTAGAGATCATTTAGTTGACTAATGAATACTACTAAACAGCCATACTTATCAACGTTCGGCACGATAAAAGCTCTGAGTATTTACAATCCACGCATGACTTCACGTATATGTTTAGTCTTTACGACGGTATAGATACATGACCGGATCGCCTTCTTTAAAGCTCGCTTTAAAGCCCTAAAATATATTTTCTTCTTTTGAGATAGATGAACTGCAAATATAGATTAACAACATCAAATGTATGAAAGAATAAATAAAAGAAAATGTGACCCTACGATCTGATGTAATTATTATTATCATTATATTAATATATATTTTTATCGGTCTTACAGTCTATAATATAATATATTAGCTAAAATAATAACCGTCAGGCTGTCCTTGTTTATGTTCACCCCCGAAGAATCTGAAATAGAACTTATTACTACAATCAATTATATTAAAAATTAAAATTTAAAAATAAAAATAAAATAATAAATTAGAATTAAAAATTGTACCTATGTCTACTCTTTTGAATTAAATTAATAAATATTTTTATCGGTCTTACAATATTTATAATATCATATATTAGCTAAAATAATGACAGTCAGACAGTCATTGTTTATGTTCACCCCCGTAGAATTTGAAATCAAACTTATTACTACAATTAATTATATTAAAAATTAAAATACAAATAAAATAAAATTAATGATAAAAAATAAAAATAAAAAAAAATAAATAAAATAAAATACAATAAAATAGAATAAAAACAAAATTCTTTGTTAGTAAAGAACAACCTGACTGCCCCCACTACCTTAAATTTAAACTTGTCTTTGGTGCCCGACGTTTCGAACCGCTACGGTTCATCCTCAGGAACTAAACTGTTAAGTTAGTGTAGTGAAGAATTACGAGGCTAATTGAAAGAGATAGAGAGAGAGAGAGAGAGAGAGAGAGAGAGAGAGAGAGAGAGAGAGAGAAAGAAAGAGAGAAAGAGAGAGCGAGAGAGAGTGGAATAGAGTCCGGCCGTATAGAAATTCTACATTTAAAAATGTAATAGGAGGTGCAAAAGCATCTATGGCAAATATTATTCTAATATTTTGTCATCTACGTATTTGCTAATAAGATATTTAATATTTAACTGTATCAGATAAGATATTTAAACGATATACCTACGGGGCCAAACGGTACACTGTAGTCGTCCATATAGAAGCAGTCCATAATCAAACGAGAAGAGAGACTATCAAAGAGAAATGAGGTGTAATTATTTCAAATTATCACTGATTAACAGTAAGGTTAAAATGAAAAAAATTCAATATATAGATTATATAAATATGTAAACATATATTTGTGTATATATATATATATATATATATATATATATATATATATATATATCTTAGAATAATTTTAAATTTACGTGAGTAAACATTAGTTTCTATCATATGTATAGTGCCGGAGGTCTTCCACGCAATTGTTCAAGATTTCACTTCTCCGAATTTCGGGAGCTCACGAGCTCATCTCCCCTCCTCTTTTTGCACGCCATCCAAATTCTAATGCACGACTGCCGCATCTATACAGCATCTCCTTTGTAGCATCTGCAACAACACAACCTCGATTTTTTAAACTAACTGTAAGTATTAGACTATTATACTTCTAGTTCGGAGATATATTGAAGCACGCGCAAAATAGTTGTACTTCACATGTCTACTGAAACGCAAGTTACTTTCGCTATCAAAACAGCAGATATGTTTTATTTTATAATGTATATATCTGTATACTATTTCAATAAATAAATATATATATAAATATATATATTCATATGTGTGTGTATGTGTGTGTGTGCGCGCGCGCGTGTATATAGCGTGTAGATCTTTATTTAAAAGAAATTGAATAAGTTTCATACTATTATTAATTTGGTCTACAATATATATGGTGTGCATATATAGAACAATCTATATAGAAGAAAAAAATGAATACCAAACCCGAATGGATAAAAAATCGAGGGTGCGACGGAGTAAACTGAAAAACGGGACACGTCTTATCAATTCTCGGTGCCCTGTCGCAAATCAAGTAAAACGAAGCGGTTGGCTTATGCGAGCGCTGTATACGATATAAAATTCGAATTGACGAGGGTGACGAAGATGGAGGTTTCGCGCCCCTCTCTTTTGTCGACGAAATTCGAATACCACAAGTTTTGTTGACGAGAGCGCTGCATAAAGGGAGGCAAAGATATCAGCTTATATGCATTTCAATAAAGTCCGTACATTTATTATGGGTTTTTGGGCCCTTTTAACATTAGTTTAAATTGTACTATAGCTTTTGTATATATATAGTTAGTATAGCGTGCACAGTAATGTACAGTATAAGTAGGAGCCTAAAACGTTGGTATATTGTACATTGTTCTTTAAAGTAAAAAAACGAGTCACGATACACCAACCATATATACATATATATCTATCTACATTAAATTTATAGGTTTTCACAAAAATATCATCTATTCCCCTTCTAGGATTCATTTCTACTCAGCTTTATCAAGCTTCATCGAACCAACATCACGACCGAGAAAAAAACAGAGCTTGTAATTCCGCGATGCTTACCATACGGTGGATCGCTCCTTCTATATAGAACCGGTATAATATACGTAATATTATTCACTTAATATTCGACTCATCCGCGACTGGTGGGAGCAATCGTCGCGCGCGGGCGGGCAAGCAATATCTCGCTAGACGCGCTGCCTTGCTGTACAGAGCGATCAGATTGAATGTATATGTGTGTGTATATAACTCGTGCGCATCAGGCAGCCGGGGGCCACTGCCGCTGCGTCAGCGTCGGCGGTTATATGCCTGCACTAAACAGTCCATTATCGCCCCCCTGCTCCCTTCCCATCTCGCGAGTCCCGACATTTAGTGGTGTCGTTAAAATTCTGGAAAAGCCGTAAAATGTGAGTCGAGCTGAGATCCTCACCGGCGGCTTTTCCTCCTTCTCCCTTCTTCTCGTATCCCTATACATATATACTCGTCGCATTTCTGCTCTCATACACCTGAAGCGGAAAAGGAGATAGCGAGAGAGAGAAAGAGAGAGAGAGAGAGAGAGAAGGAGAGATGGCGATATGACGAGGGGAAAGCGAGCGTTTCGCGTTGCGGCATGCACGCGCTTCTCGATGCAGATCTTCCGTGTTTATGGCAGAAAACACTGGAGATGACAAGGACCGTTTTTTTTTCCGAGCCTAGTTCTCTACTGCTCTCTCTCTCTCTCTCTCTCTCTCTCTCTCTCTCTCTCTCTCTCTCTCTCTCTCTCTCTCTCTCCATCCTCACATCTCGTCCTCGAAACTGATAACTCAGACCGACGATTCACCGTTCGTAATCCTTCGTAGATCATTGATGCAACAAGCCCAAGGGGGCAGAGAACACTATTCCGGCGGCGAGATTCTCCTTTTCGAAATTCTTCAGTTGAACATTCTCGTTTCCATTTTCGTGGTTACTTCGCCCCTGCAAACAGAACTTCAATAATTATGTACAATATACACGCGCGTGTGTGTGTGTAAGTAAGTAAGTAAGTAAGTCCTTCTTCCTAGCTCATTAAATGTTTATATTCCATGTAGGCATATATGAATTTTCTTTTCGTTGCCATTTCGTATTATAAAAATATGGTTAAATTTTATGGCACCGCATTTCTTTTAACGTACTTCGCAATCGATTAGTCGTTCTGCTATTTTTTAATACACTTTGCAATCAACGTATCAATATTTTAGTCTAATTTGTAGTCTTCCATGTCAACTTTCATTATAAAACTAGTATAAGGATGCTAGCTTATACACTGAACTTTATCACTCGCGCGCTAATTTTATTCTTCTCCCAAGATACAAAAAAACTAAATATTTTATCATTTCATAATTTATTATACTAAAACTTATTATTTTGTACGATATCGCAATTTTCTAAGACTAAATATATATACATATACGAGTCGGAGATAAGACTCCGTTCGAAGATAATTCCGCGCAAGTTTCCGTTCTTGTCAATGTGCGCGTCATTCCCGTCAATCGCGCAGCATTCTTTGTTCCCGTTCAACAAAATATTAGCAGATGTTATTATACACACATGCCAAGACTTTTATTCGTCGTTTTTATAATCACGATTTAGCTAAATCTATATCGACTTCGCAGATCGGTAAATAGAAAAAAACGATAATTCTACATATTTGTAATTGTCCATATACTCTCGATCTTTTATAGATTCGCGTGACATAGAGACTACGTACACTAAATATGTATATTTCGCATTTATTGCGAATAAATCATCCTAATATTCGCGACCGCGTCCTATCGAATAGCCAGCATCGAAAGTTATCGCGCGCGCGCGCACACACTTATCGGCAATGTTAGCGCAATGACAGAGGTCAGCGTGTCGCCGACCTTGTCAATCAAACGTGTCGCTTTAACACTTAGAGCTGAATTATTTATCTTGAGCGTTTTATAGATCAATATAAATTTTGTGAATGCCGCACATAATTTATATATATATATATATATATATATATATATATATATATATATATATATATATAAATACACAATGAACAAATAAACCAATCTATATATAACGAGTCACGTCAATCGAATTATCGGACGTATAATAGATTATGGTTATAATTATAATGTAAGAAAGAAGGAGGGAAATCGCATATCATGAAAACCAAGATGAAAACGTGCAGAAGATATTCGAGAACGAGACTTTCATTCTATATCTCCGAATTTCCTTCTGTTCCGCGCATTTATATACTCACACCAAATATGTGTAGATACATTAGATACATATTCTAATATACTTCCGATGCGTTAAAATCATGCAAATGCGTGAAATACTGTGCCTCAAAACCTGTGTATACTTATTATACAATTTGGACGTCAAATAAAAACGATCGTTCCTACATTCTTCTTCTATTCGCGGCCAGCAATAACAGACAATTAAAATTAATCCTCCGCGCGCGCGCTGGCTTGTTACGCATTTAGACGTGTCAGAAATAGCGGACTAATTTTTTACAGAATTATATATACGTGCACGTCACATTATTCACGCCAAGAGGCTTTTTGTACGCTCTCGTCCCAATTTTTCGGAAGACGAAGCTCGGATTTTTTACATCAACAGTACCATAGTAGTAGCAGCAGGAACGACAATAGCGCAACGAAGATCCTGTACGTTGAAAAACAATATATATATATATATATATATATATATATATATATATATATATATATATATGAAGAAGTATACGGCGTCGCTCTCTTTCTTCCTCTCCAACTGTTAAACCTATACGTGTATAACTTTAACCGAGATTTTTACACTTTCTGACGTGCGTCGGTGCAACACGTACGCAAAAGAGCGCTCGAAAAACGAAGGCCCAATCTTCCCAATCTTCGCGCAAGTAGCTATATATATATATATATATATATATATATATATATATATATATATATATATATATATATATATATATATATAAGTATATATAAGTATATAGTTATGCGTTGACGTGCGTTGTGCGGTCAAGAATTTCAGCTACGTTCCCGTCCCGCGCCTCTTCGAGCATTTATTTTCTATAATGTAAGAATTGCCAACGACTTCTAGGAAGGACTTTTATTTTTTGTTTCGTTCATATACCATATACATATACATATATTGTCGTTTTTCCGTCGACAAGCAGGTAAATTTCGGGTGCGCTCGACTTTCTCGTGGCAAGAACGTTCTTTCTTTTCGCTCGTATCTATTGCGAAATAGTAATTCGTGGGGTGCCGAGGCGACTTACGCATTAAAAATTTCAATGACCTAAATTAGCGCTGCTGTTACGTAAATATAGCAAATTAGTACTATATAATTGTCGTGGATATAAGTTTTTAATTTTTTAAAGTGTGTAATAGAAGTTTAATTGTGCTAGATTTGATCACAGTTTGACATTCTTTCGAGGATTCATTTTCAGTAAGAGAGATTTCTTTTACTAGGTGAATATATATATATATATATATATATATATATATATATATATATACAAAAGTTTTAAATTTCTTTGTTCTATATAATTTATATAAAGATTTTAACTTTCCAAGGGAGAGTTCGAAACACGAAGAAATAATTGTCTAGATCATACATTCTTCTGTTACTCCTAAAATCTTTTCACATATATTTTAATAGAGAATCTGTGTGGAAAATTTTTTTTCAATTTCCTTCTGATCGAAAGAAATTGAGCGTTAATATCTTAAACGAATGTGTAATTAATATCAATAATATCATTTTTTAAACAATATCCTAGACTTGGTATAAAAGTTTCTTGTATGGAAACAATTAAATTTTCTTCTTAAAATGTAGGAAAAATAATTTTTTATTTTCAAACCTACACATATTAAGTAAGACTTAAAAATTTTTGAAATTCAAATTATTTATTACAATACACAATTATTGTATAAATATTCAAGTTTAGAAATAAACAATACATATTATAAATGAATGCAGCCATCTTTTGTAGATTTAGGATATAAATAAAACTGAATAATTATAAAGTTAATATAAAGATATTATATTAAATTTAAATTATTATTTGCATTAATTCATTCTCATATACATTTAAAGACAACAATTGCAAAGATTTATAAATCGTAGTCTATTGAAAGTTTTTTAAATTAAAAATAATGTTTTTAAGTAAAAAAATATTTTTTATTTAAATTAATAATCTTCTAATATGTATCGAGACACGTTTGACGGTGGCACGTCTCAGAAATACGGAGAAGATCGTGAGATCTCCCCAACTTTTTGCGCACTGCCGTTGATCTGTGCACTATTGCCGCATCTCTCCAGCATCCCTTTTATATAATCTGCAACAGCGCATTCTCGGATTTTTCGAGCTGGAGATGTTTATGTAAGACACGCATATTAGAACTAGACTCAAAATACAATAGATTGCTATATTATTATAGAACACGAAAAATACAACTAAAACTAATAGTTGTACATATATTCCATACTATTTATCACAACGCTTAGTTTATTATAAATTATACTGTATACATATTCAATGCTCTTTTTATTAGAGAGACGTATTTTTTAAGAAGAATAATAAATGTAAATTTAATATTATTACGAATATCGTCTAAAAAGATTATATTTTATATTTTTTTATAAATTTTAATAAAATCATATAATTGTTTTTGTCCCGTTCTGTCCTGCATATTATATAGGTGAAGAAGATGCTTAAGGAAATGAATTCAATTATTTATTGGATATTATATAATATTATATTATATGAGGCCTACGATGGCTCGATCCCTAGAGCGAAGGACAAGTAACTTGGTGATCCGAGTTCAAATCCCGGTCTCGGCTGATTGACACAGGCACCGCTGTAATAATTTACATGTGCTTTGTTTTCAAACAGATCGTAGACCTCCGTCGCTGATTAGCACCAATATTTGGGAGCATAAATATAGCGACGTTAAATAACATAAAAAAAAATATTATATTATATTATATTGTATAATAGAAAAAATAATGTAAACTATCCTGAATGTTTCTTTTCAGTTTTTTTTTTCATCATTTCAGTATATTTCGATGGACTTTAATGTAGCTTATTGTAATTGAAAAAAATTTTTGATTAACGTACTTGCCTGAATTTTTTTTTTCAATTATTCAGTCGGCATTTTTCACAATTCATACGACTCCATTTTTACGATGATTTTCACGAGAACGAAACAAGAGATAGACTCGAATTATGCATTTACAATAATATTACATTACATAGATAAATCAGGCTAATTCTTATAAACAAACGAGTCATAGCAGAATTGGACCAGCGAAAACCAGATCTGACAGAATACAGGTTCAGTGACGTTACTTTTAAAAATACCTAGGCTTGTGCTATAAGCTTCCCACGATTATGGGAAAAGCTATAAGTATTTCCTTCTCCCTTCCTCCATATATGCATTTATACAAGTCCACTGATTGGTTGGCCTCACTCACACACTTACACACAGATGCCTGCACACACAGAGAAGTTAAGCCCAGATGCGTGCTTGCAGTCGTCTTACTCAAACGTGAGACAGATTCGGGTCGCGTTTTACGATCCTCGCTGGTAAAGAGGGGGGAGGCTGGCGCGGCGCATATAACGTGCGCGCACCTGTAACGAGAAGGTGAAAACGGAGCGGTGTTATATAGAGGGAGGTATAGGAGTATGGAGAGGGGTCGTCGACTAGGCGGGGGGAGGAGGTCAGGTCGAGCGCTCGCGTGATGCATATTTTTTTATGAACTCGGCACCTTCCGTGACACGAGGAATAACCCTTCCACGAACTAAGGCCACTCTCGTATCTCCCGGTACTCGTAAAGCGATCTTATTTTTTACGACTTCTTCGTCACGACCGATTAGCGGAAGGAAGAGTCCGCACGCGCAGGCAGCCGCTAACTATATATATATATATATATATATATATATATATATATATATAGTATTCCTCGAGCGCCGCGCAGCGCTAGCAATCGTAATCACGTGGCGATGACAACCCCAATCTTTCCTTCCGCGAGTCGGTTGCATTGGCTTCGTCTCTCTCTCTCTCTCTCTCTCTCTCTCTCTCTCTCTCTCTCTCTCTCTCTCATTCTCTCTCATTCTCTTTCTGTCGCAATCGCGGCCTTATTGCTATTCGGATGGCGAATATATAACATCTCTCACAAATATTATTGGGGCATATTTATTGCGCAACCACTGATTCAGGCTTTAACCGAGGCTCGTGAGTTAGAATTTTGAAACGACGCTTTTGGCTGATATTTTATAGGTATATACGTCCCTTTTTCGAACGCGTTGTTTTAAAGACGTTAGTTGTGTGTTGGTAGATTATATAATTTATTCTCAGACTTTTTTTTGATAGTTTTAGGTTAGCTTTTTCTTTCGTGAAAACATTAATTTTATAGTTTTATTGCAATATATATATATATTTAAACAACTATTTTTAAATATAAAAATAAGTAAACCGTTAATTAGAAATAATGCTCGCTTCGTCTGAACATCTTCATAATAAAAAAAGAAAAAGCCGAAGAAATTTGAATGGAATTTTCGAATATTCGCATTGAGGTGTAAGTCTGATCAAGCCTAACTATGTGGAAAATGTCAAGCATAATTCGTTTTCTTCTTCGAGTTAATTAATTTCGTATAAGACGAATTTAGATCGTGAAATCAATACTTGGTGGTAGGATGAAAAATCTCACAGAACGCCGAACGCGATGCGCAGCTTACTTATACAGTTCGTCTTGTCTTGTACCTTTGAATGCGTGCGACCAAGCAAGAGTATCGCCGGCCTAATTACGGTCTGATCCTTGCGGTCGAGGAAAGATCTTAATTACAATTACTGGTATACAATGGGCGTTCCCCCTTCTTTTTTTTCCGAGGCTACTTACAATTATTTAAAATAATAATTTGACATCAGCAGTAGTTCCGGTGATCGGTAAATGTTACTTAATTAATTTTTGTGCGGGATTTATTCAGATATCGAAAACGATTTATACCTGAAAAAGAAACTAGAAGAGATTGAGAAATAGAAGAATAATTATATAATCACGTGCAAAAAAACGGAATAATAGCTTTTAGATCGCCGTCGAAACAAATAAAAAATTTGCCTGGTTTCGCCTTTCTTTTGGTTCAAAAATCGCACGCGAAATTTCGCCGCTGATCCTTTTAGCGACGCTCAAGAAACCAAAGTTTTTAAATTGTTGACATCCTTGGTTCCATATGTAAACATTGCCTCAAATTAACATTTGTTTAGAAAGTATGCGCATCGCACCGATATTTTTATGCCTTTATTATTTCTCGTATCCGTGAGCGGCAGAAATATATTTTCTGGGAAAACGTTTAATCTATTTGCTCTGACGCATAAATCATTCCGTAAATTATCGCGTTTTATGGTGATAATTATGAAACCTTTCAACGGATTAATCGCCAACGAAAGAGGAAGCAGAGTGAGAGAGAGAGTGAGAGAGGGGGGCGCATAGACTACATAGCCCGGTGTACGTATATATTAGATAAAAGCTACGCCCGGCCAATGCGGCAAAAACTGTTACACTGCCCTCGTAAACGATTTACCCAATTTCCCAAGAGGCTTAAAGGATTTCGAGAGGCAGCTCTCGTCCGAAGACAAGGATGCGCTGCGGTCGCCACCGCTGTCACCGTTGCTGCCGCCGTGCCGTCGTTCAGCCCCGAAAGATAAATGATGCAATTAAGGTTTCGAACCAGCGCGCACCGATCGGTATGCAGATATACTTCCCGCCATGGCCCTTTGCCATCAGTGGGCACGAGGTTTCACGACCGATTAAAGCAAGAGACAAGTGTCAGGAAGAAGGACGCATTACATAGCATTATGTGGGAGACACCGGTGGAGAGGAGTGGGGGCGCCACTGCATATACCTGTATCGGTATCCAGGCTTTTGAATATAATATCAAGAAACCAAAGACGAACGTGTCCCGTACCCTGAACTCGGCTTTGTGTGGCCAAACAAATTTTCAGGAAACGGCACGAACGAGACTGACCCAAGTCCGATCCTCTTTTGCATCGAAATAGCCAACAAAAAAAGACTCCAGAAAGGGAAAAATAGATAAACTTATACATAACCTTCCCATGCAATCATTACCTACACCGGACGCGTACCTATGTACATAATCCAGCTATACAATGGCTTTTCTCGATTTTCGACACCCGCGTAAACGATCTCTTTCTGTCCACCTTGCAGTTGCCGCATTTATTAGCCCGGAGAGATAAGATACACGTTCTATTCTGGTTTATGTGTATGCGCACGTCCTAGAGAGTGAGCAAGAGAGAACGAAAGAGAGGCGGCCGCTTTCGAATTTCGAGCAATTGACGCGCCTTTTTATATATACAGCGACCTGCTCGCCCGAGATTTATCTCTGAAACAACTATGCTGCCGATGGACGAATTTATATATATATATATATATATATATATATATATATATATATATATATATATATATATATATATATATAGTAATGTGTAGAAAATATGGAGCGTAAAATGTTGCGGTGGATTTTTAAGATCTCACGCTATGGAGAGCGAAAATGGTGCTTTATTACAGCGCGAGACATGAGTTTGAGTCGCCCCCCTCTTCCGTCACGTTTAAAGAATTTGGATCGTTGCGTTTGATGTGCGCGCACGCACGTGTGTATGTGTGTGTGTGTGTGTGTGGGTGGGTGGGTGGTTGGGTGTGCGTGCGCGTGTGTGTGTGTGTGCGCGCGCGTGCGTGTGTGTGTCTGTGTGTGTGTGTGTGTGTCAGAGGCAGTATAAAACAGTTGGGTTGAAAAACGTATAAAGCTGCAAATAAAAATCGATCGAACACAGGCCTCGACATGGTATGGAAAAAGCGTACTAATATTGTTCCGTTTCCGAGTGGTATATATGCGAAGGGTGGATGAGCTCGAGAGACTTAAGAAAGAATTCGATTTAAAACTAATCATTGAAATCCGCTTACTATTGTCACTCAAGCCTCGTGACAGTTATATCACCGATCTGAGAGTACCTTCGAAGGGTCAGAAGAACGATAGGTTGGCGGAGAGGGGTTATGTCTAGTGCGTCAAATGCAGCGCCGAGCAAGCGCTTCCTCTTCGACTTCCCGGTCGGATGCTAAAAATGAGATTACCTGATGCTGCCCGCCACCGGCCGCGACGTCGCATCCTCGCGCATATTTCCGATTCACCCTCTCTTCTTCCAGCTCCTCGCCACCCATCCCTATCGTAACACCGTCCGTCCCTACGCAGACTTCCGTAATACGCGAAATACACTTTGAGTCGGCGGCAAAGGACGTCCTATACGTAGTCCTCTTTCTCCAACTCTCTATCCAGCCACTGACTCCCCGAGGTTCTGCGCGTACGCTTTCGTGCCAAACGAATTCACGTCAAGTGAGCTTTGCGATTTAAATTTTGTCGCAGCGCTGCAAATTGCCGGACAAATCGCATTATAGGCAAATCGATGCCAAGCCTCCAGACACATGTACGTGTATTCAAGCATGTATATATCTATGCACGCATGTATGCATGTATATAAGCTTGTATGTAGTCCTTGCCTCGGGTATTTTTTCGTTCGTATCTTTCGTTTGTTTCCTTGAACATGATATTCGGCTCCGCCTGTATTATATATATATATATATATATATATATATATATATATATATATATATATATATATATATATATAGGGCGAGTATTGCATCATAGGAAATATAACATCGAGAAAAATAGAGGTATGTAAATATCGTTGCATAAAGCGCGAGGTAAGGATCTTTTTCTTTCTAGAAAGATAATTTTATTGGCAAATATTCTGATTTTGTTATTCGTGCAAAAACTAAAGTTTTGTTTAGATTATATATTTAGTATGAAAACGTAGATTTACAGTTTTCTTCAGCTGATAAAAGTTTTACGTTATGCACAAAAGCAAATATTAGCAAATTATATATCCGAAAGATTACACTATTGATTCTACATATGTATTATTTAGTTATGTATTCTTAATAAGGCCGTAATTTCCTGATTGCACAAGGTGATGATCTTAAAAAATTTAAATAAATTCGAAAATTTACAGAGCCATAAAATCGAGGATAACTAAATCAAAAATAAACGTATAATCAACGGTGTCGCTCGCCATCTGCCGTGCCAAAATTCACTATTACGTAGCAGACCATGCGAGCTTCGTAACTCGTCCGTATTAATGCGCACACGCGCGCGTGTGTATAACAGTGGTGAATCTTCACGTCCAAGTCTCCACACTGCCTCGATTTTTGCACAGGATGTCACGTGGGAAAAAACCGATAATTACGTCTAAGAGGTGTTCTTGCGATTCTTATCGAGGTCCGGTGGGTAACAAGTTTCGGAAGGGCCTTAACGTCGCGTCCGTTCCACATTTTCGGTAGATATTTTGAGGCCGGACATTCTGCGTTAAAGAACCGATCGGAACTCGAATCATGTATCGATTATATATATTATTCTCCTTCTTATCTAAAAGGACTTATTTCTCAATGATCTATATTAGCCTTTTTTTAATTTCATCATCGAATACGTGAACAAAAAACTGAAGTTTAATAGAAATAACAGATACAGATAGAATATTTCTAAGTTATATATCTATATAGGAATTAAAAAATTAAATATAAAAAAAATTAAATATATAAAATATAAACTCTTCCTAAACTCAAACTCATCCGATTGAGATATCGCTTATCAAGCAAAAGTGACATAAACGAAACGCAGAAAGCACAATGAGCGTGAATGAAGAAAACTTCGATTCGCCAAACCTCGCGAGAGCTAAAAATTCGTATACATTGTTATTTGCGAAGCGCGGACGTGCAAATACTTGCGCATACGCACACATATATACGACTGATAATTGTTCGGGCACACGGCAAGGAGGTGAAATTGTCGAAACCAGACGCGCCCGTTGTGGCAATAACACGCGGGTGCGTGCATTCGCCAGACATAAAGGGAAGGCAGCAGCGGCAGCGGTAGCAACAGCAGCACAACGCTGCCGAGGCATTTCTAATTCGGCAAAAGTGCCTCCCACCCGGCCCTTTAGCCCGTGGGCGCTTTTACAATCGGATTACCGTGCTCACGAGCGTGCGTTCACATCAAACGACGCTGGAGCGTCAGACGCGGCGTGTTCACCCATCCCTACTATTACCCCGCTCTCACCAATTGACAATTGACAAAATTGACGCGGCAACGGCGTGCCAAAAGAGGCATGGCGTATATAGACAGCACGGCGCCGCAGGCGCAACTTCGCACACGCATCCACATACCTCGATATATATATATATATATATATATATATATATATAGAAGTGCATGCTTATTATGTACGTGTATAATAATAACGGCAAGATAGGGGCAAAAACTACGGCAAGTGATGTTTGGAGTGGAATCAAAATCCCATTGACATCAGGCTCTTTCGACGTCAACGGCTTTTTTAGTCTTTAATAGTAAGTCCTTTCGGTATACGGTCAAAAGAAAATGGAGTAGCAGTGGTTAGATTAGGTTTCATATATATAGTATTGCATATCTGTACATGCATATATGAGCGGAAAGAGGATATATAAAATTAAATGCGAATTTATTCGAAATGATTAAACATAATAAATTATACAATCGATATAACAGTATGGGAAGTAATAAAGAATATCAATTATCTTGCAGTTTAGGAAACTTTAACATTTATATATCTTTTATAATTTGCAATTAATTAACCTTTCTCTATAATTTAATGAAATGCTTAAATTAATTAATTGAATCTGTAGTCGTAATATATTTAAGTTTTAATATCAAACGAATATCGTGATCGTAAATGAACATATTAAAGTAAAAAGTATTGCAATGCACTAAAATAATGATTTTTAATATATGATTATTTTATGATGCAGTGTAATTGCCTACTAGTTATTATTAAATTAAAATTTTTTAAATTGTTTTAAATACATAAATTAATATTGTTATCCTTAAACGTTTCTTTTTGGTGATAAGCTTGCAATCCTATATATATTGGGTGTACAAGTAAGTTTCCAGCATTTGTCAAAAGGTGGCGTCATCAGTCGATTCCGGGCAGAAATAGACTTCATATGTTATATTTGTCGGTTGTGTATCTATTAACAACTTTGTGGAGTAAACTCATGGCAAGTTTCCAGCTAAATAAATGTCATTTCTGGGAAGTACTCTTTATGTTCTTTAATATGAGAAAAAGTCCAGATGAGGCCTACCATTTGCTTTGGGAAACTGATAGGTGGAATGTATTGGCGAATCGACGTGCCGCAAGTGGTGAAACGATTCAAATGTGGTGATTTTGAAGTTGAAGATATGGTTCGTTCCGGAAAGCCGAAAAGTTTTGAAGCCGAGAAATTAGACGTTTTGTTGGATGAGAATCCGTGTCAGATTGTAGAGATTATTCAAGTATCGATGAACGTACTGATACTCAGAAAGAATGTAGTAATTGAAATCTTTGTTTTTTTATACATATATAAGAACCATTTTCTTAACTGAATCTTTTCGTACACAGTGTCAACGTATCTCTTATAGCTCGTACATCTTCGTTCGTTCTTCCATTTAACATCTTCCTTCCTGATGATTCTGTTGATTTCTAAATATTTTTATACATAATTGCAAGATCCATTAATAAGATCCATTAATTGGATATTTACCTATTTCTAATTTAGCACGACTTTACATGTCAGTTCTTTTTATTGCTATTTTCAGTAAAAACACTATCTATTCCACTGTTTGTTTCTACAAACACGATTTTGTCGATTTTTTCTAACGATAGATACATTCCATGCTTCGTCATTCCTTTAGACATACGCTTCATCTCTTTATTTAGTCTACAAGTATATTTGTCGTCTTGTATTTGCATATTTGTCTTCATGTCATTACATAAAGTTATAAATGCAGCCATTCCTGTGTATTAGTCTAGACTAGTACTCTTTCTTAATTCTTCAGTTCCGGGAAATTTTTCTTTAAAATAATGCAAATGTTATACAATCTCTCAGCTGTGTAAATCCATAATATTTTATTTTCATTAATGTGGTACTTCTGACCGCTCCTCCTGTACTGATCGATCCCACTGAACACCTTCATACCAAAATTTTAATTTAAATAAAAACTATAGTGACATCATTATTTAACTGCTATACCTTTTTCTTCTACAGATCAATGTAGATTGTTCATTGCTTACCGTTAGTTGCAGCTATCCCCAATAATAGTCATCTAGGTTTATTAGTTACTATGCAATAGTGTGAGCATTAGAATTGTCTGCAGAGAGTGCGCCACTAAAAATTAACATCGGTGGGATTATTGCGTACTTAGTAGAAGCATACCTATGTCTAAGGCAATTGGGAGCTAGACTATATCTACTACATTGCGTGCATTCAAATTGTATTGGAGTATCGTTGTCGTCATTTCCTTGTCTATGTTTTTAATCTGATAAAATCTATCTTATCTGCTTGAGCTTATACTATCAGCTAACGAGAAGCATTTATCTCTCATCTAGTATTCTTTAAATGCTCGTCGTGTTCAATTTGAGAAAAGTAATTGTGTCTTTTTGTATACGTACATATTCTATAAGGAAATATTTAAATGAAAAGGAATGATTATTGTTCCGTAGACGAAGTTTTAGTTCATCGAATTCGGGTTTGGTTTGTATATAGATATCGATTTCATATGATCACAAAGAGAGCGTGATCGTGATGATCGAGCCCGTCGAAATTAAGAGTTAGTTCAGCGCGATCGTTCGTCGAGTTCAGATCTACTTGCGATTGCACGCGTTTAAATTATTATACTAATACAATACGTTCGCGTTAATTTCATCATTTTTCTTATTTGTTAAATTCTAACATTTACCTTATATTTAATCATTCATAATTCATTCAATACATTCATTCATCAATTCAGAATTCATTATTATACGATTATACGACTATAAAGGACAATTGTTTGTCCACCGGGGCCCCGTGCTTACCGTCAATACGGTACAAGCGTAGCGCCATAGCGCCTAATACGAATACGTGCAACAGCACATTATGCGCATCAGACAAATCTCAATCAAAACACAAATATACGTTTCGTGGGGTTTTTATGCCTTCTAGGCTTTTCCCCAAGAGCCAATAAATCAATTTAATTTCTGGCTCAAATTGTGTCCACTCATTTATTTACACCTAACCATCTAAAAACAAAACGAAATCGTGGAACCTCTCCATGTTGGAGAGTTTTCAACATAACATTTTGGTGCCTCCTGTGAGGTCTATTCACGCGTGTGATAAATTATAAAAAATATTCGAATCATATGCAATCATCATCTCAGCAAGAAAATCATCTCCAGGGGTTATCTTATTTGCCAAAACGATTCGTCCAGTTGAGCGATCCAGGGAGCATCATACAACTTTTAAGTTAAGTACTTAATTTAGTGAAAATATATATTATTTAGTTATACATAATTTAGTCCAATATATATAGTACTTATAAATAAATTATAGTTATAAATAAATTAATAAAAATATAACACGTTTGTTTTTTGTTTATTTATTCATTAAAATAATTCTTCGGCTGTAGAATTTATTCTTATTTCAAAAATATTAAGTAATTGTTCATGTACGTTTTATTAGATTAAATAAGATTTAAAAAATACATTTGCTTTATTTTGTAGAAAGATAAATATTCGCATCACATAGTAAAGTTTGCAAGTATTTATTTAAAAGTTAAAATTTATAAATTTATCTTATTATTTTAAGATTTTTAGTACTTTAACAATTTGATTAACCTTTTTTTTTTATTTCATTATATTATGTGTTATTCATTAAAATATTGATTTTCTTTGATAAAAAATTGTAAAATTAAGTTACATCATTTATTAATATACTATTGTTTATAATTTTCAACTTATAATTATACTGCGGGCAAAGAATATTTCTTATAGTTTAAATTTGATTCTTTCTTCTTTGAAATTAATAAAACTAAGAGTTTCTCTTTGTAGAATAATAGCAATATAATTATTATAATATTAAGTTTATATAATATAGTTGCATGATTATATTTAGTTAAATTTACTTACCCTCATATCCCATTGCTTCGACAAATTATATAAATATACAAACTTCATCGCCAATTCAAAAGAATTCAACTCGCATTGTGTATATGACTCAATACGTTAAAATAAGATAAGCTGTAACTTGATACTCCTTGTCCCTTTCTCTCATTCTCCCGCGTATTCAGCGTCGATTTGCTTATTATAATATAACGCATTTATTTAGGATATTCTTACCATCGATCTGCGCAGTTAGAAATATTTATAAATAATAAATTTTTAATTTAAAACTTAGTTCAAAATGTCTCGTGTAAAATATATTACACAAAAGCGTTCAATGCTCAAAACCCAAATAAAGAACTTAGAAAATATCATTACGAATGAACAAATTGATACGTCTAATAAAAAATTACGTTTAAAACGCGTAACAGAACTATTTCATGCTTATGAAGAGTTAAACGACGAATTAGCGCTTCTTGATTCCAAAAATGAACAGTTGAAAGAATTTACCGACATTCAAGATCGATATTATGGTCTCGCATCTAAAATCGAATCTATTCAACAGCCAACATCGTCGTGTAATAAAGATTCAACGCCAATAATAGTTGAAAAATCTTCGCGGCGTCTAAAATTACCAGTAGCGGAACTCCCGAAATTCGATGGCAATTTAGAAAATTGGCTAACATTTAAAAATACTTTCGTTGCAATGATCGATAAATGTTCCGATTTGTCAAATTTACAAAAATTTATTTATTTAAAGGATTCGCTGAAAGATGAAGCACTAAATAAAATTTCCGTATACAATGTTAGTGCTGAAAATTACGAAAACGCTTGGAAACTTTTATTAGATTCGTACGATAAAAAGCGCATTTTAATCGCAAAGCATTTAGACGCTATTATTGAAACACCTATGTCGACGAAAGCCTCTCATAAGGTTTTAATAAAAATAATAGATGAATTACGACAGCATTTAAACATGCTTGCCTCGTTAGACGTACATCCGGATGAACACTTTATAATACGAATTATTGAGCGCGCGCTACCGACAAAAATTCGCGGCAAATGGGAAGAGCATTTATCGCTAGATGAATCTCCAAAACTTAACGATATATATAAATTTGTGTCCGAAACCGCCTTTCGGCTTTGTACGCTGGAACAGGATTACTCGAACAAACAAAATACATAGAAATTCACGGGTTCTGTGACGCCAGTAACTTTGGTTATGGTGCATGTTTATATATAAGATCGATTGATGATAAAGGAAACATCGCCGTGCGCTTATTGTGTACCAAGGCGCGCGTCGCGCCTCTGAAAGAAACAAACACTGCGCGAGAGAAAAATATTACGATCCCTCGGCTCGAATTATGCGGTGCGCTAACACTAGCTCGTTTATATCGCGAAGCTCAAAATACTTTTATTTTCAATCCCGATAAAATAATTTTCTGGTCGGTTTCAATGATTGTTTTGTGTTGGCTAAAGAAAATACCTAATGAGTTAAAACAGTTTGAAGCCAATCGAGTCGCAGAAATTCAGGAGATATGTAAGAATATTGAATGGCGACACGTTCGAACTGAAAATAATCCCGCGGACGCGTTATCTCGTGGACAGTTACCTCAAGAATTTTTACGAAATGAGTCGTGGTTTCACGGTCCTGCATGGCTTCAAATATCAGAATCACAATGGCCTGTTCAAATACAATGTTCGGTAAAACAACTACCGAGTTTACGAAAAAATATTTGTTTAATTACAAGCATTAATTTCAAGGACATATTTACACAATTTTCGTCCTATTCACGTCTACTTCGAGTTCTTACGTACTGCTTAAGATTTCTAACAATCAATAAAAATAAGGGACCTCTCTCGATAGAGGAAATAAAAAATACAGAATATCAAGTATTAAAACTCATTCAACGATCATATTTTGCAAAGGATATAAAACATGTAGAAAACGGGAAAGAATCAAAGGGCACAAAGCTAGCTGCGCTAAATCCTATTATTGACGAACATGGTATATTAAGAGTGGGAGGCAGATTGCATAATGCAAACCTTTCTTCAAATAAAAAACATCCCATCATACTGCCTTCTTATCATTATATCACCGATCTAATTATTCGGGAGACGCATGAAAAAAATTATCATCCTGGCATACAATCGACTTTGTATGCGATACGGCATCGTTTTTGGTTACTCGACGGCAAAAACCAAGTTCGTAGAGTCATACGACATTGCGTGCGATGTATCAGATTCAAGCCTGAGCCAATTAATTACAAAATGTCTAATTTACCAAAATGTAGATTAGAAAACGCGACTCCCTTTCATCACACAGGCGTGGATTTTTTCGGTCCTATGTTTATTAAAGAAAGAAAGCGTAGAAATCGGGGCCGAATAAAGGTTTACGGCTGCGTTTTTATCTGTATGTCCATTAAGGCCGTACACATAGAAATCGTTAGTGATTTAACAACTGCAGCTTTTCTAGCGGCTTTGAAACGCTTTATAGGACGGAGAGGTATTCCTTTACACGTACACTCTGATAATGGTACAAATTTGGTAGGTGCGAGAAATGAATTGCGGGAGCTATATGCATTAATCCAATCTGAAGATTTTAAAACACAAATATATGATTTTTCTGTAAGTAAAAGAATTTCTTGGCATTTTAATCCGCCTCTATCACCTCATTTTGGCGGAATATGGGAAGCTGCTGTGAAATCTTTCAAGCATCATTTCCGCAGAGTTATAGGCGATCGTTTATATACTTTTGAAGAGTTGAATACTTTTGCAATAGAGATAGAATCCATCCTTAATTCTCGACCACTTTGCCCTTTATCCACAGATCCAAACGACCCTCTAGCATTAACTCCTGCTCATTTTTTAATAGGAAGACCTTTCAATATGCTACCTTAAAATAATTATTTGAATGTTCCAGAAAATCGCTTAACATCTTGGAAATTAATTACAAAATCACGACAACATTTTTGGAAGCGTTGGCAACTTGAATATTTATCGGAATTGCAAAAAAGACAAAAATGGTCAAAAAAATTATGCAGAACTCAAAACAAATACAGTTGTTATTGTAATTGATAAAAATCAGCCTTGTGCTCAATGGAGGCTTGGACGAGTCGTAGATGTACACCCTGGAGATGATGGCATTGTTCGTGTAGCTACTATTCAAATGGCACAGGGAATTGTGAAACGCAACGCTAGACTGCTTTGCCCGTTACTAAATGAGATTTCAGATTAAAAAATTATTACATTCTTGTATCTATTTCATAATGTAACTTGTCAGTTTATGTATATACAATTCTATGTATTCCATTAATGTATCACTATTGTATTTTTGCGCATAATTGTTGTATTATAAAAATTAAATGGTTGATCGTTATACTCTCAACGGCGGGAGTATGTTCCGTAGACGAAGTTTTAGTTCATCGAATTCGGGTTTGGTTTGTATATAGATATCGATTTCATATGATCACAAAGAGAGCGTGATCGTGATGATCGAGCCCGTCGAAATTAAGAGTTAGTTCAGCGCGATCGTTCGTCGAGTTCAGATCTACTTGCGATTGCACGCGTTTAAATTATTATACTAATACAATACGTTCGCGTTAATTTCATCATTTTTCTTATTTGTTAAATTCTAACATTTACCTTATATTTAATCATTCATAATTCATTCAATACATTCATTCATCAATTCAGAATTCATTATTATACGATTATACGACTATAAAGGACAATTGTTTGTCCACCGGGGCCCCGTGCTTACCGTCAATACGGTACAAGCGTAGCGCCATAGCGCCTAATACGAATACGTGCAACAGCACATTATGCGCATCAGACAAATCTCAATCAAAACACAAATATACGTTTCGTGGGGTTTTTATGCCTTCTAGGCTTTTCCCCAAGAGCCAATAAATCAATTTAATTTCTGGCTCAAATTGTGTCCACTCATTTATTTACACCTAACCATCTAAAAACAAAACGAAATCGTGGAACCTCTCCATGTTGGAGAGTTTTCAACATAACAATTATTTTGCCAGATATATACTCTGAATCTTATACGTAAGACAGTGAATTTGAAAGCACCCTTGTTTTTGAAGAACTAATAATTTTTTGGTGAAAGTCACCGTATGTCATGTAGTATTCTCAAGTATTTGCATCTGAAACAATGTTGTGTCATGAATGATTTTTTCTAATAGCTTTAGGATCTATCTGGAATTATTGTTATTCTCCTAGGCAACAGGTTTAATTCCATCACTTTGAGAATTGAAAGTCCTGTAGATCTTCTGTTCAGTTTATCTTGCCTATTCAGTTTTGGTAAAAAAAATTAAGCACCATCAATGCCCAACTACTTGTCTATGCTACCATCTGAAGTGCGGAAAGTTATTCAGGCCTTGAACTCTGTCCTGCTTCCATTTTTTTTGTTGAAAAGTTTTCTTATTCAATTCACACCTTCTCTATCGTATCTCATTCTGCTGGAGTCTTTTTATTTATTTCGACATATTTGGATCGATTTCCACTATTTCATTAATTCTCGTAATTAAGATATATACTCACCTTATCGGTGTTATATTATGATTATTATTAATATCATTATCGCTGTTATTATTGTTGCTTTTGCTGTAGGTATTTTTGTATATTGTTCTTGTATTAAGGATTTTGCACAAAAATTAAGAGTAATAAATTCTGTTCAATTAATCAAGTTAGTCATGAAATAGCCACTTCTATTCTGTCTTGTAATAGTTCCTATATTGTAGAAATTTTAAAAGATACGAGTACATCTTACAATCATCACAGACAATTTTCAATACCAAAAATTTAAGAAAAGTACTCTTTTATATTTATCCACTGAGAAAATTCATCAGCAATAGTAGCAGATGAGCGACTATTAATCCACCGATGGGAGGATTACCGAAATTATTTCATGGATGTGGATTCAAATCGAAAGGGGCCAACCAGTTCATCCCTGCTCCCAGCACCCCCGTCCATCATACTCACCGCTAGATATCCTCGTTAGAATGAACGAAAGAGGGAAGAATATGACATAGGGAGAAAGAGAGAATGGGATAAAGAACAAGAAAGAAAAAAGAGATCAAATCGCCGTTTGCCCTTGTATGCATATCTCCATGGCAGAATGAATATGAAGTTTAAAAAAAAGAATTATTCCTTCGTAGCTTAATAAATTCCGCAACAAAGTTCTTTCAGCTCTGCGTGGTGCTACATATTCGATCGGTCATCCTGCCAGCGAATTTAATTAATTTTCCCGTCATATAAAGTCGATATTTACCATTAGGCGTAAGTGTGCTTGATCAGAAAATACAAAGAATTATTAATTAAATTTTTGAAATATTAGTTAAAATAAATAATTCAAATTTTAAATTCAGGTCTTTTTTAATTGAACTTATCGTAAATCAATACAATGTTGAAAGAATGTACAAGAAATATATATTTATAACTAAAATTCAGCAAATGTTGCTCCATTTATTGAATAATATTTTTAGCATATCTTAAAATATTTACAGTTTCTTTATTTTCATTGAAATTGAGAGAATAATTTTGCTATTGTATAACTTAATTTTAATCAAATATTACCATTATATGCATTAGTGAAAATTTTAATAAATATTTTGAGCGACTTTCCAATGATACTTTGACGAGCTTCTGATTTTAAAAGCAGATGATTTAATTTTTTTTTTTTAATACTAAATAAAAGCAGCAAGCCGTTGTAAAGTGCATAAGAAAGCAAAGCCATTTTTTGGTCAAAAATAACATTAAGGGATTGAAAATCAATGGTTATTAAAATATGGTGGCAGGAAAGTTTCAAACAAAAATGTCGGCCGCTCCATGAATCTGCTAGCAGCATGGCATCTCATCCCGAATATTTACCAAGAACTTTAATTTTTCTCCATCCACATACGTGCCCACACATACACACACGCACGCACGCTAGGAGTAGCCGCCCTATCCCAGTGTAGCAATCCTTACGCTTGTATTATCCTTTGTCGCGGTTCATTTCGTTCTCTTTCTCTCTCCCTTTCTCTTTCTCTACCCCTGTCTCTCATTCTGGCGGGGTGGTGGGACTCGAGAGGCGTGGTGCCTCGTAAGAAATCGTTTGTCCGGTTCTCCGCCGAGCAGAGGACTTACCCCTTTAAACCGCTTGTTCTCTCTTCACAACGATGGCGCGCCTCCCCGCAATAAATCGCTTCGCCAGCGTAAGCGAAAGACTCGCTGGAAAAAAGAGAATTCCGTTGGTGGGAAAGACAAAGAGAGAATGAAAGCGGGAGGGCGGCAGAGAGAGAAAGCTAGAAAATAAAGAGCAGCCATAATATACGTATGCATGCGTGTATATATATATATATATATATATATATATATATACCGCGCTCTCTAAAGTCCCGCGAGGCGTGCGGGAAGGAGGTCGTGGTCTCGGCCCCGCTGCCCGCGCGCTTCTTTTTAGATCGTTTCGTTATATCGTGTGCGTATTATGCGCGCGTCGAGAGCGAGTTATCATAACGAGCGTTAAAATAGCCACGCGTGAGGGTCTGCTGGATGCATTTTTCACGGGATGCGGCCGTGCGCGTTTCCCGCAGGTGCGTGCAACGCGAAACGCAACGGTGTGCATCAGTTGTTTCTACATCCACGCGCCTACACACACGCAAGCACACACACACACACACACGCGCGCGCGCGCGTACACACTGATATATATATATATATATATATATATATATATATATATATATATATAAGCGAAAAGGAGACAAGGAACAAGGTGAGTTTGGTGGACGGTGTTGGTGGTGGAGCGCACGCGCGTGCACGAAGATCCGTCGTTACGCCGAGTGGCCATGCGCGGGGAGCCGTTGTACATATATGCGCGTTCACAGTGAGATACGCCGACGCGGGAGTCTCGCGGCTCTCTTAAATGGTAATTTAATTGACTGAGTGAAAAGGATAGAGAATGAAAGAGAGGGAGCGAAAAAAAGCGATTGCTCGATGGCGATGCGCTCTGTCGACCGCTTCTCTAGTTGCAGCGACACGCCATCGGCCATAGTGCACGGTCCGGCGTCAAATGGCAGCACTTGTTTGTATAGAGGCGATGCGAGGCGATCTATATGGTCGATTTCTTCTATGCAATCCGCCAACTTTCGAAGATTATCATTTACCTCTGAAAGGAATGACAAGTTTTCAAACAAATCATCAGGAATATCATAATTATGGTATACAGGTAACTTTCACCGATCAAGCGTCGATTAAGCATGGATTTATACTACTTGTTATTAGTTTTCATTCTTCATCTATAAGTAAGAATAAATTTTAACTAAAAATCTTATTTTCATCAGTCTCTTGAAGAACGACAATATTGCATTTTATCTAAATTTCAAAAAGTTACTATAATTAAGATGGTCACTTTATAGTTCGAGTAATTTATAAAATGTACATGACTTAATCTGAAAATTGCACTTTTGTTCTGATTTCTCTGCTCTCTTCGTGTCTAATAGAAGTCAAAACTTGTGTATAAGGTGATTGGTACCTCGCCAAACAAATTATCAACTGCAACAGTCCTGTTGAAATGTGCTATTCATTTGTAACACATTGTAAAATAAAATTAAAAATTGTACTTATGTCGATTGTTTTTAATTAACTTAATAAATATTGTTATCGATCTTACAGTCTTTACGCAATAATATACTATGCTAATATAATAACAATCTGGCTGTCTTTGTTTACAATCGCCCCCCGAAGAATGTAAAATAGAAATTACTACAAAAAATAAAATAAAATTATATTAAAACTAAAAATAATAAAAATAATAAAAAAAAGTTATATTCTATGTTAGTAGAATATAACTTATTAATATAACTCCCTACCACTTTAAATTTAAATTGTACTTCTGTATCCAACGTTTCGAACTGCTACGGTTCATCTAAGTTGAAGATGAATCGTAGCGGTTCGAAACGTCGGACATCTAAGGTAAATTTAAATTTAAGTTGGTGGAGGGCAGTCAGGTTGTCCTTTACTAACACTGAATATAGCTTATTTTACATTCTTTTTTATTATTTTTAATTTTTAATCTAATTTTATTTTATTTTTAGTAGTAATTTCTATTTTAGATTCTTCGGGGGACGATTATGAACAACGACAGTCTGACTGTCATTATTTTAGTAGAATATATTGTAGTATAAAGACTGTAAGAGCGATAAAAATATTTATTAATTTAATATAGTAAAGTATATTATTTATCATTAGTCAATAATTTATGATATATATATATATATATATATATATATATATATATATATATATATATATATATATACAAGCACGCGAGCGCACGCACATACTTTATATTATAAGCTTTACAGGAAAGTGAGAAATTATATGAAACATTTTTTCCTTCCTAAACAGTACAACAGTTTTTAAAAATTATGATGATAATATACACTTAGCAAGCAAAGAATTGTAGAATAGTTTGAAGAAACAGCAATTCTAATTAGTTACCGATTCTCATTTCATAGCGTTGATCCTATATATATATATATATATATATATATATATATATATATATATATATATTATACCGACAAGGGCGTGCAACTTTGCTTCACCCAAGAAGAGGAAGAAGCAGACGGTCGAGAACGGCTGAGATAATTCGATAATTTGCATACGCACTTCAACCGTTGAGCGTCAGGGTCGTGCATCGCGATAGCCAGCTGAGGGATATATAATATAAATAAGTTTAGATATTATATTATGCGCTTGATCATTTAAAAACTTCAAAGCGCATATACGACGACGATGTGCATATGTGGATATGTATTTAATTGTACGCATTTAATTAAATTTTATAGATAATTCTTTACTAGCGCATTTCCTCGCATAACTGTTGAACACAATTAAAGTTAAAGGCAGTTAATTGTACCTTTTTAACGATCTTTTTGAAAATCATGCATTTAGAAATCTTCAAAATATAACTATACTGTATAT
This sequence comes from Sycobia sp. Sy_11, assembly GCA_018907035.1. Lineage (NCBI taxonomy): Eukaryota > Metazoa > Arthropoda > Insecta > Hymenoptera > Epichrysomallidae > Sycobia > Sycobia sp. Sy_11. Next base: position 1,698,053 of record JACCIC010000020.1, read on the forward strand.
ATGCACATCGGAATATTTAAATTAAAACCTAACATTGATCAATTTTTAATTGCACATACTTTGTAATATTCATATAAAATGCATGCTTGAAAATTCTTATCATAAAGCTCTAAATCCTTCTTTTGAAATGATAATATAGTTTTAGTGCCTTTTACTCTTCTGAATTATTGCATAATTAGCTTACAAATAAGAGTGCACTGCATTAAGTATTCAAAGACGAATTTACATTATGCAGGTCTATTTTCTATAAGGTAAACAATGTGCGGTTATTTCTGCATCATGAAAAATTTCATATATTATACAAACAGCTTTATCTTATAAGAAATTTAAGGCTTATTATCGTTGACTGAATGATATGCTTGAAAAAATAGATTTTTCAACAAACTTTATTGGCTAAATTATGATATGGTAAGCCATGTAACAGTAATACAGTTTGTTGGAACAAAACATATTAATTGTCCAATAGACGTAATTTTTGTTTGTATTAAAAGATTCGAATAAGAAGCTAGCATACACAGACTAAATTTTTGAGAGAAGGTTCTTTTGCCAAAGCATAGATGCACGCATAATACAGACAACACCGTGCGTATCTAACAATATAGAGATCGTGCATCGTCCGTGTCCCGGTTCGCGGGTCGTCTGTACTATGGCTCACACCCGTATCGTCAAAAATCGAAAAAAGCACTTTCCAAGCTATTGCCGGAGCTACCGCAAGTATTGGCTTTAATTGCCGTGTGCTCAGGCACGCGCTCTCGCATCTTGTGCCCCTTCTCCGGCGAATCCCGCGAAATTGCTTTCCAGAAATCGGCCGGGAATGATTTTCTGTCACTGTATTATATACGGAGAATACGAAATGAGAGGAAAGAGCGTGCGAGGGAGCAGCAAAGGGGGATGAGACGGCGAGGAGGAGAGGACGAGAAGGGAAGTCCCTCGAGCTCGACGTGAGAAAGCGACCGGCCGGGCGCGATAAACTTTTACGATTGCGCCGCCACGCAGTCCTCCGCGCAATGAAATTACTCCGCCGACTGATTTCGTCATGAAAGCCTTCGAAAGAGGGATCGCGCCGAATTAAAAGTGAATTGATGAAACAATTTATACGTTTGTTAGCTTTGAGCATCAACGTTCTGTCTCTTTGATCTCTCGTCCTCTCTCGGCCGCAACTAATTTTTCTTCTTTTTAATTTTTTTAGTCGCGTTCTCCCTGTCAAAGTTCATTGTGAACCTTTTCGGTACGCATCGAATTAAGCACGTTATCGCACGTTATATAAACAGAGTCATAACCGAATTTTATAACATAAATAACATATCTATTATAAAAGAATATACACATTGCTTTCGGGAAATTGACACGATGGATCATATTCGTATTATAATGTGCATCGCTGTTGTAATAAATAAGGGATTAAATAAATATGCTTCATTCATCATCGGGAATAATTTGTATAAACTCCTGCTTCATGTGCTTCATGCCGAGGACACCTGGTTTATTACGATACTTTTTACGATATGTTTTAATTTTAAAATAGAAAAATCTCATTTTCGATTACAAAGGCAAACAGACACACTCCAATTACAAAAGCGTCAGGCTTGCGAATGATATGCGCCTTTGTTTAGGATGCTAAATAAAACAAAGGAATTTTGGATTTTCAAAGGTTTGTAATTTGTGAGATTGACTGTATATATGTCATATATCTTCTCTACAATTCGCTTTGATGGGATTGATACTGTATTATAGTTGTCGATTTCAAATTTTAGAATTCACAATTTGTAGATTTAGGACTTGTCGTATAGTTTAAATCTATTTCATTCATAAATTATTATTGGAGGTTTTGTTAGATTATAGATTTAATATAGATTCACAGATAATTCTACAAGTCCTTTTTTAAGCTTGTGTTTCGTTTTAATAAATTGTATTAGTAGTATGATTATTCAAGTGCAAAATCAATAGTGTTATAAAATGAAAATGTTTACAAAGAATAAAAAGTAAAAAGCACAGAGCTTACGCAAATCGAATTCAAGCTTTCTTTAAATAAAATTAAAAATAAGATTAACCATAGCCATGCATGTTAATATATCTTAGATCCAGGATGATATAATGAATCCATAAACTTGCGTGTGATACTCAAAATTTAATACTTGTCGAGAACATGCTCAACGAAGTAAGAAGAAAAAAACTCACTATACTGGATCCCCGACGACTCTTTTAAGCATCATATTTAAGGAATCCTTTAAATATACATGCGCCTTATAATCGGTCCGATTAATTTTTTTTTTTCGTTTTCTATAATCATTAATCTGCGAAATCCACTTAGCGACCAATTACAGTCATTAACTATGCATGTACGTATATACACACAGCGCGCGCACACACATGCACGCGTACATATGGCTGTGCCGAGACCACCATAACGTCGAGAAGCCGCGCCTTATTCATTCGACGACGGAAATTTATTCGCGCAAACCGAGATCCGCGCCGATGGCGGCTTTAATGGTACGCGCGCTCGGCGCTTTATTGACCGTTAATGCAAAAGTATGCATGTGTACGTAGCATTCCATCGCAGCGGTCGCGAGTAGCGATTGCATGCACATAATACACCGGAGCTAGCAAGCGCGACCCGAGTCGGTCTCGCGCGTAATTCGAACGGAATTCTGGAAAATCGGTATGCGTATTTTTTTATTTTTTTTTTTAAATATCTTTATTGACCAAAACATGAAATAATATTACAAGATTGTTTATTCTCAATAAACAAAGGAGCGCCGTTACAATATTTTGAGATAATAAGTGCCGTTAACGGGACGACAAAGCGTAGTCATACATTATGTTATGCATTGTTATATCATTATAAAACATATCATGTACTTATATTTTAAAGTTGCTTGAGGAAGCGCTTTACATAGTACCTTAGGCTTATAATAGGTTGTCAAATATCTCCCTTCCGCTTTTCTGCTCTTCATTCAATTCTTTATAAAAAGTATTACAGTGGTCGGATTTATTTCAAATATGCGCCGTTTTGTTCGATAATCTGTTTACATCTAGACAGCAATTTTATAATACCCTTCTCATAGAAACCCCTCTCCTTATTTGCGAATAACTCGGACAGCCACTTTTCACAAGTCTCTTTTGAGTCCAACTTTACACCACCTCGGGCGTTCGACATGGACAGGAATAGGTGGTAATCACTTGGCACTATGTCCGGGCTATATGGTGGATACGATAAAACATCCCATCCGAACTCCCATAGCTTCTGACGAATCATCAACAAAGTGTGTGGTCTGGCGTTATCCTGGTCACTACACCCTTCCTATTGGCCAATTGTGGACGATAGCCAACTTCAAGCGGTCCAGTTGTTCACAGTAGATGGTAGAATTAAGCGTCTGGCCATATGGGAGCAGTTGATAGTGGATGATTCTCTTCCAAACCCACCAAACACCGAGCAAAACCTTCCTGGTCGTCAATCCCGGCTTGGCCACTGTTTGGGACAGTTCACCGGTCTTGGACTATGATCGTATTCGCTTGATATTGTCGTATATGATCCATTTTTCGTCGCCAGTCACCATCCACTTCAAAAATGGGTCGAGTTCGTTCCGTTTCAGCAGCACATCGCAGGCGTTGATTCGGTCCAAAAGGTTTTTTTGCGTCAAATCATTCGGCACCTAAACATCAAGCTTTTTTTGTATCCAGCCTTCTGCAGATGGTTTAAAATGATTTAGTGATCAACTCTCATCTCATTGGCGATGTCACGAGATATCACATGCCGATATAACTCGATAAATTCGATGATTTGATCGGTATTCGTCGTTACAGGTCTTCCGCCGAGTGGCTTATCCATGGTATCGTTTTCATCGGCTCTGAATCGTCGAAACCATTCCTCTGCGGTTCGAAGTGATAGCATGTCATCCCCCTAAAATACCATTAATCTCACGGAACGTTTTTCTAGCGGATTTGCCTTTGACGAAAGAAAATTTTAAAATAGCGCTAATTTCGGTGTTAGTGAATTCCATGTGTACACATCTATGAACGCAACATCCAAACTAATCATGTATAGCGTCGTTTTGTAGGTTATGTCAAGACCTCTCAATTGATGAATAGTATTGCCAGATACGAGTTTTGTACATAGCCGCGAAATTCATAAGACAAAAAGACGGAAGGGAGATATTTTACAACCTAATATATGCTATAAAAATATATGTCATAAAAATTTGGGATAAAACTTAACAAAGCGATCAGGTTATTTTTGATTTATTAATAAGGGATGAGGGAAAGGATTTGGTGAGAGGAGGGAACGGGTTTATTTACAACTATTTACAAATATATAGGAGTTATACAACGGTTTACAAAATGTACATGAGTTCATTAGCATATAAGAATTATACAGCAATTATTTTTCATTTTTGAGAATCCACCAATATTTTTTGGTATTTTGTCTATGCTTATCAGTTATAGCTCGCATTGGGAGAAACGAGCTATAACTCCATTCCACAATATTGTACTGTTTTTGAATGTTTTCGTCGTATAAAATTGTTTTGGTAGCAGTTCGTCTTTTTATGCGATAGATTAACGATATATTATTCTTATCTTGGAGAAGATTCTTTTCATCTAGATATATAAAAGCTTCCGGCTAAATTAGGCCCGTTTTGAGAGTGAATTCATAGTATAATTCATTCGGATATAGCGCCCCGAAGATTAAACTATTTTCGTTTATATTTGCCGCTTGTGCGAAGTGATTTCTATTTAATTTTAAGATGTGACAATCAATGCGGTGAATTTTAGTTTGATCATAGATTTGTTTATCACTTATATATTTTTTATAATTACTTTGTGCAAAACGATATGTATTAAGGCAGGCTCTTACGTATCTTCTTCAAAAATTCTTATTTTTTCCATCATTGAGGCAGAAATATTAAACCAGATGGGACATCCATAGATTAGAATAGGTCTTATAAATGATTGATAACATAAAATAAACGTTTTATTTTCCAAAATGCATTTTTTGCTTTACGCAGTTGAATTTCTATGTGCTGTTTGTAGCTTATTTTCTCATCTATATTAATTTCTAAGTAGCGTACGTAGTTTCTGTGGGGAATCAATTCACACTCGTCAAGTTTTTCTCTTATGTGAAAGCTTTTACAATGCACTCTTTGTGTGCGTCCGAGTGCACTCAGGTTTGATCGAAAGAGAATAGTTTCACATTTTGAAATATTTGTTTTTCATTTCCAGGATTTATAACAATCGTTTATTTTTCAAATAGTTCTTGAAGCTCAGATTCGATTTTTTTGATTTTTCGTCCTGTGACGTATATTATTAAATCGTCGGCAAAAGATATAAACCTTTTATGTGTTGTAGCATTTAGATTGAATAGATTTAGTATATCGCTATTATATATGTTGAAAAGTATTGGCGAGTTTACTGTTCCTTGCTGTAAGCCATTCTTAATGTAACATATTTTAGATGCAGTCTCTAAACCATCCGTCATAACAACGCATTTATTAGATTTCATATTCCAGGCTGTTTTAATTAGTTTTAATTAATATTTGGGGAAATTTTTCACGATCATTTTGTATATGAGACCAGACGTCCATACAATATCAAAAGCCTTTTCAAGATCTATTAGGCACGCAGCTACACAATATTGTGAATTTAGAGCCCAGCAGATGTCTGAGGTCAGCTTATTTCTTGCGTGTATTATGGAGTGCTTATGACGGAAACCAAATTGATTTTCGGGGATGATGTTAAATTTTGTACAGAAGGAGCTTAAACACATCTTAATTACTACTTCAAACACTTTACTTATGTTTGGGAGAAAGCTTATGGGGCGCAAATTAGATGGCGAAGAACTATCCTTATCTTTTTTAGAAATTATTATTAGTTTAGCTTTTTTCCACTGTTCGGGGATATACATATTATTTAGTGCGTTGTTAAAGAGTACCGTATAGTACCATTTAATTTTATCAAGAAGATGTTTTAAAATCGCGTTGGGAATACCATCGAAGCTTGACGATTTTTTACTATTTAGTTTTGAAAAGATTGTTTTAACTTGGGAGAAGTTCGTGAAGTAATTGATTTCTGTGTCGGGTTGTTGCGAGTTATCGGCATTGTTTTTGTTGGAGAATATGCTAACTGTTTTATCCACCTGCAGATCATGGTGTATTTCAGATTTAAGTTTGCTTATTTCTAATTTTACTAAATTATTAATTTGTTCGTTGCTTAGCTGTTCATTTTGATTGTGGATTTGAGAAAAATGTGTACCTATAATATCCAATTTTTCGGATGGATTCGAGATAATAAAGTTACCTTCATCGTCCGTGGGAGTATTTTCTGAGGCAATTCCGGCTTCCCGAATGAGATAAGCTTTTTGTAGAGGTATTTTCAAATCTGTAATCCCAGTTAATCTTTCGGATCTTAAGATTTGATTAATTTGCGGGAACATTTTTATGGAATTAATTTTTGAAATTTTTTAATTTTATTTGACCAATATTGATTTATGGAGGTGGAGAATTCTTTTTTTAATTTTGATATAATTTTGTATAGTAAGTAATCTAAAAATTCAAATTCTTCTCTTTTACTGTGGGTATAATTTCGCTTTGGCTTATTGATTTGTGAAAGTATATAGCTCTTTTCGCGTTATAGTTTTATGATTTTATTATTAATGTATACTTCGCAGGAAATTTTGTTGTTTTATTTTTGGCAGAGATTCTAGTATCGCTTTTTGTATATGTCTTTCCATTACGTTTATAGCCGAATCAATTTACCTGTTGGAAAGATTGACATTATTATATATTGTTTCTAAAGTGTTGTGAGGTCTTTTTTTTAAGTACTTGTAGACGCGTGTCCGAAAGGCATACATCGAGGTATGAGTTTCCGTTTGGGTATGAAGGATGTTCTGAACTGTAAAAATTTGCTTTATAGGTTATGCTTTTATCATTTAGTCAGTGTTTTAAAAAAATTCCCCGTGAATTATTTTTGTCGTTTTTCCAAGTAGTATGTTTAGCGTTCATATCTCCGGCGATTATATAATAATTTTCTGGCTTATCTAATTGCAAAATATTGAAAAGATTATCAAATTCATAGCTAAAATCTTTTTGGCTGCTTGAATTGCAATATGCTGAAATTATGTGTAAGTTCTCCTCGCAATTTATTTTGATTTTTATAATGGTGGTTTCTAGGGCTTTAAATTTGTTTATCCTTTCATGTAAGGCGGGCTTAAATTTAACAGGGTTTTTGATAAGGATTACAGTGCTATCGCCTTGAATTACGTTACGCCTGTCTTGCCATACCATTGCGTAATTTTTTAAATAAACTTTATTATGTTCGTTAAGTTTAATTTCAGACAACAATACGACATCCGGCCCATCATTCTTTAATAGGCTTAGCATCCTATATCTTTTTTGATTTGAAATGATCGAGTTTATATTGATGGCTATTATTTTCAAGTATTTTAGGTCTGTGTAACTTGTATTACGCTGTTTATTTGTGGAAAAGTTATTTAAATTAGACATCTTCAATGTTGTTGAGGGTGCTAAAAATTGAATATATTATTTCATCTTGTTTATTTATTGTTTTTTTTTAAACAGTTAAGTTGAATTTGTTGGTCATTTAAGGCTTTTAAAATGCTCTTTTTAAAATCTTCTATGATATTTATTATATTTATTTCTGGTGAAGAGTTTGTGGGATTAAAGTTTGACTGGCCTTTTTCCTCAGTTTCTGGCGACAGTCTTTGAAAATTAATAAGGAAAGGGTCATTACGCGCTCATAGTCTTACCACGTCAGTAAATTTAAGTTCCGGAATGACTTTGCGACTTATTTGTGTAATTCTGTTGTTTTTTATTTCTTTAGATTTATTAATTATATCTGTGTATTTTTACGGAGTTCTATAAGTTTAGGACAGCCTCTGTACGACGCAGGGTATCCATAACTTTTACAGTTTACACAATAAATTTTATTTTTATGAATGTCAGTTTTTTTTTGTTAGTTTGCATTCACCCGGACAGTGAGCCTCGGCGCACTTTACGCAGTGGTAATTCATGTTACAGTTTTGGGACGTATGTCCTAGGTGTTGGCATTTGTGGCATTGTGTTACGCCGAATTTTTAAATTTTTTTTCCATCTGACAGAGTAGTAAAGGAGGTACTTTATTTTAATAAAACTGTTAATGTTGCTTTGGGGAGATACCTGAACTATAAAGATAGGGAGGAGTGAGCCATTTGCTAATGAATTTTTGTCGAAAATCGCGAAACTTTAGTGAACTGAACGTCGGGCATCTGAATCGCATTTAGTTCGTCTAAGATATCCGATTCCGATATATTTTCATCTAAGCCTTTTAAAAGATAAGTTTGTAGTTTTTCAGTTTTAGGTGTGAAAGTGTAGAATTCTGTTTGAGCTTCTATTAATATTTTTATTGCTTTGTTATAATCCGGCTGGTTTTGCATATATAAAATATGTTTATCATTATGGATTCTTATAATGTAAAAATTTGGTATGTTCAAGAGGTTTTCTATTAACTTTACCGTATCATTAGGCAGTTTATGTAAAATAGTGATGGGGGGAGGTTTAATTCTATTACTAGCCTGCGCAGTTTCAGCTGGGTGATCGGAAGGGGTTCGGTCCTTATATTGAGGTTGGGTCCTTGATGCTGCGGTTGGCTGTTTTTCTGTCGGGGGTGCTTTCCTGGTTTGATTGGTCTCAGGTAGCCCGCTCCGTTTTCCTGAAGGTGCTTTATATTCTGGGGATTCCCAGGCCTTTACGTTCGTAGATTTGGTCACGTTCATTCTATTTTTTTCATTTTTTGCACGGAGCACTTCTTTAATATTAGACCCGACGATTTCCATGCGTCGTATTCAATCTGTGAAAGTTGTGAACAAGGTTCATTTTCTTGAGATTCGAAGATTTCGAAGCTATTTTTAGATAAAAAAGGTGAAGTTGGTGTAGAGCTAATGAGGTTTGAATTCATCTCCTTATTTTATATTTTAAGGCAAGGTTTATTTTCTTTTGGATCTAACTTCAGTGATGTTTTATCGACTATATTGACTGTATAAAAATTATCTTTTCTTTTGCAGCATGTATGATTTGGCGAGGCAATGGAATTTTGGGTGTTCCTTTTTGTAACACTTGAGCTTACATTATTTAAGACCAGGATCGATGGTTTAGACTTTAACAATTGTTTGCTTTTTTAATCTTGGTTTCACTAAGTTTTTGCGCGACGTTTTCGATGTTTGCTGCTTTGCATTTAAATATATTTTTTTTCATTTTTGGATTTAGCGTATTTAGCACGGATTTGAATCCATTGTCCTTACTGGAAACCTCACTGTTACTTATTGGTACACTGATTTTAAACACAATATTATCACGATTCATGTGCGATGCGTTAGTTAATTAATATTCTCATACACTTATTAATACACTTATTGTACGAAGGATTAAAACACTTTACTCAAATTTAAATGGCTAAAACTGTATGCGGATACATAGATGATTGTGCAAAGCACAGACTCTGTCTCTTTCTAGACCTACCAGGAATAGAACGAGTTTACAAGTACTGTTCCGCCCAGAAAACCTTCTTGTTCGAAGGTTCGAGAACGAATCAGTCGGTATGCGTATATATTATATCATGTGGGCATTTGAAGAAGGACAGTTGGCGCGATCAAATTAATATTTCGGGGGAATTATTCCTGTGGAATGCAGTTCTTAGCAGTATGCATTGCCTTTTCGTTATTCGGGACCTATATCCCATATACCTAGTAGATATAGCGGGACAATAGAATGTCAAGAGACCTTATTGGCAGACATGCCACTACTGCGAATCATGGTGAACTTTTATAAAAAAAAATTAATACGGTGCAAAAAGGAAAGCATGTGTGTTTGTGCGTGTGTGTGGTTTTTTTTTTTTTTTTTTTTTATTAGGCGTAGGCAGAGCAAGCTCTGCACTAGTAGCCTCTCGAAACCAGCATCCCGTCGGAACTATCCGGGAATATTACTTCGGCGGGGCTGTTAGTTAGCCAATACGACTCCTCTTCTTATGACACTATCCTACGTCCCCCATCCACACAGGTGATCAGGGGTTCGGTGTTCGTCCTCTGTATCTTAAAATAGGATCAGTTGGCCTGGTTCATCCTGGGCCATTCGCCTAGTTCTATCGGCATATCTAAGTTTGGTCATCACCTCTTTTGCGAAACTGGTTACTGCTTTCCAGTTTTCAGAAGATTCCAGCATTATTGATAGGATGGTCTCTGGTCTTATTGGCTTATTGATGTTGTTCGTCAAGTGCTCACGTTGTGTTCTAAAACGAGGGCAGCTCACCAATATATGCTCAGCATCCTCGACCAAAGTCGGACAGATGGGGCAAAGATCATTATTATCCAGGTGAAAGCGGTGGGAATATGACCTAAAACAACCATGTCCAGTCAGCAACTGCGTTAGTTGGAAATCTAATTCCCCGTGTTTCCTGTTGATCCATCTGTGTATGTCTGGAAGGATACGATAAGTCCATCGGCCTTTGCTAGAATCGGTCCATCTTTTTTGCCATATTTCTATAGAGCGATGACGTTCCACGTTTCTAGCACCTTGTAGAGAATCCACTGCGGCCTTACATATGTTATGCAGCCTAGATATACTTCGCTAAGTTTCGCCAGATATCTTTAGAGGCTCTTTGAAGTTTAACCTCGCATCAAGCTGTACACTCAAGTATCGTAAAGATGGCGCAGAACTAATGCGGGGCTACCAACTTTATGAGTAATACTATCTACCTTCTTACGACTGCTGACAAGAATTACTTCTGTTTTGTGCTCCGCTAATTGTAGACCAGCCGACTTAATCCATCTACTGATGTTGCTGATTGCCTCATTGGCATTTTCAGTAAGTTCATCAAGGGTCTTATCCGTCAGTACTAGAGCAATATCGTCGGCGTACCCTACTGTTATTGAACCAGACGGTTGTGGAATCCTCACCACGCCATCATACATAATATTCCACAATATAGGTCCCATAACTCCCGCAGTAACCTTATGCGATACAATGCCTTCATCCGTTAGGTATAATATTATCCTATTTTCAAAGTAGCTGGCCACGACATTCTGTAAATAACCAGGTACTCCGAACTCTTTAAGAGAATTCATAATAGAAGACCAGCGCGCTGAATTAAAGGCATTCTTGACATCTAGAGCGACAATTGCACAATACTGTTTAGTGCCACCTTTCCATCTCTTACCACTGATTGCATTTCTTGCGGTACACACTACCAGTTTAATGGCATCGACTGTTGATTTTGATTTCCGAAATCCAAATTGGCGTGAGGATAAGCCGTGCAATCCTTTAGTGAATGCTTCCAGTCGGCTACATATTATTTTTTCAAATATTTTACCTACCGTGTCGAGCATACACAATGGCCTGTATGATGAAGGATCATCAAGTGGCTTATTGCCCTTAGGTAACAGGACTAACCTTTGTGTTTTCCAGCAATCAGGAAAAATATCCTCAAGAAGACAAGCATTATATACTTTTAGAAATATAGCTGGATTCTTCTGTATCGCCAACTTAACTGCCGCATTAGGGATACCATCAGGGTGAGGGGCAGCATTGTCTCTAGTCTTAGCGTAAGCATTATGTAGCTCCATTTCTGTGATAGGAGGTATATCGTCCGAGTGTTGCGTGCGCAGTACAGTCCCATGGGTGTCATTGGGAAAGAGAGCGGAAACAATCTTATCAATCAATACCGTGCTAGTGGGTTGTATTGGCGCCCTACTCAATCGTGCCATGACTGTTTTGTATGGTCGTCTCCATAAGTCATTGTTGGCCTCTACACACAGTTCAAGCCAGCATGGACGCTTGCTTGCCTTAATGGCCTTGACAAGCGCTCTTTGTGCTTCTTTCAATAAATTATTAAACGTATCACGATGGGTGCGGGCGCTTTAGGCAAGTCTACGTGCGCAATGACATTGTTTGCGCAATTCTGCAATTTCATTTGTCCACCAGTTGACAAATTGACGATGTTTAAATCCGCTCTTAGTCCTAGTCATCGATGCATCGCATGCTTCAGAGACATGCTTCATGAGTGCATTTGCCAGATGGCCTGATGCTGCATATTCTAAACGCTCTTCGGATATTATAGTGGCGAACACTTCACAGTCTAGCGATCTGATGTTCCATTTCCGTGTGGGCATCCACTCATTGCACTTGTTCTTTACTTTCTTCTCTGCAATCTCGTACAAGATCGCCCTGTGATCACTGTGGGTGTAAAGGTCGCTTACTCTCCAATTAAGGATCCGCTGAATCAAGTCATCACTGGCGAATGTTAGATCAATGACTGATTGTTTATCACCCCTAATGAAAGTGGATTCAAATCCCTTATTAACCACGTGGAGTTGAAGAAAATTAAGGCCATCAAGCAGCATACTACCTCTGTTATTTGTTGAAGCACTTCCCCAGGCTGTGGACCACGCGTTAAAATCGCCAGCGATTAATAATGGTTTCTTGTCCATGGCTTCATCAACTAATTTAGCTACAAGGATTTCAAACTGCTTATCCATCAAGCTTGGAGGAGCATATACACTAAAGACGTATATTTCTTGTATTTTAGCCCAGGATATGAATTCGCTCCGATGACTCGACTGCTTTAGTACCTGCCTATTTTGACCAATCCAGAGGGCAGCTCTATTGCTTGTGTCACTTATCCAGCGCAGTGGTCTGACCCTGTCACAATATGTTTCAAAGATTACAGCAATGTCTATTCTTAGCTCCTTTATTGTCTATTTCAGCAGGTCATGAGCTGCTACGCAATGGTTGGTATTCAGTTGGAGTATTCTCATGTTTTATGTCTGTTTAAGAACTCCACAGTAATCGGGCACTTATAGCTGTATGCTGGATGGTTAATCTCCTTTTTTCCTTCACATTTACAGAGTAAACAGCAAGGCTCGTTTACACACAGCTTGGATAGATGATCTTTTCTACCGCAGTGCCTGCAAAGTTTAGTTCTGTCAGGGCCCGAGTACACGGACGCTAAATGGCGAATCTGCCAACACCTGAAGCAGCGCTTTATTTCTGTTTTTTTTTTCGAACTCTGCTGCTGACCCATCCGATTCGAACATGCCCTGCACGTAGTAACTCAGCTGCGTGGCTATATGGTACAGACACCACCGCCGTCTGAATACCCCCATAAGCTTGCCGCAAGGAACGAGCGATTAGTAGGTTAGTCTCCTTTAGCTCGAGGTGTGTTTTCAGAGCCTCTAATACTTCATCCTTTGAAGTGACCTCATCTATATCTTTAATCTCCAAAGTAATAAGATTAGTCAGGACCGAAGTGGATGCGCTATGGCCAACCTTAGTTTCAACAATGCGAGCCAACTCATGTGCATCTTTGGCTGTCCGTTCCAACTGAAGTACAAGGGCACCGCTTGCATTTCTGCGTATCCTGTTAACCTCATTCTTCATATGAGATAACTCCGGGTCATTCTTTATTTGACGCAGTACCTCCGCGTATGTAACTCCTTCATTGGCCTTAATCAAAATGGAATTAGGCCTATTTCGTCCATTAAGCCTGCGTGTACTAGATAATTCTTTATCTTTGCCTTTGGGCTTCTTACGCTTGATGGTCTGCCATTGATTTTCTTTGGCTTCAGACTTCCCTGTAGGTACTCCAACCGACTCTAGTGGTCTCCTTAAGCCCAATGATGGTTCTTTCGTCCTTTTGCCACCTATGGTTTTAGGAGTGGAATCCATTGCTTCTGCTGCGCTTCGTTTGGTATCAGAGCGTAGACTCAGCGTAGTCTGAGTCACCACTTCATGAGTACCAGGACGTTGATACTGTAATAGATCATCCTCTGCCGTACTGATGCATTTGTATGAGGCATTAATAGAACGAGCAAGATCCTTAATGGTCTTGTGCACGTTATGCCTATCTTTAACAAAGTCCAACAATTGGTTGATCTTCTCACCAAGTCGCTCTAGATGTTTGTGTCTACGCGTGATGGAGATTTCTCGATCCGTCGTTTCTTGATCCATCATGACATCTCCTTTAGTACCCAGTGTACTATCTATGATTATGTTTGATTTGCCCTCCCCAGAATCCGAGGGGCTACCACCGACCATAGAGGCTTGCACTCTATCGGAATCGGTGAGGAGATTGACCGGTCTTGCCAGAATTACTCCCTGGGGTATATCCTTGTTTATACCAAACATTAGTCATAATTGGCCTTAAGTTCGGCAGGCCCTCCCTATTAGCTTTTTCTGTCCGCCCTGAGTATTTTATTTCCTCAGTGCCCTCTACAAATAGTAGCGAGCAATCCCCTATCCGCAACCTGGGGAGGCGCCAGATGGGAGAAAGCAATAAAACTCCACACTGGTGCGTGCGTGCGCGCGCGTGTGTGTGTGTGTGTGTGTTTGTGTTTTCGCGCATTCCATTACTATATAAACAATATTATATTAGGTTACGTCCCATAAGGATGATCATGAAACAGACCTGTCTAGAAGTCTTAGGATGCTTTTCTATAGACTCAGAAGATGGTTTAGAGAAATTTTCTTGTAAAATGTAAAATTTTAAATATATTTTATAATTTAGTAAAGCTTTTTTTTAACGATCAATACGACTTTATACATCCACGTATAGATACAGAACATAAGGTATGTTAGTTGTTCTGTTCAAGACAATGTTTAAATTAATAAATGGGTTAACACTTTTGAATTTGATAATTTACTATTGCTTTCATGGAATCTTTTTTTTACATGCCGGCATAACATATAGTATTTAGTTTCATTTAAATCCGAAAGGGCACATCTAACTAATCTTAACTGCAATAGAAATAATGCTATTTTATTTAATTGTTGTGCAATATTAAAATATTCCCTGAAATTTATTTATTGTCGAATTCGTCAAGATTATTATATATATATATATACATATATATATGTATATATATATATATATATATATATGTATATATATATAATATATTATTGCAACTTCATTGTAAGCCATAATAACTTTTACGAATAGTAATTATTTACTGTGGCTCGTGTCCAACAATCGTTTTCAAGCTAGAGTTTTTCAGTAGCATATTCTGTAATTTATAACACTGTTGTAAACAAAAAATTATATTATATGGTTTATATTCTCTGACGTAAAAATCGTCTTGTATCTAACTGCTGAAGTCTGTTGATAAAGATTGGTATTAAATTTAAATAAGGTTAGTTCGATTGTTTTTACGTCATTCAATTTTAGTCGCCGAAGGGAATATAATACATATAGAGTGTTCAGTAGAGAGCATTCCCCTTTTTTAATTTTATTTTTATTCTACTAATGAAGAATTTTATATGAGAAATATGCGTATCTACGATAAAAATTCATATGCCCAATTGAAAATGTTGTAGTTATAGTTATATTTATACTTATATATTTTATACATTCGTCTTTATTTACTTTAGATTTTCTCGTATAAGTAAACGTTTGTAAGCGGATGAAGAGAGGTATGGCCATCGATCTATGTGATTGCTTAATTTATGACTGGTTAAGACCGTACTGGTACAATAAAAAAGGGTACCGTAATAAACTCATAAACCAGGACGAGACACTACAGATGTGTGCCATGTCCGGCCCATTCGGAGCTCTTGGGATTTTCCGACGAGGGCAAGTTTGTCTCCTTCACCTTTGTTTTTATAATAGTTTAGACTAAAATCTAAGGGCCATACCTGCTTCGTTTCCTTCCTTCCGACGAGAATACATATTTTCAGTTTTCGACAAACGCTCGAAGCGTACACACGTCTACCTTCTTTCATAGACAGTGCGTGCTACCATTATGTATTTATAAGTATTTTCATTAATTTATTAAATATTGTTAACCATCAAACGTCTTTATTTATTTATTCCTAAATGGTTATGCTGCATCAATTTTTCGCATAACGTGCAGTTTATTTGCACTCAATCCATAGAGCGTTTTTTGTTACTGCAACATTATAGATTGTGTTCCTCAGTTCTGGATTAACAATACAGCTAAGAACATATTTTTATCCTTTACACAAAAAAAATACAAAAAAAAATTGTCGTTGTTTCCGCATAAAAGAAAAACTGAACAATGATACATTGAATAAATAAATATATATACATACCAACGCACGCCATATAAGTTAAACAACACACACACATACAGTATGTGGGCATACAGCCGGAAAGTTAGAGCTCATTTTCCGTATAAGTAATAAAACGGAATTATCGAGAAAGTAAAAACGCACCTTATATATATATATATATATATATATATATATATATATATATATATATATATATATATAGATATAAAGGAGAAAAAACCACGAGCGCGTTTAACTCGATCTAATGAGAAACAGATACAGGCCATCCCTTAAATAACGGCGTAATACCATACAATTTTCTTGCTCTTCTCCACTCCTCCCTTGCTAGCCGCAACACATATGCCTTATCTCTGCCGTAATTCGACTGCAATCACGGTCGTCGCGCGCGTGCGCGTGCGCAGCCGCAGCCCGAAGCACGCGCGCGTATAAACCAACTTTCGATCCCATCGCGCTTGCTCGCTCGCTACCACCGCGCGCCGACCGTGTAAATTAGAAGCGTGGCATGCGAGAGGACGGTGCAAGGAAGGAAAGAGGAGGCGCGAAAGAACACCGCACGAGCTTATAGCTCGCGACACGCCGCGGCCGCTGCGGCTCAGTGGCGAGCTGCAATATATATATATATACAACCCAGCGCTCGATGGGAAGAAGAAAATTGCCAGTATAACTCGCGAGAGGCGTGCGGAATTACCAGCGACAACGCTCATGGACGATGGACACACGTATGTACAAACACACACACACACGCTCGCGCGCGCGTTAGATTGTAATGGAGCCTTATGGACCGACGGACAAAGGAGGAGGTCAGTGCAAGAGAGAGCAAGAGAGAAGAGGGAGAAAGAAAGGGATCGCGGATTGAAAGAAGAGCTCCAAGAGAGAAGCCAACGAGCGCACACGCAAAACCGCTCGGCAGCTTTTGATATCGATGCATCATCTTAGTGATCTTATATATATATATATATATATATATATATATATATATATATATATATATATATAAATATATATATATACGAAAGTCTCTCGTGAGCCGCTCTTTCTTCTCTTGCTCTTTAGCCGCGCCGTTGATCGATTTTCATTCCGCGAGCTGCCATGCGGAGGATAGCGGTAGGTTCTCCCGCGCTACGGGGTGTGTGCGCAATAAGTGCCCTCTCCCCGCCCCTCACTCAGCCGTTCTTTTGCTCTTATCCTCCCCCTTCTCATCACTCTCGGTCTCTCTCTGTCTCTTTCTCTCTCTCTCTCTCTCTCTCTCTTTCTCTCTCTCTATATCTCTCTTTCTTCTTCTTATTCTCTCTTTATCTCTGCACTTTTTCCTGCTTTACTTTCTTTCTTTCACCGAGCCATAAGCGATTCACCGCGATCAGCGAAGTTTTCACTTATTTCTTTTCTCGTTTGCTCTCCATTCTTTTACATGACCTTTATTTTTTGCAGCTGAATTTTAGCAGCTTGACGCATTGTCGTTTGCTTTTTATTATTGGATTCCTTAATGATAATGGATAAATATAATGATTTTGACAAAGTTATCGAATTAGATAAAATATTTCTTTTTTTATGTTCCATTCAGCAGAAATAAGTTAATACTTTTAAAACTTTTTCCAAGCTGTATAAAAGATGTATATACATACATGATGATTTTGTGGAAAAAAATGAAACAACATTGTGAGAATAAAAATAAACTGAACAATTTACGATCCGAACAATAAATACAGATCAATCAGTTGAATTAAAATTATCATTTCCTTTTTTTCTTTCTATATTCTCGATTGAGCAAATAAGAGAATAATTGAAAACAAAGCATAGATAATCGTTTCTAAACAGACTTAATTACAATAATTCAGCCTGTAATCGTAACATTCGTGACGTGATAAAGGCACCCAGCGAAGTTGCTGCGGTTGTCCAGGGCACCAATAAGATTTCTCTCTTTCTCTTGTACTCCCGCAATCTCTCTCTTTCTCTCTCTTTTCTTAGTAAAAATAATTCAACGTCCCACGCGTCCACTAAGCCGCTGCCGTCGTACCGTATCCCTTTTCGTCATCTTTCCTAATAACGAATACTTGCCGAACACGACATATAAATATATATAAGCGATCTGCAGCATGTCGTACCTCCTCCAACCCCTCGCTCATTCATTCATTTCGTATACGTGTAAAAAGGTCCCGCAAGTCTCCGCTCGTGTAAGATATCAGCGGCGTGTCCGAGAACTTTACGAGCCAACACGTAATTATCTCCAATAAATATCTCCGGGGCTTGAATCCTTGGCCACGATCATTTGAGTGTGTGTGTGTGTGTGTGTGTGTGTGTGTGTGTGTGTGTGTGTGTGTGTGTGTGTGTGTGTGTGTGTGTGTACATACATACACATATATAGATAGATAGATAGACATAGATATATATCGAAAATACTTCGGCGGGTCAGAGGTGAGCTACATCTACCTCCATCTTTTGATCAAGGCTTCTCTCCCTCTCCCGCCCACCCTTTTTCCCTTGCGTCATTCTATAAATCCGGTACTGATAAATTTATAAAACCGAGAGTGAATATAATATATTTGTGCACGTTTGCTTCGGGATGAGAGAGAAGAGGAAGAGGAGGGGGGGGCATCATTAGGAATTCGAGTCCCGGGCGATGTACCAATGACCACTCGAACCTGGTTAGTGTGCCGCCTGGTAGGTCAGAGCCTGGTGGGGCGCTCTGAAGCTAATTTTGCGATTCGCATCTTCGTTATGAAGAAGAAGAGAATACAAGGGATATAGAGAGAATGAATGAGAGACGGGGGAGGGGGCGGGATGGAAACGCTAACCTGCGTATATAAACGTAAAGAGAGGGAAAGAGAAAAGGAAAGGATGGGAGCGGCAGAAGAGAACCCACTGTGCACCGCGTGAAACGTATTAAGATTGAGCGCGTGCACCATACGATTCTGCATGCGCACCCACGCGAGAGGAGTACACGTTGGCGTATTGTATACGTGTGGGTTCGGATTTGTATGTGTGCGCTTCGTGTGATACAAGTGCATTTTACAAGCACGTCCAGATGTGGATGAAAATATAACGCTCGGCAAATGATCCACTTTGGACTCGTGGTCTTTTTCCGTCTTGAAATTAATGTCTTTTTTTGCCGAAGTTTCCACGTAAAACAAGATTTTCGCTTTATTAAATTTATTCGATTAGGATTAGACGATTTTAGAACGGTCTATTTTTACTATTACAGGTTAAGTAGTAGAATGGACGAGATTAGAATTAAAAAATGTCATTGAGTACTTTACTTAAAATGTCATTGAGCAAAGTACAAAATAATAATATGATTCCATGACTTATTGATTGCAAAGTACACATTAATGAAATACGTTTGAAATAATAATAAGCAAAATACTTTTACAAAAGCACTATAATTACGATAGAGCAGGATTATTAGAAATTCTGATTATTGTTATTGCGACTTCATTTGTTCTTAGACCATTCAAAAGTAATACAAGGCAGACAAGCCTATTTATTTAAGCTCATTATTATTATTTTTTACAGATATTTTAAGAGTTTGTTTACAATACTGCGCAGTTTAAATAATGAATACTTTCACAGTTCCATATCACCGATGCGAAGTTTCAAGGTAACATAGTTTTATATAGTTGTTTATATCAGTTTGTTGGATTACAGTCCACGTTGCCACTTTTATTTTCTTTTTATTGGCATATTTCAATTCTAGAATTTTTTTTATGTTTTAATAGCACATAAGTGTAGTTTCGTTAGAGTAGATTAGATGCTCCGATTTTACGGACTGATACGAAGCTTTAAAGTGCAAATTCATCACGAACAGGTGTATAAATTTAGTACCTTCTGTAGATTTCAGCGATGAATAATGCCCGCATCTCTGCCGCGCAGAGAACTCATTGTCCTCGTTTGATCAACAGCGATTCCTGAGAATCTATGCTTCTGAGAACTTTAGTCAGTATAGTTCTAATGTTCTACACACTATGGCAGGTATGAAAACTTTTTATCTTATTTTGTTCGTTCCCATTAGAAATACTATGCTGTTCTAAAATAAATATTTTTACAGTTTATTTTTAGTTTAAATTATAAATTATTTTTGTTTGAGTATTCAACGACAGTCCCATAATACACTAGTATAGAGTAAATAAAGAATGCAGTTTTTGGAAAAAGGACGACGGTCAGCGACTACAACGAAGTCCAGAACCCAGTCAGAGTATAGACTTCTTCAAGCGTGCCCACGCAAAAAAATTTATATTTCAATTCTTTGTATATTTTTGTATCTCATTTTACTTATATTATTGACTACTGCTACATTTATATCCATTTCATTGAACTAGTATACTGCGTACTAAATAAACAGTTACCTTTATAAAATTAATATAAATAAAACTATTTATTTTAAAAACAACAATTTTAATTATAAATTTCAATATGTTAAAGTTTGGAACTCTACTTATTCTGTAAAAAAGAAGTATAAAAAATTTAAAGAAGACCAAATGTATGTAGCAAGCAAAGATACTTATATGATGTTGAAACAAAAAAAGGATATGAAATTAACAATGTAGAGGTCGTTAATCATATTTTAACTTTCGAAAATTTGAAAATAATCCGGGTAACTTTATTTAATCAAAAATAAGTATTTTCTCTATACATATCTATAAAAAAAGTATAGTCACAGAGCTGATGTATTTATTAATTGTTTTGTTTATTTTTATAAACAAGAACGCCTGCGATATGAAAGAAAAAGTTTAGGTGCCTAAAAAGAATTAGTTATATGCGGTCTTGTACCATACGCACAGTTGACAAATCAACATCTAGTTTGATTACAATACATAAGAAAAGTATCAGACTGAAGATATTCGAGCTTCAGTTCATACTGCATAGGTAAATTAATCGAACGAAAACTATCTTTGTTATTATAATGCTGCAAAAGATTAATCATCCAGAGACGTCAATAGAAAAAATGGCACCAATACAGTGCGAGAACGCTGTGCGTTATAATTCGGCTCACCGAGCTTTAGTGCATTATAATCCTTGCTTCGATAATGGCACCGGTCGTGCTTGCGAGTCCCCTTCCATCCGCTTTCGCTGGCAAATTAATGACGCGCTCGCGCGGATGGTTCGACTCAGGCGCCCGAATCATTATCCGATTATAGCCCGGTGCGACGACGCGACGCAACCGTGACACGGCTCTAAGCACATATAATAATATTAATAATAATATTGATGATGATGATGATGCTGACAATGATTATAATAATAATAATAACAACAACAACGACAACAACAATAATAATAATAATAATAAATAAATTTTTTTTCTATTGTTCTTACAGTCTAATTAAATAAATTAAAATTAATACATAATAATATAAATATATATTTATATCAATATTAATATATATCAATATATAATTATAAAGACAGTCAGACTGTCCTTGTTTAAAATCACCCCCGTAGACTAATCTGAAAATAAAATATTAGCTGAAAAAATTTTTGTTAGTAAAGTGCAATTTGACTGTCCCCAACAGCCTTACCTATAATTGAAGATCCAGTCCAACATTTCGTACTCGCTACGACTCCTCAACAAGGACTGATGATAGTTTACGGGGGTGACTGTATACAAGGACAGCCTGACTATGATTATAATTTTTAATTTTAATTTTAATTTTTATTATTTTTGTGTTTTGATGTATTAATGTTAATTTAGATATTTATTGATATTATTATGTATTGTTTTCGATTGATTTGGTTGGGCTGTAAGACCAATAAAAAAAATTTATTAATTTGTATATAAGCAGTCGACAAAAGTACAATTAAAATAATAATAATAATAATATTATAGGGGCGATTATTTAATAATACAATAATTTCTTGTATAATTGAATTTATTAAAACGAAATAAGTACCAGGATACAAATCAATATAAATGCTTATTTACGTACATCATGATGTTAGGACGCGGTCAACTAACGACGTCATTCGTACAATGCTCAGCTATTCACACGAACTCATTACATTCGACCCTTACAGGTTTGCATATACAACGCACATCTTGTTTCGACGGGCACGGCCTTGCAGATTGGCTTATGCAATGAGTAACATGTTTGCACTTTCAGTGCAAACACGCTCAGTGCAGCCCTTAACATTACCATATACCTGGACCTTAATTATACTCTCCGACATACAAATTATATGCAGGTAGTATATACAACTGGATTACGTGAACACTCCCACTTAATTTTATGTATATTGTCAGATAGTAATTTTGTCGC
Source organism: Sycobia sp. Sy_11 (assembly GCA_018907035.1). NCBI lineage: Eukaryota > Metazoa > Arthropoda > Insecta > Hymenoptera > Epichrysomallidae > Sycobia > Sycobia sp. Sy_11. The sequence goes on from JACCIC010000020.1 coordinate 1,720,374, forward strand.
GTAAATTAAAAAATTGTTGTTTTACTAACGGCTTTGAGGAACAAAATGATACCTTACATCTGTATATTTCGACCGCTTATGAAATTCCGAATTTGTTGCTAAACAGATAGCTGATTGATAGTCGACAAATATAGGTATATTTTCGCATGGTACATCTAAATCATTTAATATTTGCCGGCACCAAATAGATTCTTTACCACCGCTTGCTAAAGCGATATATTCGGATTCCGCTGTGGACAAGTAAACCGTACTTTATCGCTGGCTAGACCAGCTAATTGGTCCACTATTTAATAAAAAAACAAAACCGCTGCGTGATCTACGAGTTTCTAAGCACCCGGCATTATCGGTGTCCGTAAATCAAAAAATTCCCGAGCTCTTATTATGCGTTTTACCGCCAACCAACGCTCTTGGCCAAAACAGTTCATGAATTGTCACGCGTAATTGACGGCGTATTCTATGTTCGGACGATTCTAGCAGCAAATAAGAGCGATCCAGTTACTTCGCGATAAGGAGTGCATTCATCCGTTGGTTGTGCATTCGCTTCCTTACTTAACGCCAATCTTACAGAATACGCATTTCTTATACAAAATTTGGAAATAATCTTATCGATATAATTACACTGATTAATTATTATCATACGATTGGACCGATCACGCGTGATCTCCATTCCGACGAATTCATTTGAAAAATTGGTAGTTATTTTAAAATTAGTTTTCAAATAACTAAGCAGACTATCGATAGCAACTTGGCTTTTTGAAACCACTAAACCATCATCAACATACAAAGCTCAATATACACGACTTCTTTTGCACAATAAAATAAGCCCCTTCATCAACAGCTCGTTGATAAAGTTCCATGGCATCAACAGTTTGTTGATTAATATTAACATCGGCAATTATATCGCCGACTTCATCCGATATATCAAAATCGATGAAATGTGTATAAACTTCTTTTACATAGTCCTTTTAATACTCATTTTCTTTTTGCTGAAATCAACTTCACTGCTTACATGAATTTTTCGGGAATCCTTATCCCAAAGCCTATAATTGATAGATTCTTCTTCATACCCAACAAAATTGGATTTTATACTTTTAGAATCCAATTTTGATAGCTTTTGTTTGGGAATATTCAAGTAAGCATTTATAACAAACACTGGTAGGTGAAAAATTTCAGGTTTACGAGAAAACCATTTTTCAAACGGGGTTGCACTTTCTCCTTGCTTTGAAATAACTAGATTCAGAATGTAACAAGCACAATTAACTGTTTCGGGCCATAACTCCAGTTCTACGCCGCTACTGATAAGCATCGTTCTCGAATTTTCTACAATCGTCCTAATTACGCGTTCTGCACTACCATTTTGTTGATGAACATAGGGAGATGAAAATTCGGGGATTATTCTTCTACTTTCTGTATGCGTTCGAAAATTTCCAGACGTATATTCGCGGTTGTTGTCTGAGCGAGGCACTTTAATCCTGTTTCCGATCTGTGTTTTTACAAATTTTTCAAAGTTTTTTTGAAATGCTCAAAAACTTCAAACTTCTGCCTCATAAAATAAGCTTTCCGAAAATTCATGCTTTCATTTTAAAAAATCAGGAAATATTTAGAAGCTCGTGGAGATTCAATGTTAACCGGCCCGCATACGTCCGTATGAATTTTCTCCCCTGGATTGAATCTTACCTCACGCTCCACTGTCTTATGCGGTTTTCGAGCTGGTTTACCGATGATATAAGTCTCGCATTAAAATTATCATCATTTTTAAGTACGAATTTCTTATTCTCTAGTATCTCACTTGTAGTTAATAAGGTACGTATATTCACGTGCCCCATACGCTCATGTCAGATCTTTAGCATATCTTCGTTGGTTTGAGCAACGTTACACTGCGGCGGCATCTTCACTTCGAAAACCATTCTAAAAAGTCCGCTATATTTCACTTCTCGTTCTATTTTTGTCGCGCACTTCACAGCATTTTTCATACACGTGAAAAGAGTACTGTTTGTAATTTATTGTTACTATCGAAAACAAATTTTTTCGCAATTCGGACACTAACAACACATTTCTTAATTCTCTTTCAATATTTTTTCCTTTTTTTTCATTGATCGCTATAGTGCCTATTCCCACTGCTGACAATATTTTGTCATTCGCTATTTTTACACACTGATTTTCACATAAGGGATATAGAGAAAAATTCTTAAGGGATATAGTAAAAAATTCTTTCCTGAAAGACATGTGCATGCTTGCCACACATTTGTATCACTTTCAGAAGTTTTTCAGTAAAACGTACTTCATCGCTGATGTATGCTGAAGCTGTGTAACTACTTATGGGATCTTTACTGATGTTTTTATTATTTTTATCGGGACACTCTCGCACCCAATGTCCTGTCTCTTTACAAATTGCACACTTTGTTTTCTTCTTAAGCTCGAGAATTCTTTTCTTACTGTTCGCTTTTTTTCATTAAGAGATTTCACATTCTTATTCATGGAGCCTTGCATTTTAAGCGCTTCGTTTTGCAGAGTAAGCGATAAAATATTATCTTTAATCTTATCGAGACGCTTTTCTTTTTTTTATAAGCCCGCTTATAAACGCATTCGTTTTTCTTTCCACTTGGAGAATAAATTACCATGCCATGCGGAAAGGCGAAAACTTTTTTGCCAAGCTGTTTAATACTTTCGTTTGTACTGCTGTACCCGACGGCTTGTCATCGACGTCAATCAACTTTTTGTATATACATTCGAAACCCTCAACCTGATGAGCAATGGTTTCTCCGTCTCTAATTCTAAAATCGTAGAATTGTTGCCATACCCTTTGTTTTGCATCTTCACTGAAATCTCGAAAACGCTGTTGAAATGTGTCCAAAACTTCGTTCGGAGTGGTGCAGTTGATAAGGAAGCGATGTAACTGGATTTCCATCAAATCAACTAACACACTCATAGCTTTGAATAATTTTTTCTTCCATTTTTTTCATTCAGCCAGTTTTATTTCCTTATTAGGTTCTGGTTCAGTGCCGTGAATGTAATCCATAAGCTCTGCTCATCCTAGAGCGAGGTTTATATCGAATTTCCACATAAGGTAATTTTCTTCGTTTAGATTAATGAAGTGAAACTCTTTATCCACCATAATAAAGAGATCGCTTTACAGTGCACTTTAGAAAGAAATTCGGCACGCACGAAAAAGTACATTCTTATATCACTTATACACACTTCCAATTTTGGTCTTTTTATTTCAAATACACCAAAGCAGCAAATAAGCCATAGGCCCATAACCTTTGCAGGGTCGATTATTTAATAATAAAATAATTGCTAGTAAAATTGAATTTATTAAAACAAAATAAGTACAAGGATATAAATCAATATAAATGCTTATTTACATCAAGATGTTACGACGCGGTCAACTAACGACCTCACTCGTACAATGCTCAACCAGAACTGAACTCTCCGCATGTATTCATAAGCACTCATTACATTCGAAATTTACAGGTTTGTACATGAAATGCACAACTTGTTTCGATGCGCACGGCCCTGCAGATTGGCTCATTCAATGAGCAAAAGGTTTGCACTTGCATAAATACAGCGCTTAATATTACCATATTTATACCTGAACTACATCAAGAAATAATAATAACAACAACAACAACAACAACAACAACAACAACAACAACAATAATAATAATAATAATAATAATAATAATTTTTTTTTTGAGGAGGAGAAAATCCTTTATGGATCCCGGAGACCAATCCCCAGGTATGTAGGACTCATCTGTGAGGGCATACCCACTAAAAAACTACCTCCTCAGTGCATTCCCCTCGACTGCTTCCCACAGCTCTGAAAAGAGCTGCGAGTTGGGGTCGGCAGGCGTGCACCGAGGAGATCTCCTCACGATGGCGTAAGTGCAGCCCAGGAACCGTCTATGAAAACATTATTCTGGGCTGCGCCATCCTATTCGCCCTTGCGGGCTTACACGCCATCTTCAATTCTTCTTTTGTGGTCCAGGATGGCTTTGCAGAAATTGCAAATCCTGAACCACTTCTCATGACTCTCCAGCATCAGCCGAACGATGTTATCAGGCCCACATGGTCCTACGTCTCTCCACAGGCACTCCCATTCGAGGCGTAACACCTCGCACTGAAAAAATGTGTGAAGTGCATCGTCTCGGGGAGCTCAATAGTGGGCACAGCTCGGATCCGGTACTTTCCCCATCTTGTGGAGATAGGATCGAAACCGACCGTGCCCCGATAAGAGCTGCGTGAAGTGGTAATTAACCTCTCCGTGCGACCTCTGGAGCCATGGCTTTAACTGACTGATCAGTCGAGCCGTTCATCGGCCGCACGGATCCCTCTATTTTGCCGAGAATATTTTTATTCTGGTGGACAAATTTCTTATCTTGTGCCTGGAGATCAATGGGGGTAACATATGCGATTACCAGCACCGCCGACTCGGAGACCGTACGGTAGGAGCTCACGATGCGTAATGCCCCTCTACGCTGCACTGCCGCCATTCTTTTTCTATATTTTTGGGCCATCAGTGCATCGGCCCATACCTCCGCGCATGATAGATTCAGATGTCCTTATGAGCAGACGCCGCTTGCAGGGTGCTGGACCGCCGACATTGGCTATCAAGTTGCGCTGTCATTCGGGCAGCTCTATCCGCCACTTTTTTTATTTGGTCCCAGAAGTTCAGCTTGGAATCAAGTGTCACCCCCAGATACCTTACAGCTGCTTCGGTACTCATCGTCGTGTCTCCAACCTGCATAAGGCGTATCTTTGGGATACGTTTCTTAGTTAAGAGCACGATCTCCGTTTTCGCCGCCGCCAGTTCGAACCCATTGTTCTCCATCCATCTCTGCACTCGACGCATCAACTGGTTGAGTCGCATCTGTGCAGCGTCATAATCCCTAGCGATGATAACAGCTGCTACATCATCTGCGTATCCAACCAGAAAGGTGTCCTCAGGCATCTGCATCCGGAGTATTCCGTCATATGAAACGTTCCACATGTCGGCTCCGAGTACAGACCCCTGAGCCACCCCGGAACTAAGTTTTTTCCTTCTCCGACCGTCCGTTGTCTCGTAAACCAAGTATCGATCCTTAAGGTAGTCATCCAATATACGAAGTATATAAGGTGGCATCCGAAAGTCTCGCTCCATGGCCCTCAAAACATTTGCCCATCCAACAGAGTTGAAGGCATTCCGAACATCAAGGGTAGCCAGGAGGCAAACAGGTCGAGAGTAGTGATTACCCCTCTCTGTGCGCCTCGCCGCATCAAGAACCTCGAGAATTGCGTCCACCGTCGCCCTGCCACCCCGCAATCCGTACTGTCTGTCAGCCAAGCCGCCGGCAGCAGCAACAGCTCCAAGGATTCGTGACTTCAGTAGACGCTCCATCAGCTTTCCAGCTGTATCTAACATACATAGAGGTCGATACGACGAGGGCGCCTCCGGCGGACCCTTTCCCTTGTCGATAAGCACAAGTTTCGCCACCTTCCAGCTAGAATAGAATAAACCAGCTGTCAAGCACGAATTGTACATCGACAGAAGGAGTTCTGGATGCTCTTCAACTACTATTTTCAGCACCTCTCCTGGAATTCCGTCAAGTTCTGGAGCCCTCTTATTCCGCATGGTTTTCACGGCTCTACCGAGCTCCTCTTTACTGAAAAGAGGTACATCCAGTTCTCGTTTCGGTGGAGCTGGATCAGACCTATCAGGGTGGGTAGGGAACAGGGTATCTACGATGTTCCGCATTGTGCCGGAGTCCAAGGTGCCCATGTTTCCATGAGCTCCCAGTTTTCCAGCAACTACCCTGTACCCCAATCCCCATGGATCCCCATCTATGTCTTCACACAGCGCCTTCCAGCATCGGCGTTTGCTGGCTTCGATCGCTCGTCGAAGGGCTTTCTTAGATAGCTTGTATTCAGCCCTCATCAAAGTGATGTCATCTCCGTGTTTACGAGCTCTCTGTGACATTCGTCGTAGATGTAAACACCTACGCCTCATATCAGCTATCTCAACCGTCCACCAGTAAACAGGACGTCTTATTCCACCAACCACTTTGCACGGCATCGACTCTTCGCAAGCCCGGCGTAGAATGCGCATTGTGGCGCTAGTCAACTCCCTGGCGTGCTGAATTGTCGATGAGCCATTTGGAATCCTAACAAGGCTTTGCTGACCGCGTTCAATGGCCTGTGAGAATTTCTCTCTATTTATCCCTGCAACGTTCCATCTAGGGGGCCCTTGCGAATTGTGTCCAGTGAAACCTGGCATTCTATCACATACGTAGAATGTGATGTACTGGTGATCGCTGGCTGTGTAGTCCTCGATCACCTGCCAGTCCTGGATTCGAGAGGCCAGATGTTCTGTCGCAAAGGTCACATCAGGTATAGTTTCGGCATAGCCCGGTCTCCTGAAGGTCGAAGTATTGCCAGTATTTAGAACTATTAGACCAAGTCTGGACGCTAGTTCCATGACTCTTCGACCTCTGGAGTCGGGCTCCGCCATGCCCCATTCTAGGGCCCTTACATTAAAGTCACCTGCCATTACCAGCTCACCTTTCATTTCTCTGACGGTGTCTTCCAGGTCATCTAATATGACCTGGTAGTCACCTATGGCTTGGTTTGGTGTAAGATAGCAACTCACATATGTGATGTGATTGCATGTTACCCAAACAACCATTTCCAGATCCATGATCCTCTACTTTTGTTTTTCGTGGGTCAGGAATCCAAATGGCTGCCGTTCCATAGTTATCGGTGAACCAACCTACTCCTTCTCTGTTCCGATACTGTTCGATGATAATTTATATATCAGCATCAGTATCGTGGCAAAGCCGAAGAAGGAGGTGATCAGCTGTCCTGCTGCGATTAATATTCCCTTGCAGAATTACGACCATTTAGCCTTTCTTGAGAGAGCCTCGCGAAAAGTCGGACAGGCGCCGGAACCGGCAACGTGCCGGCGTCCCTCCGATTTCGCTTCACCTTTACAGAGAAAGCATTCGGGTTCTGCGGTGCAAGACGCAACTTTGTGTTCTCTCTGTCCACAACGATAAGAACAGGCGCTACGATCAGTGCCTTTACAGCTATGGCTCCGGTGGCCATATCCTAGGCACCTGTAGCACCTCGTCATTATTTTGCGGCGGCACACACGACAATTCACCAGGCCCACTCGCAAAAACCCGATGTTCAGCAGACGCACGGCAGCAACCTCTTCCAGCACTACGATGGCAGTACGCTGTTCCGCAGTGTTGGTTTTGGTCACTCTAACCTGCAGCTCGCCACAATAATCTGGCAGTTTACTTTTGAGGGCCTCACACACCTCATCCTCCGTCACGCAGCAGTCCAGGTCTCTAACCTCTAGACTTCCTCTAGGGGTCAGCTCCCTGACACAGCCGCTCTGGCCAGCTGCTTCCTTGAGCACTTCAGCGAGTGCCTTCCGACCTCGGGTTTGGTATGTCTGAGTTCAATCAGCACCTCACCCGATTTGGTTTTCCGGACGGTCCTCACATCCGCGCCCAAGTCCTCCGGTTTGACCGCTCTGCTGGATCTTATCACCTCAGCGTAGGATTTCCCCTGCGCTGGTTTGATGGCGATCGCATCGAGCTTTGGCCTTTTTTTTTAATTTCTGTAATTATTACTTTCTTTTTGGATGCTGAGGTTGTTCCTCAGCATTCTGCTCACTTTGCTTCTTCTTATTGTTCTTTTTTTTTGTTTTTACTTCTTGCCACCCTTCTTTTTTGTCCTCCTGTTCTCCCCTTTTTTTTCTCCTTAGTAAGGGAGATATCTGGGGGACTTGATGCCGGTATCTTCGATGTTATCTCTTCTCTCTTCTGTCTAGTTGTTGGGAACAGGCTCTCCGGTACCTTCTTCCCTTGTATTTTGTGCTGAAGAGCATCTACGAGCTCTTCAGCTTTTGGAAGGCCGTCCTTGATATCTTTTTTAATGTTTGGTTGGCTCTTCATTGCTTTGATCATGTCCTTGAGCAGCCGAGCAAGTTGGAGAATAATCTCTAGTTCACTCGTCCGCTCAACAGACTTAATCCCGGCCTCATACGGCTGTCCCTCCTCCACTCCAAGGTAACTCTTTTGTTGCTTTTGGCAATCCATGGGTCAATTTTTTTAATTTCATTCCTGCAGATGGTCGGCCTCCTGGACCCTTCAACGTTGAGCTCGATAAGGCAGCCCCCCAACACATGCCTGTAAGGGCTGACTCATCTCGGACCCTTGTGCAGGAGTATAGCGCGCTCTGATGCACTATTCCACCTCCATCCTCTCGAGCTTCGCACCCCAACACCAAGGTGTTTCACTCTCTGGAGAAACATCGGAGGAAATCACACACCGAACGCGCTCGCCAAGGCCGTTTGACTAGATCTGGCTAGGATCTAGCCTCCCGTCTTGCCGTCAGCGGGAGCCAAAGACGTTTCGGGTCACCCAGCACGCAACCGGGTGTAAACCTCGACACCCAGGATCTCCTTTTGACAGCTCACGGGTCGCACCGCACTGCAAACACGGCGGTCTGTCATTTGTTCAAGAGTACCTCATTCTAACCTTCATTCATGTAGATTCATACATTTGCCCTCAAATATTCTAGTCAAACCAATGTTTGAAGATCACTCATGCATCTGTAATTACTCTGCTAGGATCCCTATTACAGGAACGTTCGCTTACGCTCCGCATGTGTTTTCACTCCTCAAGAGATACCCGTTTATAGAGTCTCTGAGCGAGTGTGCCTTCCTTAATCTCTGTATTACTGACGAAGGTCTGTTTATAGGGCCTGCAGCTTCGATCATGGTCGGCATGGAAGTCCCTATTTAGTTGCCCTTTCGGGTCTTCCAGCACATCATTGCTCCGTGCGTTAACGCATTTACTCTGGGATATCCTCCAGGGTTATCCGCTCACTCATAAAATGGCAGCTATCATACTATCTTTTCGCCCTTCCATTCATTTGTACGAGGAGGTACTCTTTTAAGCCCATCACCCGATCGGCTGAGAGATGGTGAAATAGCCGATAATAATAATAATAATAATAATAATAATAATAATAATAATAATAATAATAATAATAATAATAATAATAATAATAATAATAATAATAATAATAATAATAATAATAATTGTGGCAGTGGCGTCAGCGGCTTTCGACGTTGAGCGATGACTCATATACTCGGTCTGCACCGGTCCGCACGCGTAACATTGCACGTGGAACTGATGAAATGGTTCAAATGGTTACGCAACGCTTGCCCGTGCAGAAATATACTTGGTATATTCCTAGTTCGGGCTAGATCCTAGTCAGTATTACTGATGATTTCCTCATGTAAGTAATACTCGCCAGATCCGAGTTAGATTTTCCTACGATCATCTACTAATCGTCATATATTAATTATTACTTTCTCAAATTTATTCAGATTTCCTTATATTTTATTGATGCTAGAAAGAAATACGTGTTTTCACTAGTCACCTTTAATATTTGAAGAGATTATTGACTGTCGTTCGTCCATTATAATTAGCGTAGCGATGCGACGTGACGGTCTGTTTGCAGTTATCGTGAATCGCGACCATCTACGTCCAATCGCAACAGAGCCTTTAATTTTACTCGACCAATATAAAAGTAGGTTTGTTTATAATTATACTTTGGCGTGTAAGTAGGCTTATATTTGTTACCCCTTTGTTTTTTCCTCACTCGTTTAGAGCATCCTCTTCTTTATCCTTAAATTTATCACTAAAACTCTAGCGCAGTTCGCAAGTACATCGCGTTATAAGCCTCAGCGACTTGGCGTTGCAAAAAAAAAGTAGGTAAAGAAATCCCGGTGGTTGTTACAACGAAAATCTCCGCTTCCGAAACACGCGCGTTCAAGGGTAAATTAATCTTATACGTCAATCTCTCGCGAAAAAGAATATAATATAAGCGAATATATAATTGAAGGATGTATACGATGTTCATAAGTAGAAAAGTAGTAAAACAAATTATAATTGTAAGGATTTTCATGCTTGATACAGCGTTCATTATTTTAAACAACGCTTAAAATAATGTAAAATTTTATGAAGAAAACAATAATAATTTAAGTTATGTTAATCCGCGCAGAGAATATTGTGATTTCTCTTAATCATTATGGGAAGACAGTACGGTAAAACTGCATATATATATATATCTATATATATCTATATATATATATATATATATATATATATATATAGATATATATATATATATATATATATAAAATAGAGTATTACTACTTATTATGCATATCTATATAATTTTTATACTACCTATATACCTATCGTAGTTATTTTATTACGGAATCCAAGAATTAATGCAAATCCAGATGTTTTTACACTCTCGCGACAATCCATAAAACGTCAAATTGCAACGCTAGCTATCTGGTTTTTATCACCTCTTACTTATGTATGTGTGGTAACAAAGGAAGAAATTCGAAAGCATCGTATAAATATTCGGCATTGTTTCATAAGCTTTTCCAATGACGGCGCGAACGCCCGCGTCGAATAACTTGCTTGAGGGGAGAAAGAGTGATGGGACAGATAGTAGCGCATTATCCGGGAAGAGAAAGAGAATAAAAAAGTCGGGTGCACTTGGCGAGCAGCTCGCTTTTTGAAGACCGAAAGCAACGATTAGGATCGCGTGCCTCCTTGGCCGCACTTGCTTCAATTCAATAGTATATATATATATATATATATATATATATATATATATATATATACATCAGCAATCCAGCCCCCTCTCTATCCGTCTCTCTTTTTCACGACACGATTCGAAATTAACTGCAGCAGCTTTCACGACTTTTCCGCGGCAACTATGAGTCGCGTATCTCCCTCCCCTGTACACACACACACACATATATATATATATACACTCATGCCGCCCTATCCCCCTTTCCCCTATTTCCACGAGTCCGTGCACGCGACTCTTTCGCGCGTGAAGTTCGTATGGAGCGCGCACGACACGCTGACGTGAGTGGCCGCGAGATCGCGGCCGTTGATTATAACAGCTATAGAGGATCGGGCGAGCACTAGCGGAGGCGCGGATTACACAGTTTGTCCTGGTCAGATTGTTATGGTGGTGCACACGCGCGTCCAACTATCGGGGGCTGCGCCTGATGAAATTCATGAGATCTAAGAAAGCCCACGCTTATATTATATATAATATATTGCTTTTATACACTCCCAGTGTTCTCTCTTCCTCTAGGACTAGCCTCATTCTCCTCATCCGACCGTCGTGAACAGCAGTCGCAGTAATAGTAGTATAATAGTTGTAATTTAGTAGAAGTATCACTAGTCGTAGTAGTAGTATTAGTGTAGGAGAAGGAGGAGGGGGTGTTATAGGCCATTGGATTTTATCACTATCTCGGTAAAAACGGAAATCATTTAGTCTAAATCATTATCTGACTATTGTACTATAAAGCGCTACGCAAGCATTGAAACAGGTGGGAGGGGGGCAACTTCGGCCGGTTTCTCCCTGTCAATTTATAGATCCTACGGCGAAACTCGAGCTTTTTAATGATTTTTGTATATATATTTTATATATATACTACACAAATACTCAGATACATACATACATACGCGCTCCCGTACAGATGGATAATTAATTGAAGTCGCGCGAAGAGAGGATTGGTCCAGACTTTTAATGAGTAAAACGTTAATAGTAACCGTGCTCGAATTGTTTTATTGTATATTACTATTGAATCTTAATATCTATATGAAATAAATATTAAACAGTGTGGGCTAAACTATAAATTTATTTCAAAAGAAACAAAATGTTACATACAATTTTACACTGATTTACGCAACTCTAATAACAGTCGTTTGCACGTTGTGCGCACCCGAATGTTGCTCGAACTCGACTAACTGCTCCACAGGAGCCGCAGGTAACACATTGACTGCAAAAGACATTATCCTCGTGCAGGTACATTCCTGTTAGGAGTTACTGGTTCGTACACATGCGTACTTACAACCTGTAATACGCCGTCCAGACAGAATATAATACAATTGGATCTTATGCGCCTAATTACGTGCTGGGCTTAGGGAAAATCTTGGGGTTTCCCTGCATTCAATTTCAAACATTTAAATTATATATAATATTATTCTCTAAATATAAATTATACTATATAATTAACAATTACGTACAAGCTACGCTCGCGAGAGTGCTTCCGCTCCGTCGCACGTCGACACTCTTCTTGCGGCATGGCTGTGCAATTTACTCACCAGACAATATTTTTTAGAACGTCCTGGCACTGTTTGTACCGCTCCGACGTTTATTGTGTCGCACACGACTTTCATCGAAGGAAAAAATCAAAGAATGGATTTTTCTTCGGGTAATAGCGAAGCTGTTAATATTAAGGTCATCGAAATATAAAACTTACCTTTTGAAAACAACAGGCCGTAGTATAATACGACATATATATATGTGTGTGTGTGTGTGTGGTATTTTTTTATGTTAGGTAACGTCGCTCTATTTATGCTTCCAAATACCGATGCTAATAAGCGACGGGAGTTACGATATGTTTGTAAACAAAGCACATGTAAATTATTACAGGGGTGCTTGTGTCAATCGGCCGAGACCGGGCTTTGAACTCGGACCACCAAGTTGCTATAGTCCTTCGCTCTAGCGATCGAGCCATCGTAGGCCTCTGATGTTTATCGTGTTAAATGCTTGTTGTAATCATTATAATAGCTGCAGCATTGTTAAAATATCCAATGAAATTTCGACTACCTTTCTTCTTATGCTTGTACATTTCAATTAGGTTGCATACTGATTGCAAAAGTTCATTTTTTATTTTGTATATATAACTACCGTAGTTCCTAAAAGTTTATAACGCATTAGCACTTATTCACAAATGCTTTTTACATCTATTTGTACCCTTGTCAGTGTTGTCTTATACCAAATAGTATGGCTATAAATAACTGAAAAATTAATCATTTTTACTAACACATTCTTTATAAATGTATTTTCAATCACAGAAATGTAAATGCCAGTTATATAGTATAATTAGAGTAACTGACATTTCAAGAAAATTTTAACATTATCCGCTTAAAAAATTAAAACCAAATGGATAATGACAGAATAACAGTCAAAAAGAGTCTATTTTTTACCTGTTCATTTATAGTTTAGATCAGAAAAGTAAGCGAAGGACATAATTGAATATATATTCGATATCAAATTATTCGATGCAACAAGTTAAGTTGAGCATCGGTTTCTGCTTTATGGAAACATTAAAAAATGAACTCCTATTTAGGAGTTGTAATGTTGAAAATGGAACAATTGAATAAAACTAAAAAATTTTATTAGGAGTGTGAATAAGTCTTTCCCGTTTTTTGTAAGAGATGGCGCCACCAATACTGTGCGAGTATTCAATGGTTACATATGTGATAATCAAAGCTTATTCATATGTCAACAATTCCATACTAACACATTAGTTAAAATTTTTTCGCATCATAAATTTTTGATATCGTGAAAATGTCGAAATTTGAGCCGAGTCGACGTCATTTGCTGGAAGTTTCACTTTATTGGTTCAATTTGAAGAAATATGCTGCCGAGACGCATCGATTGCTTCAGGAGGCTTATGGAGAAGGTTGTGTCGATGATTCAAGTGTTCGCGGATGGTTTCGACGCTTCAAAAGCGGTGATTTCGACGTGGAAGACAAGGAGCGTTCCGGGCAGTCGCAGATCTTTGAAGATCGAGAATTGGCGACTTTGCTTGATGAAGATTCTTGTCAAACGCAAGAAAAACTTGCTGAAGCATTGGGAGTTGACCGAACAACCATTTCCAAGCGTTTGAAAGCCATGGGAATGATCCAAAAGCAAGGAAATTGGGTGCCGTACGAACTGAAGCTGAGAGACGTCGAACGGCGTTTTTTCACTTGCGAACAGCTGCTTCAGCGACATAAAAGAAAGGGTTTTCTGCATCGTATCGTGACTGGCGATGAAAAGTGGATACGTTACGATAATCCGAAGCGAAGAAAATCATGGGGACTACTCAGCCATGCATCATCATCGACGTCCAAGCCAAATATTCATGGCGCCAAGCTCATGCTCTGTATATGGTGGGACCGGCTAGGTGTGGTTTACTATGAGCTTCTGAAACCGAATGAAAGGATCACAGGCGAGGTCTATCGACGACAATTGATGCGTTTGAGCCGCGCACTGCGAGAAAAACGGCCACAATACTCCGACAGGCACGACAAAGTTATTTTGCAACATGACAATGCTCGCCCACATGTAGCACCGCCGATGAAAACATACTTAGAAACGCTCAAATGGGAAGTCCTACCCCACCCGCCGTATAGTCCAGACGTTGCTCCGTCTGATTACCATCTCTTCAGATCGATGACGCATGGCCTGGCTGACCAGCACTTCCATTCCTACGAGGAAGCCAAAAAATGGGTGGATGACTGGATAGAGGCCAAACCGGTCGAATTTTTTCGCAACGGGATTCGTATGTTGCCAGAAAGATGGGAAAAAGTTGTAGCTAGCGATGGCCAATACTTTCAATAATTCATTTGTAACCATTTTTTCACAATAAAGGCTCAAAATTTGAAAAAAAAACGGGAAAGACTTATTCACATACCTGATATAAAAATTTTTCTAACCTTTATTTTTCTTGACTTATTTTAAGACTATTACTAAATGTGATAGAAAACTACAGACACACAATATGTATCTTTATTAAATCAGCGTCCTTTGTGACCATAGCTCCCACTCTCTGCCGAACCTCGTGTGTATAATAATTGTTTATTTTCATACCGTTGCTTATAATTAAATTTTATTTGTTTATTAAGTTTATTTTTATTTACCAGTGTCCACGATCAAGTAATAACAACTAAATCTTACAAAAATTATTAATCAAAAATTTTCGAAAAAACAAGAGCTTGACCAGCTTGTAAATCAAGCACCAAGGACTCTTGGGAGATGCAATCGTTCACATCCATGTAGATACAACTTTAAAAAATTTTAAAACAAGTATTGAGATACTTCTAATTATGGAAAATGTGAAACGACTCTTTACCGTATGATTTTCTTAAAAAAGCACTCTCGACTCAAACGACCAAACTATCCTTGCTATTCGAAAAATTGAAAAAATCCTTACTCTTAGCGACTTTCTAACCCATATATAAGGGCACTTATTCAAAATTTTCATAAAATAGAAAACAAAGTGCTTATTTTAATTTTCTTCAAGGATGAACTTTAAGATATAAAAAATATATTCATGTTTCGTTTCTTCATTTCTCTAGGAGCTCCGATAAACTGACGATCTTTGCAATTATATTCTTAATAGATCCGATGGATAACAAACATTTTAGAAATACAGTGCACCGAATTATATAAACATATATTGTAACGGATAGCGTTGGAAACGTCTTATTATTACTAATATATCGAAATCGAGAGAGCAGGATTTAAATTATCCAACGTTATTAGAACGTTGTAAAAATAAAGTATAGATAGACAAATATATTGTATAAATATATATGAAGATGCATACTTGATTACTTTATCTCGTATCTCTGTCCTAGCAGGCTCGAAATTTTTACCTACATTATATTAAAACTGAACAATTATTAATTGACGTAAAATTACGTAACTATTATCTAAAATTTATAATCGTTACTGTTTCTTTACGTTATTCACTTTTCCTGTATAATATCATTTAACAACTCTAAAGGTACATTTGTAAACAAAGATACTACATCCAATGAAATCATCTTGTAGTTTTTCGGAATAACAATATCTTTCATTTCATTGTAAAAAGACCAACTATCCTTAATGTAAGAACTAGTTCTTCCAACTATCTTAACCAATATATTAGATAAAAATCTAGCAATATTATAAGTTGGAAAACCTATAGAAGATATTATTATTCTAAATGTCAGATTTTCTTTATGAATCTTGGGATGCCCATAACATTTTGCCACAGTTCCATTTTCACATTTTAAATATTTATATGTAGTATCATTTATATATTCATTTCTTTTCCAATTATTTAATAACTCTTTCAAATTATTTTGTAGCTTAATGATATGTGGAGAAATTTTCGGAAATATAACATTCAAATTTTCTTTAAAAATAGCAATAATTTGAGTAGATTGTTTAATAATTGCAAAGATAGGGATGATTTATGCTTAAAATCAGGAGTTGTTTACAAGATTAATTGCATAGATTGTGATAAATACTATATTGGACAAACAGGTAGATATTTAAAAAAGAGAATTTATGAACATAAATATAGTTTACGTAGCTCACATATTACTTCCGGTTTAAAAGAGCATTGTTTAAAGTTTTTACATTCTTTTGATTTTATGAATGTGAATATTTTGGAACATGGTATTAATAATAAGTATAAACGGGAGAGTCTTGAAAGTATTCACATTTCCAGGAATCGAAATAATGTGAATTTAATGTTAGAGTCTAGTAAATTGGACAGTGTTTATCATTCCTTATTAAATTGATTGGTTTTGAACAATTTGTGTAGAAGGGGAATTTAGATTTAATTTACTAAATTTGGTAGTGGGGATAAGGTATATATAGATTAGAATATAAGGTTTAGTTTAGTCCCTGATGAGGAGCCGTAGCGAGCTCGAAACGTTAGACAGCTTCAATTAGGTAAGGGTGTTGGGGGCAGTCAGACTGCACTTTACTAACAAAGAATGTTGTCAGCTAATATTTTATTTTCAGGTTAGTCTACGAGGGTGAATGTAAACAAAGACAGTCTGATTGTCATTATAATTTTTAATTTAATTTTTAAATTAATTTTAATTTTTAATTTTTATTTTATTTTTATTTTTATTTTTATTTTTAGATTGAATTGATTGGACTGTAAGACCAATAAAAAAATATTTATTAATCAACCTTATTTGTCAGAAGGAATAATTCGCATTACAGTTTCTATCGGTAAATATTCATATCAGTATAAACTCTTTTAATTCTTACACTCTGACAAACATATATTTGCAAAAATTCATAACAAACGAAATAATTATTAATAATTATATATACTAAAACTAGAACAGCTCTAATAAAAAATATCATAAAAAATGTAATTATTCTTAAATAGAGGAGTATAATCTTTCGTATGCTGTTGCGTATATAGCCAACTTTCCTCAATTAGGAATCATATATATATATATATATATATATATATATATATATATATATATATATATATATATATATATATATAATAACAATCTTATGAGCTTTGCTTTCGACACACCTACTATACAGAATATAAGGGGCCGATGTTATCAGGGAGAGCAATACGACGATAAACTGCGTTTCGATTTCTTAATTAAATATATCGCTCCACATCGGAAAAGAATTCTTCATAAGAGCAAAGTAAAAATTTCTATATAAAAATTTTTATATAAAAAAAGCAGGGACAAGTATTACGGCTTCTATTACTTTGCAGGGAACAGGAATGGTATTAGCTACGACTGCTCATATACCTCCTCTCATCACACAAATAGTTTTTTTCTCTAACTATGCAGTCATTACATTTGTGTGCGATTGAGGTTTTAAACATTCGAAAGCTCAGTTATAATCCCGTAGCTCAACTTAGCCATCGAGGTGTTGGCTGCATTTCGCTTCAATAAAAATTACTTGAATCTCACATTTCGGCTATATATTCTCCCAGCCTTTTATCCTTACTCTAGCCCTCGAGCTTAGAGAATACTATTTACTCAGTATTAGTCAAACTTCCGCCTCAATAGCGCAGCTTATGGTAACTCGACATAGCTTATTACAAAAGTTGGTAACAAGCTCGTAACAAAAGTTCGGTATTTTGACACAAAATGCACGAACTTGTCAGAATACTATTTTAAGCTTTTATTTATTTATCTATTTATTTAATTCAAAGATTTAATGTATGTAGGTTTCAGCCGTGTGCCTAATATTTTGTGTAGCAAAGGCCAAAACGGAGCACGTAATAATTATATGAGAAAGGGTAACTGTTGGTTAAACTTGCCGACATTCCACAACAATATAATTTTATTATACTGCCCGATTTCGACAGATGTGGAGATAACGAGTCTCGTTGCCAAGTATCCGTCGATCAGAATCTCGAGACGTCTACCTATGCCGATCTGTCGCCCGAAGATTTTCACAATTTTCGTAAATTCTCACCTTCAATACACCGATCGAAGATGCGGTGGAGGAGAAGGAAGGAGGGCAAGCGTCCAGCGGAAGACAGAGGACGAAAAGGGGAAGGCTTGTCACGCGCGGCGTCGACACCGAGGAAGAGAGAGCCGACGCATCTCCGCCTGCGCTTTTCGCCCGAGCGATCAGCTCCTGCGCGCCGACGTTTGCGGGATCGCTTTCGCGCGTAATAATGCGGGTTGCGCAAAGCAGCTTCGCGGTCAGCGCGCGCGCTCCGATGATGATGATGATGATGATGAGGCTGATCGCGAGGACGATAACGCGCCGTGCTGCGCAGCTCGCTCGCGGGGTCCTCGCTTATATAAAAGTTATACGTATAGATATACGGCTATGCGTGCGCGCTACGCTTCGCGGGGCGCCTTAAGACTGTGGTACTTCATATAGGGACGCGGTGGTGGAACGAGCCGATGCTATATGCCATTGGAGGGACGAAGGGGGGAGAGAGCGAGACGCATAGACAAGTATATACGCCTTACAAGGCAACGTCGCAAGAAATTGGCTCTCTAGGTATACATTAATTATTTATATATACGTACATATAAAATATATATGTATGCGTATACGAAGTTCCCATTTCTTAAGGAGACTTTTCCGCTTAACTGCGATATCACGAAAGTCTCGAGGAATTATACATTTTAACTTCTAAAGTGGGCATAGGAAATGTAGAAGATCGTAATAAAAAATAATTTTGCCGCATAAATTATGATGATGTAAATTAAAAAATTTCTTTTGAAATAATACTTTATTATTGCACTTGATTTATTAATTTTGTATGAGCGATCGGGTGGTGAATGTTTGAAAAATAATAGATCTACTAACTACGTCGTAAAGTTTATAAACACATATTATGTGTATATGTATAAAATAATATTTAAAAAATTAATACTATATACTATATTACTTACTTAATCTAATCTTTTTGATTTTTTCTTATTACACGCATAAATGTATAAATATTGGATTGGGCCCCTACCAAATAGCGTCACGCGATGTTGTAAGTTCAACGTCTTCAACAATTTATCTATAGTGTTATGGTACCTCTAACTTTTCTATAATGCCAATCACACAATAGAGCACAAGTTTTAGCTCAGTAATACTTGAAAAAAATCATATGTTTCATAATCATCATCATCATCATCACCATATATATATTGGTCAGGCTTAGAACCGCTCATAGAAGATAAAATAAAAAAAGAAAAAAGCTTCTTCATCTCGATGATATCGCAGACAAAACGAGGTTCAAGTAAACATGAAGCTGTGTAGTCAACTGCTCACATTCCGAAACGATTCGATTACTTTTTTCTTCGGCCGTTGCCGTCTTACACACAGAGCTTGCCCGAGATTAAAAAAGAAGGTGGATTAATAAAGTAAAAAAGGAAAGATAGAAGACGCCGAAAACACAGTCGTGTTGTACACACGCAAACACGCACACTCGCGCGCGCATAAACAATAACTAAAAAGGTCCCGCAGTGGTTTGGAAAAAAAGAGGACAGCGCAAAAAAAGTTCCGGTTGAACGTGTATGTACCACCTGCGGCACGTGCGAGGACATCGCATCGCCTTAGATCTCTCTTATATAGATTTCGTTCTCTCTTTTTCGAATGACAGGAGAAATGAAGGTGCCGGTCTCGAGAACACCAAGGAGCAAAGAAGAAGAAGAATAAGAAGAAGAAGCAGAAGAGGAAAAAGAAGAGAAAAAAAGAAAAGCCAGAGAAGACAACGGAGGAGCGATGGCGATGAAATGGGAGGGAGGGAGAGAGAGCAGGATCGCGGTCGGAAAGATTGTCGCGCACGAATTTAATTTAGTAGCGCCTGACTTTTATATTCCCCAATGTAATAACAGAGATGACCATCAATAGCGTATCCGCATGCAGTCTCTCTCTCCCCCTCTCTCTCTCACTCTCACTCTCTGCTGCGCTTGCGACTGCGCCGACTATAATATGTGATTAATTTCCGCGGCATTGGTGCCATATGTGCGTTTCGGACACGCATGCGCGCTCGTGCGCACCACCCTAACTATGATTTCGACGAATCCGCAAACGTAATTACATATATAACGCTCATGTGCTCGGGGTCCCTTTTTGGGACCTGTCGTCTCGTAAAATAAAAAAAAAAGAAGAAAAAGAAGAACCGGTAAAGATCGTATACGTACAGGACTATATATATATATATATATATATATATATATATATATGTATGTATGTATGTATATATATATGTATATATATATATATATATATATATATATATATATATATATATATATGAAATCGTACAGCAAAGGAGAATGAGTAAGCCCCTGAGGCAACGGAATCTTTTTGTAGATGTGACTTGTAAGTTACGTATAACGATATACGATTCGGAAATTTTTTTTATTAAAAATTATACTATATAAAACGTGTGAAATATAATTTAGAGAATTATTCTCAGAATTAACGTCGAATTCAAAAGTCATGTACATCGTTGTTGTATTTGTCAATATCAAATAAGGACATAGATGCTGTAGCAAGTTGAAAACAACGTTTTTTTAATCATTTTTTATGAGTTGAACGACAAATTTTTTAAAATATTAATCCACGAGGAGATGATACATTTTATAACTTAAAGTTTCACTTTTTCAAAGGAAAATAGTTAATTTATTCTTAAAAAAATATATCAAAATTAATATATCAATTGTTCAATTAGATATTGATTTTTTTATTGAATACAAACGATGTTCTTAAAATATCGTACGAATATCTAGCTCTTTAAGCCTCTTCAATGATACCTTAAATTTTCAATTCAGTCAACGATTTTTAGAACGTTAATGCAGCGATGAATGTACAAGTTGCAACAGCTTAATTAATATTGAGGTTTGAAAGAGGTGACCTGGAATTTCATGGTTACGTAATTTGAAATTATGACTAATCAAAAATCTTATGATACGTGATCAATGAAGAAGTTAGTTTCTCTAACAAAAAACGATGTAGAATTTCCTCTACGTGAACCCTAAGATTAAAATCTGCACTGAATCCTAAAAGAATCTGTCTGGGTATCCTAAAGTTTGCTACAGCTTCGATCGCTTTTGATTTCACGACAGGAATTTCACTCAGCAGTCCCTGGAATTTACTATATATTTTTGTAATATTTTGATCATATTACATTTATGTATGGGTATGCATCTGGGCAGAAATCTATATGAATTCTTTATATTTTTAGCAACTGGAAAACTGGAATACATCAGGTCTAGAATCGAGTCCCCACGGAGAGCAAAAATTAAGTTAATTTTACAAAAATTGTATGAAGTTTACTAAATAGTTTGGTAATTGGGTGACAGACCCGAAAATAAAGGATTAGTACAAAGTTTTTATGTATATTATACAAAAACGTAAGTAATTTTTAGAAAATACTTTAAAAAATATTACTGTACTATACAGTAAAAATTCACATTTAAAGTATACTGAACTTTTTCAAGATTAATTCCTGAAAAAATTTTGTAATTTTTAGCACATATTGTATTACTTATTCCGATCGTGTCACTGAGGAGTTTAGGAGGTGAAGGGAGGCGAGAAACGATTTAACATATATATAGCTATACAACCATAACATTCTTATATACATCATCATCATCATCATCATCATCATCATCATCATCATCATCATTATTATTATTATTATTATTATTATTATTATTATTATTATTATTATTGTTCTTGTTGTTGTCGTTGTTATTATTATTATTACTATTGTTATAATTATCGTATTTGCTATTGTGTTTGTTTGAATTCACAAATCAGTTCTGATACAAGATATCTTGTAGTATTTATCAAATGATTTTATTCGATTACCAACGTAATTTTTTCTATAATTAATAATGTTTTTGTCACGTTTGAGATCGAGAGGAATAAGAATGGAGGAACGCGAATGATCTGGCCTGAAGAATGAACAATAAAACAACAATCTCGCGATAGAAACAAAAGCTCCTTGATTGGGCGTAAAAACAAACCCCTTCAGACTAAGGCAAAAGCCCGATCAAGGGATAAGTTGGATTTATTTATGTACAAACTGAATCAACTGTAATTATAAATATGGTGTTGCAATGTATTGGCGATTGGTTACGAATCGAC
Organism: Sycobia sp. Sy_11; assembly: GCA_018907035.1. Classification (NCBI taxonomy): domain Eukaryota; kingdom Metazoa; phylum Arthropoda; class Insecta; order Hymenoptera; family Epichrysomallidae; genus Sycobia; species Sycobia sp. Sy_11. The sequence continues at coordinate 1,742,622 of JACCIC010000020.1, forward strand.
AGAGACATATTTATACTTAGCGTAAAATACCTATTTGTCATACGTACTTACTCTACACGCAAGCCCACTCGTAGCTTGATTCGTGCAGCTACAGTCGACCTCTTTGTCAACGGTGACGTAACCTGCCGCCATGATCGGCCGGATTATAAATGGGAAGCGAGATCGCCAAAATCGACGCGACACGGTGCTCCGACGGCTCGGACACGGGTTCGGCCCGCACCCCGTGTGCGTCTGGACACCTCCTTCTCCATTCCAGAAGCAATCTCATACAGAAAATCTCGATCGCAACACTTCGCAATATTCTCACGGATATACATATATATATATATATATATATATATATATATATATACACGGCGACAACAATTCACAACACTTGCACGGACACACAGACACGGCGAGTACTTCGCTATGCAACTCGGCCGCAACACTTAACACGTTCGCACGGATATATAAATATATATCGTACGGACGCACACACACGGCGACAATAATACACAACGCTTGCACGGACGCACAGACACGGCAAAGACGACAGAACGAAGTGATCTAACCGATTCCACTGCTCGACGCAAACCCAAACTCCACTGTATCTAGAGTTTAAACTGAATATTTATATATATATATATATATATATATATATATATATATATATATATATATATATACTATATTGCAGTATAAGTGCATGGAGCCTCATCCCTGTTACAACAGGCCATCCGTCGGGCTGTGCTGGCTCCTAAACTTCGCCCGTTGAATGTGTCCGTTCGCGTACCTGTGTGTTTGAACTATGCTTACAATTATTTGGAGAGGCGGTCTCGAGCGCATCCTGGGGTTTAAGGATTAATTTAATTGCTTTACGACTGCGCTCGAGATCGAACCTTTAACACGTGCGCCGCAGCCGCGCGAGAGAACCGATAGAGTTTATAACGTACGTTTGCAAAAAATAGTTGTTTTTTCTTTGTTTTAATATGATCTCCATCTGCGCAAAATTTGTACGGAGCCTTGCCACCCCCGATTTTTTTTATAGTTGAGAGCGATGCGATTGAAGGCAAGAGCCTCCTGATCATCGACAGGAGAAGTTAGTACCGTGCGACGCTTCAAGCGACATATAACCTTTTGTAGTATACCATTTTCAACATATTATATATTTTATACTATTAAAACATACCAAGTGTCTTAGATTATTTTCTTCCAATTCCTTATACTCCGTTATAATTGAACATTTTGGCGACCGTGACAGGACGTGTTTTGTGAGTGCTAGTTTTGTAGATTTTACTATCTTTTAGCCTCCGAAAAGTATTTTAAAAATGGAGCAATTGAAAAAAGCGCGTGCTGTACAGCGCACATCGTTTTCAAAGAATCTCGCGAGCTTTTTGCAAAAATATGATGATAGTGAAGAAACATTCGCAGAACAACAAGCAACGTTTCAGTTATTGGAATCACGAATGATTGAATTGGAGAGTGTAACTAGCAGGTACATGGATTCACTTTTACAATCGGAAGACAGTATAGAATATATACAAAAGGAAATGGAATCGCACGAAGAATATAGGTTAAAGTTTTTAAGAGCGAAACAGACATTTTCGTCATTATCAGCAGAGGTACACGGAATGAAAAATCGAGGAGCGGTGACTAACAGCGCAGCAACAGTTAGTGTACATTCAGAAAAGCCTTTTAAACGACCGACCCTGGAACATCCGAAATTTAGTGGCAATATCAACCAATGGTTAGAGTTCTGGGCACATTTCAAAAAGATTCATGAAGATGCTAGGATCTGCAAAGAAGATAAGATGGCCTATTTGAAACAAATGATGGAGAAAGGCTCGAAAGCAGATCTGGTACTTGAAGGCTATCCGACGACGGCAGAAAACTATGACGGAGCACTGGATGCTTTAAAGAGCCGATTCGAAAGAAAGAAGCTACTTATACAGTATTACACGCGAGAGCTGCTATCACTGGCACTGCAGAATGTATCTAATAAAGGGAAGAGAACCAGCGTGGCGATGATTTACGACAAATTATCGGCACAGATACGAGCTTTGGAGACACTGGGGGTGACGACAGGTGACTGCACAACAATGTTATACCCGCTGGTAGAATCATCGCTTCCAGAAGAAGTTTTAAGAACTTGGCAGCGCAAAGCAGTGTCAACTGCAGACATGGAATCAGACGACGGCCTGAAAAACCTGATGAAGTTCTTGAAACTTAAGGTTGAAAATGAAGAAGGGATTAGTATGGCGGTAAATGGATTCAGCACCCAGGAAAATATTATCAAGCGAAAATGGCTTCGGCGCTGAGCTCAGAGGTACCAACGGCAAGCGCATTATTAGTAAGTGAAGAGCGTCGAATTAAATGTATTTTTTATAGCGGAAACCACGAGAATGCGGCGTGCGAAAAGGCCAAAAAATTGACGATCGAAGCTCGTAAAAATATTATTAAAAAAAATTGTTGCTGCTTCAGATGCCTGAAAGAAAGGCATCAAGCAAGAGATTGTCGCGCGAAAATTGTATGTTCGTGCTGCGGTGAAAATCATGCAGGGTTAGTTTGTCCGTCGCTTTCGAATCCCGTGGTAGAAAAATCATACCGAAGCAATGATAATATAAAAAAGTCGGAGAGTAACATAAGAGAGGAGAATCTCGCGAATTTAAACGAATACCAGAATGTTTACTTACAAACGTTGCGCGTAAAATTATTTTCCGAGAAAAAATTGTTCGAGCAATTATCGACACGGGATCTCAGCGATCATATATTAGAACGGAAATTGCAGAATTTTTCGAATATAAGCCGTTGGGAAGTAAAGAAGTAATTCACTCTCTTTTTGGCGGATTGAATTCTAAGCGTGAAGTTCACAATATTTATACTGAGCGTGTGCGAAGTCTGCGAGAGGATTATGCGTGTAACTTTGAAGTTATGAACAAAGAAACGATCTGTGGCCAGGTGCCGTCCGTGAAAAGAGCGGAATGGATAAATAAAATACAAGATAAAAACATTTTTCTCTGCGATCTTGACACTAATAATAAGGGGATAGATCAAACGATAGACCTTTTGATAAGCGCGGATGTGGCGGGTAAGCTTTTGACAGGGGGAAAAATAGATTTGCCGAACGAACTTACCGTACAAGAATCCGGACTAGGTGAGACGGTAATGGGAAAAGAGATCACGAAATCCAAAAACTATAAAGCTGCGTCAGTAATTACGGCGTTTGTAATGCAAACAAACGTTGCGGATTTGTGGAACTTAGATGTTCTGGGAATTAAAGATTCCATAGAAAAATCGGCGAACGCTCTGAAACAGCTGGCGGTTAAGAAGAATTTTCTAAAAACCGTAACGAAAAATGAAAACACTCGTTATTCGGTAGACCTTCCATGGATTAACGATCATGCGCCCTTACCGACAAACTACTATCTAGCAAAAAATAGATTACAAAACACTTTAAAGTAGCTACGAAAAGATGGTATTTTTCAAGAATATGACGAAGTTTTCGTGGATTGGCTGAAAGACGGGATTATTGAAATCGTGCCCGACAATGAAAGGGATTTTCCTGCTCATTATTTACCTCATAGGCCCTTAATTAAATTAGACAGTAGCACTAAAATCCGTCCTGTATTGGACGCATCCGCGAACCAACAAGGTTTTCCCTCGCTTAATGCGTGTTTAGAGAAAGGTCCAAACTTAATAGAATTAATTGCTGCTACGCTATTAACATTTCGCGAACATGAAATCGCAGTAATATCGGATATTCGGAAAGCGTTTCTACAAATAGAAATCAATAGAAAAGATCGCGATTTCTTACGATTTTTCTGGAAACAGGGAGACGAGTTGAAACTTTATCGCCATAATCGCGTAGTTTTTGGTTTAACCTGCAGTCCATTTTTGCTAGGCGCCGTGATCGATTTTCACTTAGAGAAAAGTTTAAAAAAATTAGAACAGCGTAAACGCACGGGATGGTCTGAGGAGACTGTCAAAAAATTGCAGAATTTTCTTTACGTCGACAATTGCATTACTAGCGTACGAACTGAAAAATGCTTAAAAACTTTTATGTTAGAAAGTACTGCATTAATGGCCGATGCAGGGTTCGACTTAAGAGGATGGGAATTTCACTGAATCCCGCGATGTTTTTAGAAAAATGACCGGAAATTGTGACAAAACGGACAATTCTAGCTATGGCACACAAAGTTTTCGACCCAATCGGTTTTACAATACCTATTAGTGTTCTCCCGAAGTTATTGTTAAAAAAATTATGGAAAGAAAAGCAGGATTGGGATATACCGGTCGATAGTAGCGTTCGCGACGAATTTTTGGCATGGCACGGACAATTAAAAATTTTGAAAAACATTGAAATAGATCGTAAATTCGGTAACGGTAAATTTACCATACACATGTTTTGTGACGCGAGTACTGTTGCATACGCGACTGTTACCTTTTTACGAATCGAAAGTGAGGCAGGCGTAAAACTAAAATTTTTATCAGCAAAATTACGAGTCGCGCCAGAAAAGGCATCAGTTCCAAGATTAGAACTTTTAGGAGCAACTATAGGAAGTCGACAAACAGAAGAAATCGTCAGAGCTCTCGGATATACGGATATACCGATTTATTATTGGTCTGATTTGACAACAGTTTTAGCTTGGCTACAGAGAGACACGCAATGGGGAGTTTTTGTATGGAATCGTGTACGCGAGATAAGGGAACTTAGCGCTCGCGCTGTTTGGAGATATGTGCCGAGTGAGATGAATCCCGCAGACCTACCCTCACGCGGCTGCAATGTTAAAGCACTGATGGAATCCCGCTGGTAGAAGGGACCCCGTTGGCTTATAAGAAGTGAAAAAGATTGGCCAAATTTAGAAGGAAAAGTCAACGAAACGGAAATTTTAAGCGAAAAGAAAGTTACAGCGCGAATTGCATTGTTGAACACCAGCGACTTAATGGAGAACCTTATAGCGGGATTCTCATCATATAGTAAACTAATTAGATTTTTTGTTATACTTATCCGATTCAAAAATTTTAAATTAAATAAGATCACACCAAAAACTAAATTTATTACGTATAATGAAATAGAGGATTGCGAAAAAAGATTGTTGCGATACTTACAGAGAAAAATGTTTTTACTTGAACAAGAACCACGATTCAAATATCTTCAAACTTTTACGGATGAAAATGGTCTTCTGCGATTAAGAACAAAAATAAGCGAAAAAGAGGATGAATTTTCATTCATGTATCCAATATTGTTAGATAGCAAACATAAAATTGTAGAATTACTCATAAGAGAAACCCATAAAAGCATGTGTCACGCGGGAGTACAGACAGTAATGTCGCGGCTTCGAGAAAAATATTGGATCATACGTATGCGCAAAACTGTTCGCTCTATTATTAGAAAATGCACTACGTGTAATCGATATAATGCTAAGAAAATATAGGTAAATCCACCTCCATTACCTGCACCTCGCGTACGGGACGTCGCCGTCTTCCAAGTGACAAGCGTAGATTTATCAGGTCCCGTATTTTTGAAAGGACGTCAAAAGGCTTGGATATGTTTGTAGAGGTGTGCGGTATTTCGAGCGGTACATTTCGAACTAATAAGCTCATTGTCAACGGAAGAGTTTTTAAATGGCTTGCGTCGTTTTATAGGCCGTCGGGGAAGACCCGCCCTCGTGTACAGTGACAATGGCACGAATTTCGTCGGCGCAAACAACGCGTTTAAAAATATTAACTGGGACCAGATAGGTACGTACAGCTTCGCGAAACAAATCGAATGGCGCTTCAATCCTCCTACAGCGGCGTGGTGGGGCGGATGTTGGGAGCGTCTAATCGGTATGTTAAAAAATATTCTTCGAAAAACCTTGGGAAAAGCCACTCTAACCTACGAAGAGATGGGCAGCGTATTGTGCGATTGTGAATCCGTTATAAATGCGCGCTCTTTGACATATTTGTCCGAAGATCCAAGTGATTTAAAGCCACTTACGCCAAGTATGTTCTTAAACAACATCGGGTACGGTGAAACACCGGATATCGACGTGATTGATACCATCAATCTCAATTCACGTTATAAGTATCGGCTGGAAGTGATGATGCATTTGCGCAAGCGATTCCGTAAAGAATATTTATCGCAATTGATATTAAAGAAGACCAGTAATGAATCTCGAAAACTTTCTATCGGAGATGTCGTATTAGTTGGCAGTGACGACCATAAAAGAATGGATTGGCCCTTGGCTCGTATCGAAAAATTGATTATAGGCTGTGACAGAGAGGCAAGGGTTGCGATATTAAAATCGAGTGAAGGAAGATTTCTGCGACCAGTTCAACGTATTTACCCGCTCGAGATATCTGAACGAAATACAGGCGAATATGAAAGTATGCGTGAGAAAGTGCGAGAGTTTTCAGAAATACCGGAAAACAATAATAAAGCAAAAATTGTAAAAGAATGTGAAAGCCAAAAAGCGTATTATAAACCGAAAGACACGTGTCCAACCATTGTCAAGACGAGAAGCGGGCGAATTATAAAACCACCTAGTGTTTATAAAGCGTAAAAGAAATAGATATACTTCAGTGTATTGAGTTAAAAATAAATAAATTACTAGAGATTAACTCAAGGTGGGAGTATGTTTGAACTATGCTTACAATTGCTTGGAGAAGCGATTTCGAGCGCATCCTGGGGTTTAAGGATTAATTTAATTGCTTTACGACTGCGCTCGAGATCGAACCTTCAACACGTGCGCCACAGCCGCGCGAGAGAACCCATAGAGTTTATAACGTACGTTTGGAAACAATAGTTGTTTTTTCTTTGTTTTAATATGATGCGCAAAATTTGTACGGAGCCTTGCCTCCCCCGATTTTTTTTACAGTTGAGAGCGATGTGATTGAAGGCAAGAGCCTCCTAATCATCGACAGGAGAAGTCAGTACCGTGCGACGCTTTAAGCGAGATATAACCTTTTGTAGTATACCATTTTCAACATATTATATATTTTATACTATTAAAACATACCAAATGTCTAAGATTATTTTCCTCCAATTCCTTATACTCCGTTAGAATTGAACACTGTGGGTAGGTACTCGATCACAAGCACACGGCCAGCCATATGTACAACGCGCGTGCTTGAAATCTCGGGCTTTCTCCTCATTAATGTGGAACTCACTGCGCTTCTCGACGATTTTCCATGATATTATATTTTAGAATGGAGAGAAAATAAGATAAAATAAAAGCGTCGAGAAGTAGTTGAAGAGTAAGGTTTCTGTAAGATCAATGCGCTCGAACAAATAACAAATAGGGACTTTGGGAAAAATTGAGAATTACTGAAAATATTATTATCAATAATTATTTTGAATTAATTATTATATTAAATAAATTTTAGAATTAATTAAATTGTATATAAATTGTTGAAAAAAAAATTAGAATGAAAATAATGAAAGATTTGAATAAGAATTTGAATAATTTCATGTTGCACTTTGCACATTTATTCAATATACGTTATATTATTCTACATATTACTGCTATGCTATGTATATCTAGGTAAGTAAAATAACCTGCGGCAAAACTGTGCGAAATACAATATTTTTGACGAAAAGTAAAATGATGATCTATATCGTAAACGGCGTGTAAAAGTTTTTTTTTTTTTTTTTTTTTAAAGAATATGAATACATATTTGTGTGTGTATTCCCTTCATTCACGAAATATAACATATATACATATATGTTACAGAATTTTGTGAGTATTTACTATATTACAGTAGAAATCCTGTAAATAACGGGACGCATCTATTAAAGAGCCAATGATGATTCGTCGCTGCAATCCTAATAGACACGGAGACAAATTAGAAATAGACGATTATTAGCTCGAAATTTCTACACGGAAAGACTCCGTGCCAAGATGTTATGAAATTCACTAATCGATCTTTCAAGCTTTTAGTACTGACTACGTTTACGTTAATTTTATTGTGTTCGTTAATCGGTTTTTTTTATTCCAGTGCGCCAGTATGGCTAGATAGACATTCCATATGGACCAAATATTGCTCACAGTTCACGTGCTCGAGGTATCCTCATGACGCAGCCTTATCTGCAAAAGGTCATCCTCTCACGTCGACGGGTGCCAGATGAAGAAAAACAAAATTCCTCATATCCCTGTCACCCCGAACGCGCGAGATATCGTGTGTGTATGTCATGCCCGCCGCGGACACTCAAGGGGGACTGTCTCTCCACCCGAGCTTTGACGGAGCGCCAGCGAAAAATAAAAATCCTTATTCGACAATTCTCTCTTTCTCTGCCTTTCACTCTTTCGTCGGCATAGAACGGTCGTGGGGAATAAAGAAAAAAGCAAACGAGTTGCGATCGCCAAGCTTGGTCTGCTTATAATGATTTACATCTTAAGCGCGCGGGCGGATGTCGGGAGGAGGGTGTGCGAGCGAATGTCAGTGCACGTCCGCGTGGGCACGGTCGCACGCGGGGCAACTACGGGGTCGATTAAAGGCTCCTCGCGGTCACCTGTCCTTCAGTCGACAACATCGAGAACGTTTTAAAGGGACGTTTACGAGGATATACGCGCTGCTCGTTGCTCCACGCACGCGGGAGGCGCGCGCGCCTCAGCAGGAGGTCCGATGCGCTTCGGATCCCCTCACCCTCACCCCATCTCTCCTATTGCGCTGAGCCCGTCCCGCTCGATTCTTCCTGACACCAATCTCGCGGCGACTCCGTAAAACGTCCTATAAATTTTATTCGGTGGTTTTATCGCGCGCACCTTCCAGTCTCGATAATTTACGGCGCGCGAAAAGTGTTCGTTTTTTCCAACCTCCTCACTCTCTCTCTCTCTCTCTCTCTCTCTCTCTCTCTCTCTCTTCTCCTCCACCTCTTGTACATACTCCTTCTGCTCTATCTCTCTCTCTTTCTCGTCCCCTCTGACCACCCTCATTTTCCCACTTTCAGCCGCCTTCTGCAAGCGTGTACACACGTGCGCGCACACATGGGTGTATATTGGTGTAGCCACCCGCGGGCATGCTCTATACATGACCTTGCCAATGATTTTCTCCAAGCGCATTTGACACCCGATGCCGCGAGTGCAGCACACGCCTGTAACCGCCGTCGCCGCAGCGGCGGTTTCGCCCGCGATGACTGCGGGAGATAATTGATAGTTTCTTCGATCGAGCTCTCGAATATACTTACGAGCAACGGCTCAGAGCTCGGAAGGGACGTACGCGGTGCTGACTACACACGCGTGCCTGTGTGTGAATACGTGCGTATGCATACGTGCGCAGTTTGAGATAATACTTTGTTAACGGGAAAGAGAAAGGAAGAAAAGAAGAATCGAACAGGAAGATATGGAGGAGCGCGGAAAGAGCGCGCCTCGCATGTCTTTCGCCAGAAATGATGTTTTTTGTCTTAGTAAATGAATTAAGTACAGCGCTTCTTTATTGATTTTGAATTGACACGAGAGATTGCGAAAAGGATTAATGTATTTTTAAGTGTACGTAAAGTAACGTCCGAGTTCAATCTCGTATACGGAAAGCTACAAGGAGGTGGAGGATCGATTTTTTTATTGCTAACTCGTTAAAACGCACTTTATCGCTGCTCACGCACGCCCAGCGAAACTGTGATTAATCGTTAATCGGTACGGTACGAAGTAATTCGTTTCTTATTTGTTTCTTTTTACTGCTCAACGGATTTAATAGATAAAGGCCTGTATTTTTAGAAACAGGATTTTCGCTTTATAGAATATACATAGTGATGTAAAATAGCACGTAGATAACGGAAGAAGCATAGGTTTGAACACACCCATCGAGTGTAACCAAAAACAAATTAAACGTTTCTTTTTATATGAACATATACAAAAGATATGAAAGTTTCTATTTTACGTGAATAAAGTTAAAATTTTAGCAGAATTATCATAAATAACAATGGTTTCTAAATCGAGAAAGCACGTTTATGCCAAAGTTTTTGATTTGCAAGATATTGTTTGAATAAAATATGTGGATATATAAGTACGTTAACTTATTTCATTTCCGGGACCAAATTACCAACAGTTGGTTCATATTTTCGATTACATACAAGAGGTAGACTGCATATGGCTGTAATGACAAGGGCCACAGCAGTCCTGGAAATAACAGACGATTATTCTCCCCAATTGGAAAACGGTCAATTGGCGCGTAACTATATATATATATTAATCTAAAATATATCTGTTCAACTATCAGTACATATAATGCTAACTTTCTATGCACCTAAAAGAAATATAACTTTCAATACAATTCCCTCTATTCATTATCGATGGTACGAATTTGTAAGTTGACATCATTGGAAAAATATTTCTTCAACCTTCAAGGTACTTAATTTCAATCTACTCTCGAGATTTTTCAAAACAAGTAAATGGCTGCAATATAATTAATTGCTTAAACTCTGTTTTTAAATCCAAAGAAACGGCGAAGGAAAGAACGGAAATATGCAAAATTGACAGATATTCAGAGAAAGAGAGAAAGAGAGAGAGAGAGTGAGAGGGAGAATCCAGGAAACATCTTGTCATTACCAAAGTGCTTTGCAAATTGCGCTCGAGTATTATTTCGCCTTTCGTTCATTTTGCTATTGTCAATTGTTCGTTACAGTTGTGCCTTTCAGCCGCGCGTTTAAGGGCTTCACTTAAGTAATTCCTCCAGTTAAAGAGCCCGCGATGATAGTAATAATCGTGCAACCATATCTTCAGGTGCGTGCGCGTACCCGAAAAATTTTCTTTTCTGAGAACTATTGCGAGGCGCACCCATCCTTATGGTAAAAGTGCGTGTTATACCCTGGCAGCGAATATATACGTGTATATGTACATACATACGCTCGGGACAATTCTTAAACGGAATGCTATCCGTGAGACTTAAAATCACGAGGATGGTGCGGAGAGAGAAGTTGGAGGAGGACGAGGAAGAGGAGGAGAAATAAGATGAAAAAAGGAGAAAAATAATGACGGTGGCACCCATTCCTTCTCCCTCTCTCTCTTCCTCTCTACACTTGAAGTATAAAAATATATACGAGCGCGCAAGGAGAGCGCGAGAGAGCGCAATAAAGCAAAGGCGTAAGTACAGAGAACGGGTAGGAGTTTCGAGATTCTGTTCTCTCTCCCTCTTTCTCTGTCTCTCTCTTTTTTTCGCGTACGCGTGCATCGTGAGGCAGCGTGGATGCGCGTGCGCCTGCTCTTTTAGCTTACGTTTTTCTTCCTCGTCTTTTACGCTGTTTGCGTCGTGCGTTCTGCTCGACAAGTCGTCCGTTTTTATGGGACTCTCTATGCTCTCTTGCCAGGCATATATATATATATATATATATATATATATATATATATATACCCGTATAGATGTATACATACGTACGTATGCGCGCATGCGTGTGTGTACATATGGTGCCGCGCACGACTGAAGCTCGCCGCTGTCTCGACAGCGACATTATGAGCTTGTGCGAATAGAACCAACCAGAAAAGAGAGAGGGAGAGAGAGAGAGGATAAGAAGAGGGTGTAGGAAAGAGAAAGCTAGACTAAGGTAAAACATAAAGATAGACCAAGATGAACGGTTGAAGCGATTGAGACGAACGGAGAAAAATATAACAAGACAGAAGGAGAGAGAGAAAGAGAGAGAGAGAGAGAGAGAAAGAAAAGGAGAAGGGTTTTTAGAAGGAGAAATGAGTTGATGGACTTTAGTTGGGACTAATTTAGAAAGTCACTTTTGCTAAGTGTAATTTGATAATTGTATGCTGAACTTTTTGTTCGGCGGCGATTTGCAAATGCATACGTTATATACTCTGAGCTTTTATCTTTTATGTTTTAAAGACATTATCCGAGCTTATTTTTAAGTAGAGGACGATTTCAATACAGCACAGCATGTTTAACGCTAAAATCGTTGCACATGTAAAAGATATACCATTATTCGAATATTTATTATTATGACTCGGAATAAGTTCATGCTGAATTTTTTACTAATTATTTCTTAATTTATTCTATCAGGTAAAATTTGCCGATATAATTATTAGTCATTGTTGGAGACACAACGTGATTATATAGAGGTGGTTCTCCCGTCGTATTGAAAGTTACTTTAATACGACTGTTCAAATAAATTTGCGGCAAATGTAGAAGATTTAAATATATTTTATTTAACACATTTAAATACACCATTTCTATACAAAACACAATTACACGAGTTATATTAATTTCTTTGTTGACGTTTGATATATGAAGAAATGTCAATATATCCTACTCGCGCGGCGGTCAAGTCGAATCTGGTCCAGACCTCTTCGTTTTTCAAAGCCGTAATGCTAGATGTATACTTAGATATTACTGTAGACGGACAGGAGAAGGAATAGAGAAGGTACTAATACTTATAGAAAGGGCGACAATAGTCGATTCCAATATTTAAAAAGGGCCGGGTCTGCACTAATCGATTTTCAGATAAATCGCCCATCAGATATTTAGATTGCGTGTTTTGAAACCAAAAACATTTTAAACATGAACAGATTATTCGACGCGTAGTATTTCTCCCGTCTATCGGCTAATATTGAGCTCTAAGCTGATATAGCATACCGGGCATACCCGAATGCTTGAATTTTCGAGCTCTTGTGTTATGATAAGGTCTGTAAACCAGTTATGATTGGGTATAAATATCGGAAACTTTTCATCGTACGATAAGTGGGCATTTTTTAAGCGCCCACATACTCTAATTAATCCATCTTTATCAATAAATCGATTTAGCGCTTTAAGACGTCTTTTATTACTAACATAATTAATTTTTAGCAAATCGTTATATTCGGAAACAAAGGATTGGATTTGCACCATGCGTAAAATGGACTTTTTAGCCGCCAGTAGGTCGCTCGTCAATAATAAGCACGAGCGTTCACCATTATTCTTTAAATTATTTATAAAACACTGACAGTAAGCGATGACTCTAGTTAATTTTAGAATGGGCGAAGCTTTTGGTAAGTCAAAATTGTTGTAAATGCGCACGTTTAAGACGATCGTTTTTCTGACCACCAATAAGGGTTCGGGTTTTAAAACCAGATAAGGCCATTCGCCTTCATTTTTAAGCAACAAGCTCGGACCGCGTTTCCAAACATCATTGTTTATAAATTCGAGTATTGTCTGACCTCTGGATATATAATCCGCAGGATTGTCTTCAGTAGGAAGACAAGCCTGCGACAATCCTGTCTCCATTGAGAAATATTTGTTATAGTACTGATTTCTGATACTCTATTTGCAACAAACATTTTCAATACACTAGGCTGTGCATTTATCCAATTTAAAGTAATCGTTCAATCGGACGAAAAATGAGTGCTATGAAAAGTTATCGGTAAAATTTTTAACAAGGATTTGTACAACTTGGCTAATAATAGGGCGGCAGAAAGTTTAAGCCTTGGTATCGTTAATTTTGATCGGAGCGGAGCTACTTTTGACTTAGCGCACAGAAGTCGAATAACACTATTTTCGCAAAATCCGTGAAATTGTATATTTACAGGCTTATTCAGCAAAACGCGTCTTTCAAAAAAAACCTTGAATAATAGCGGTAGCTGATTTCTATAAGCCAGCCCTTGAGTATGAATTTCGAGAGGCATCGATGCATCCCACTCGAGTTTTTCACGCCAAATGGCCTGCATCATTAATTTAGCTTTTACCGTGAGAGGGCCGAACAATCCAACCGGATCGAGCAATTGTTCGCTTTGTAATGCGCTCACTAGTGTTCACGTCCGACTCTACGGAATAAAATAGTTTATCGTGCTGAGGATTCCAGTTGATTCCCAAGGTTCTAACGGAGCTACTACGATCAGCGAAAAGCTTTATATTCGTTAATTCCACTGGCAAGGATTTTATGAGTCTATAGTCTTTAGACGACTATTTTCTCAATTCAAAACACGCAGATTTTAACAATTCATTTATATCATTTCTGAAAGCTATCGAGTTCTCTAAAGAATCGGAGCCCGTCATCAAGTCATCGACATAAAAATCCCGTTTGATTACTTCAGCGGCTAGCGGGTATTTATTTCCTTCTTCATTAGCAACTTGATGCAAGCTACGGATAGCTAAATATGATGCGGCTGCAGTGCCGTATGTAAGTGTATTTAATGCGTAAATCCTTATCGGATCATCGGGATTATCACGCCAAATAATTTTTTGAAATTTTTGATCATTTTTATCAACCAACACCTGACGATACATTCTGGTAATTGCCGCAACGAGTAGTATTTTATGAATGCGTGATCGGATAAGAATTGAAAATATGTCGTCCTGAATTATGGGGCCGACTCATTATGTGTGATTTAAAGAAAGTCCGTTTTGTAATGAAGATGCATTGAAAACTTCTCGTATATCTTCTCCCTTGAAAATTGCGTGATGGGGAATAAAGTATTCTTGCGGTTCGCGACGGGACATCGACATGTGATTTAATGTTTCATACTCATTGATACACCCAACGTATTTCTCCTTTAATTATGGATTTTTTAAAAATTTTCGCTCCGTAGAAAAAATTGTTTAAGGGCTACAGAATAATTTGATTCAAACTTGTTTGTTTTATCATTGACAATTGAATTTTTACAACCACCGACCATCGTGATCACGCTTAAAATGCTTCTCTACCTCGGATTCCTCGAGCGAAAAATATTTGATTTCAGGAGCTTCTTCAAGCTCCCATAATTTAGAAATATCTTGAGAAATAGTACTTATCGAATGATTACACGAAACGCTAATGGTGTGCTCGTTATTATTAATTCTGCCACCTATGATCCATCCCAATTTAGTTTTTAATAACACCGTATCAGTATTATCGATACAAATTTTTCCCGCGCAATCTATTTTAAAATAAACCTCGGCACCAATCAGAGCGTCAATCTCGGAGGGCTGGTGGAAAGAGGGATCAGCGAGCGGTATATTTGCTGGTATATTTAACTGATTTAAATTAATTGGATATGTCGGCAATAGACTATAGTTATGTCTGGGACGACTAGCAGGCATATATTTTTCTCATAGTTTCCTAATCGGGAGAAATTTTCGTTTTTAATCTGTGAACTATATTTGTCTGGGATTTATTTAATGTGCTAACCGGAATATTAACCTCATATCTTGGCAATTTAAGTAAATTTGCAAATCGATTTGTAATGAAATGCGCTTGTGTGCCACTGTCTAGTAAAACACGTGCCGTCTATTGATTATTAAATTTATCATGAAAATAAATCTTTGCGGTGGCTAACAATATTTGAGCTGGACAATTGACTTGCATGTTATTTAGTAAACTAACACTAGTAGCAATTTCGGTGGAGTTTTCTCGCTCAAAATGTAAAAGCGTGCGATGTTTTCTACCGCACTTTTTACAGGGTCCGCAATTGCATTTATCAGTGGTGTGATTTTTACGCATGCAATTCAAACAAAGCCTTTGTGATTTAACGAATTCGAATTTTTCACTTTGAGATAATTTTAAGAATTTATCACATGCATATATTTTATGTTCGCCTTTACAAAAGTTGAAATGATCCCTTTTAGCTGTAATAACTAAAACGTTTTGTTTGCTCCCGAAAGTTACGCTCTTTGAACAATTCTTACTCTGAGTTGCTTTCGTTTGCGTTTATGTAGCCTCTAAGAGTAAACACCGAGTTTTTAAAAATTCAAGAAAATCAGTTAATTTTGGTAACTCTCTACCGGTAATGCTCTTTTTCCATTTCTAATGTGTAATCTTGTCTAGTTTATTTGTCATGGAATATATTAATATGGCACCCCACGTATCAACAGATACGCCTAGTGTTTTAAGCGCTCGGGTGTGAGTATTTATATTATCAAGCATCTGCCTTAAACTAACATGACTCTCTTTACAAAAACTGGCAATTCTAATAGACTTTTCAAATGATTTTGTACTATAACCGGTTTGTTGTCATATCGATCAATTAAAAGCGACCACGTAATACTATAGTTATTCTCGGTTGTTTCCAAAGACTGGATCACTATCGCGGCTGTTACGCCGCAATGGCATTTTTAATTGTATAGCGTTTATTTTATATATTCATAATTTTACATATATATGGTTCTCAGGCACTCGTCCGTTTTGCAGTATAATTTCTGATATATTGATGCACTAAAGAAAATTCTGTCAGCTATTTAAATCATATTTATACACATCCGGCGCGATTTTATACATTTTGAAAACTGCTATGACACTTAGGCGCGTTTATGTGTTTATGACTATTGTAGAAACTTAAGAAAACTGTTAATGTTGGGCTAGCCATCCCACTCTGAAGGTTTATTGTTTGCAGGTGGCGGGTTAAGCCTGTCTAACGTGCGCCTCCTTTTACCTAGGATGCGCTCTCTTCCTGTACGCGCCTCAATAGATCCGTCCCTTCATCATAAACCCAACCCCATAGTCTTGTTTCTAGCGAAATAAACATGCAACGTTTTTCCCCAATCGAGACCCCCCGTTTTGCAGCTTGAGAAATTATTGTAATCCCTTCTTCTACCACTTTCCTATATTCCAGCTTGCCTATAATCAAAGTTTACCAACAAGACCAGATTTCTCTCGACCTCCGCGCGAGACACTTGGAAAATTGTCCGAGTGCTAAACATAAATCGTATTTATTTGTAAGTTCGTGTATTACATTTGACAGTGTAAGAATTAAAAAAAATAATTCTAATTATACATGTGTACTAAAATTATTTGATTAGCCGCATTAAATTAACAATTTAGTTCGGTGTGAGATTGACTAAACTAGTACGTCATTCTTACCTCAACAGCGGCATCTTCCTTTAAGCAGGAACGCAAATAGAAAAACTTCTCTATCGTCGGAATATTAGTCTTCTCATGCACCGTAGACTTAAAAGTGTCATGAAATCACATCCATGCATCATATTTGCCAGTAAAGAAGGCAAATCTATTTTTGGAGAACGTACATTATTTTGCACAGAATTATTTGAGACAATTATAGCATTCTGAAAACTAAACGTTGCGGGACGATTATTCTTTAAAAAATTTTCGCGTATCATAGCGGCATAATATTTTTGCTCGAATTCGAATTGATATGTATCATTTTACGGTTTATCTCCCACTGATAATATTTGTAAATGAACATCGACGAACTGATCTAACAATTGGTCAAGCAAGTTCATCCGAAATTCTACATCGTCGCAATCATCCGCGGTAGCTGACGCGAGAAAGGATTGAAAGCTAGTTATTTTTCTCTTGAGGTTTCCGCGTCTCTGATTTAGTTCCTTACAATCATATGCCATTTTCTATATAAATATAACTCGATCAATATAAATGAATAGAAGACGGATGGAGTAGGATGAAGCGGTGATAATAAAATCTGAGCTTATCTTTTTGGACTGGCTTGCTCTTCGTTGGAAAACTGATTCTGTATTTCCAATTTTGAAATCCAAGATCGTTTCAAAGTAAATTGGCTGGAATGGTCTCCTTTCGCTGAGTTGTTATTCCGTTGATTGTTAACATAATATATTAATCAGATACGTATGCTAAGTGACAATGTTGATTAAGATTTACGTGATATTTTTTTTAAGATTCTCGAAATGGGCCGTCTATTTGATGAATTCCGTTTTGGAGAGTGAGAGTGAGACTCCGCTTGTCTTGATAAATTTTTGCACTTTCATATATATGAATTTTGCAAAACGGGTGATTCTGGTTAAATGGGCTATCCTTCGTTGTATGAAAAAACACAATGAATTTGCTTGAAGAGTAAACCGCTTTTCGTGCGTATCAGAATCACTCCTTAGTGAGTTGAGACCGCGCACGATCTGTGTATGTTTTTACGCATAAACTTCTTATTTCTTGATAAATGTGTCATGCGAATTGTTGACAGAGGTTGCTGATTTATCCAGCTCGAAGGACCAAAAATGTTGGAGACACAACGTGATTATATAGAGGTGGTTCTCCCGTCGTATTGAAAGTTACTTCAACAAGACTGTTCAAATAAGTTTGCGGAAAATGTAGAACAATTAAATATATTTTATTTAACACATTTAAATACACCTCTTCTTTACAAATCACAATTACACGAGGTATATTAATTTCTATGTTGACGTTTGATATATGAAGAAATGTCAATATATCCTACTCGCGCGGCTGTCAAATCGGATCTGATGCAGACCTCTTCGTTTTTCACAGTCGGAATGCTAGGTATATACGTGAAGGACAGGAGAAGGAATAGAGAAGGTACTAATACTATCTATAGGATGTTTGGACAAATCTTTATTGAATAGAAAACAAATGAGTGGGAAAACGTGGGAGCGGCGAGAAAGGGCATATGCAAAGGGGGCGGGTAAATAAGCAATAAATTATTACCTAATCCGGAATCGCCTTATTGTAGGATTACTGGAAAAATTGAGAGAATTTCGGCGGTAATCCCAAATATCTAATTTCCAGTCATTAAAATTAAGGATTGCAATTCATAGAAAGCCAGATGTTGAAAAATACCTTTTGAAGACCGAGGGTGTTATTTTAAGCACGTTCGAGTTATATGATATTTTGAACAAAAAGAATATAAATTTAAAGACTGCAATACAAAGTTATAGATACACGCTATTTCGGCTTAACAGCCATCACTACTTATTAGATTGTTTCATTTTTTTATGGAAGAAAAGTTGAGAAATGATCGTCATTAAGAGATTTTTCGTAATCTATACATCAAATTAGTCACTTAACAAGAATCATCCTAGTCGAATGCCATTATACGATAATGAACTAAATCAACTTTCAATGAATCTCTTTATTTGAAAGATCTCTTTATATGAAAGATTTTCATTTTCACTATAAAGATGCTCTTGAAGAAGAAACAAAATGAAAGGATTTAATTTCGCAAATGAAACAGAGAAATACCGTGACGCCTGAAATATTAGAATACGTACAATGTAGGTTTATGAGCTGTATAATATACATGTTCGAACAGAGCAATGCGATTGTTTAGCATACATCAGTACCAAAATGATTCAACCACAAAATTTTCCACAGTTGAACAGAAAATTGATATTGTCATTGAAATTCTACATTCTCTGAATTGGTCAGTATTAATTTTATATAAGGAGTACTGTAACTGCTAACAGTTTTTCTATGTATGACAAAATAGAAAGTAAGCATTGCATATGCTGAACCAGCTAGAAATCCAAGCATCTGAAACAATAATCTCATAAGTATCCGATATTTAATCGTGATGATTGCAAAAAAGGTTAGGTTTATCTCAAGAATCAATTCTTGGTGCTGTTTTATTTTTAACATTTAGAAATGGTAGTAGCTCTGTGTATGAATAATAAAATGGCCAGCAAAATCCTGATAATCTTGTCAGGCATTTACGCGATTCCTTCTATTATGTCGATGAAATTATTTAAATATTTAGATAATCTTGTAGAATATTATAAGATTGTTATTTATAGATAAGTAATTATATATATAATAAATATTATTATATATAGATAAGTAATAATGGTTTAGATATTACTAGAAATGAATAGAAACCATTGTATTTCATTTACACAATTTTATTATTAAATTATAATCATATAATCTAATTTTTTTAATGCTTTAATTGATTAATTGACATTTTCGAAACACTGCTGAAAGCCGGATTCTCAAGTCGGCGATAGCATTAAAACAATTTTATAAAATTTAGTGAGAATGTCATATTAGTATACATACATAATTTTATAGCATATTTTACTAATATGCTATACCGAGAGCTTGAATGTCGAAAAAATTAACGTGAAAACGATTGTCTTGGAATACTTTATTATACAGACTCTCCTAGATTTAATTAGACAGACTGTCATGACTGTACACATTATGGAAATGTAAATACAATAATAAAATTAACTTTAAGTAACTTGTTGTTATTTTTCGAATTATAATCAATGTTTGCCAATCAAGAACGCAAAATTTGGATGTTTGCTCGAGAGGCTTGAAATAAAGGCGGAAACTTTTGCGGATCGATTGTATTTTTTTCGATAGCGAGAAAGTTTATGATTGTGCGATCACCGATCCGCCGGAACCCATGCCGGAACCCACCGGTCCAACGGAATCCCATGCACTATGAAAGTAATCGTATATTTTCGGTAAGGTTGACAATATTTTTGCTAATAACAAGTTTTCCGTGACTTCGCTGCCGAGACTCATTTTGTCCACAATTGCTGAAATAAAGTGAGCATAACACGTTAACTTTTCTTCCAATTAAAATCGAAAAATTGCTTCCAAACTATGATCAAATTTCCATCCGACCGCAGATCAAACGGAAATTTTAATTTTTTCCACATTCCATTAGCACTGTTAGCAGCTTAAAATTAAATCCAAAGTTTTCTTCTTAACCGATGTAACGATCATTCTCCTTGCTCTCTTATCTGCCTTCAAATATCTTGCTTGTTGGGCTTCAAAATTTATGGAAACTTCTACTGGACGAGTCAAGAATCCTTCACATACAACTAATAGATCGTCATACTCTTCTAACAAAGTACGCAGAAGAAAACGTCACTGTAACCACTTATTTTCATCTCGTAATTTTTCAATTTTAAGACTTGCGGACTCCATCTTTCTTACTTTTATTCACAACATTATAACATAACTATATACTTTATAACTCGTTATCAAACAATTACACAAACACGATTTTTTTCAAAAAATTAACCTCGGACCATCACCTGTTGATGTAGGTTAAATACATTTAGTAAATGGAATGTGTTTAAAATACTTTATTAAAAAGGTGCAATATATATATATATTAGGTGTACAAATAAGTTTCCATCGTTTTGAAAAGATGGCGCCACCAATAAGATAGCATCGAAATTGTCAGCTGTAAAACGTCATATAGTATATATTGATATCTGGAAACAGTAGAACCTTTTCATACCTCTGACTTTTTGCTAGCATCACTTAGTTTTCATTGTGTTATCATTTTGTATTTGATCAAATTTTGAGCTAAGTAAGTATCATTTGCGGGAATTGTTAATTTACTTCTTTCATTTCAAGCAATCTGCAGCTGAATGTTGATTAAATTATCATAGAAGCATATGGTGATGTTAATTTGAGTGAGAGAAGTTGTCGGGAGTGGTTCCAAAAATTGAAAATTGGTGATTTTGACGTGGAGCACAAAAGACGCAGTGGAAGGGCCAAAGGCCCTGTATGGTGACACAGAATTGGAAGCTTTACTGGAGGCAGATCCGTGCAAAACGCAAGAAGAACGTGAACAAGAGTTAGGACTTACTCAGCAAGCTATTTCACGACGTCTCAAAACCCTGTGTATGGTCCAAAAGCAAGGAAATTGGGTTCCTTACGAGCTGAAGCTAAGAGACGTCGAGCGTCGCTTATTCGCTTGCGAACAATTGCTCAAAAGGCAAAATGGCAAAGGATTTTTACATCGAATCGTGACGGGAGACGAAAAGTGGATTCACTACGTCAACCCAAAGCGTAGGAAGTCATGGGGTAAGCCCGGGCATGCCTTTACTTCGATAGCCAAGCCAAACATTCGTGGCAAGAAGTTAATGCTGTGCATTTGGTGGGATCAGCTTGGAGTAATCTGTTACGAACTACTCCAACACAATCAATCCGTCACCGGGGAACGTTACCAACAACATCTCGTACAATTGAGCCGACCATTGAAGATTAAACGTACACAATATGCCAAAGGGCACGATAAAGTCATTTTTCAACATGACAACGCTTGGCCACATGTTGCAAAAATCATAAAGAAAACGTTAGAAGCACTGAATTCGGATGTCCTACCTAACTCGCCGCATTCATCAGACATTACTCCTTCATACTACCACCTATTCCGGTCGATGACTCACGGTCTAGCTGAGCAGCACTTCACTTCTTACGAGGAATTGAAGAAATGCGTTGATTCGTAGATCGCCTCAAAAGACGAGCAATTTTTTAGACGGGGTACAGTAAATTCTTATTTCTTTATAAAAAAAACAGCGGAAATTTATTTGTATACAATATATAAAACTAAGACAACTTGGTGCGACATTTCTCGTATGAGGTGCAGAAACGAACTGAACTTTGGAATAACATAAAAAAGCTCATTAACTCAAGACGCAGCTACAAGTTAATGCAAATCATTAACAGGTCAGTACAAATAAATGTAACGATACTTCCTGGTGCACATCACATCTACAAACATGTATATAATGAAAGCAATTTCCAGAGTACTTAATTATTGAGGGATATTAAATTTTCAAGGAGGTATACTTCAACATTATCTACTTAACAAATTATAAAAAATTTAAATATCATGATTTGATTTACCCATTGGCTTTACCCTTTCAAATGGACATTTACGCAGTATATACCGAGTGTCCCATAATTAAAACAGATCACGGCGAACATGAAAAGTCTATAGAAGCGTGATCGTGAGTATCGCGATGATAGACGTTGAGTTACACTATTTAATTTTATGCGATAAAGCTCTAACGCCTACACTTGTTATGTAAGTAAGCGTGCAATTCGTTAATATGAAATTAGTAAAAAGCTAGATTAATTATTGTATTTAATATAAATTTAATTTTAAGGTTACGTATGGGCAGCGATGAGATCCTCGCTGACAATATTGCAAGTGGCGCATTAGTTTACATAGATATATCATTGTACAATGGTTTTACTAGACAACATATAAAAGAAATCTCATTGGTGGAATTCCTTTAAGGATGAGTTACAATTTTTAGAAGGAAATACAAGGAGTAGGAGACGAGGTAGACAAGCAGGGATGTGCTGTTTATCGAATTCTATACCTTAACGAGCAAAAATCCCAAGGCCCATAAACCTTTATTTGTAACACCTGGGTTTAATGTCTAATAAACTCATAAACCGGGACGAGGCACTACAGATGTGTGTCATGTCCGGCCCATTCGGAGCTCTTGGGATTTTCCGACGTGGGCGAGTTTGTCTCCTTTACCTTTGTTTTTATAATACTTTAGACTAAAATCGAAGGACCATACCTGCTTCGTTTCCTTCCTTCCGACGAGAATACATATTTTCAGTATTCATCAAGCGCTCGAAGCGTTCGCACGTCTACCTTCTTTCGTAGACAGTGCGTGCCACCATTATGTATTTATAAGTATTTTTATTAATTTATTAAATATTGTTAACCATCAAACGTCTTTATTTATTTATTTCTAAATAGTTATGTTGCATCAATTGGTCGCATAACATGCATTTTATTTGCAATCAATCCACTGATTATACTTTATCTACCTAATATATTTTCTATTATTTTATATCAAATCTATAATATACTACACAGTAATAATTTATAGACATATATACGCAGACATAATAACGTTCACCTGACATAATAATCTATAACTGATTTATTTTAGAGTTAAAGAATATCTATGTAAAAAGTCCTTTATGTATAAATTCATATTCTTGAATTCTACATACTGAGTATATTCTATTTTCAACAAGAAATTTCCGAATAAAAAAAATTTATCTTATGCAATTCTTTGTAAAATACCAATCTAAGTGTTGCCTGTGAAATAGAGTAGAAAATTGTTTAAATAACAATCATTTAAATATTGAAAAACACTTAATATTTTATACCAAAAATTTTTTTGTTTCAAAAATGGAAAATGTTGAGCAGAAAAGCTTCTATAAGGCTCATCTTCCAAACATGCATGTGTAATAAGTTACGATTTTGTGTAGATCAAATTTTAACCTCTGTACCAATTTTGTTTACTTGTAAAATAGTAATAAATTCAACATGTTACTTTTGGTTTACATAATAATATTTATAAATATCATTTGAAATATTCAAAAAAAGTTAGCTAATTATTTTTCCAGAAGTAATCAAATTAGCTAAAAACAGCGAAATTTAATCTTAAATTGACAACTTTTAAAATATATATTTTTCGAGATTTATTGAAAGTATTACGATTCATACTTGTAGATTAAATTAAAGCAAAAGATTAAACGCAGAAAACTTTACAATATGTTAGAAATATATTCACTAAAATATAATTCAGAGTCCAAAGAACATATAAGAAAACTGCACTTCTTTTTCATAAATTAATCTTTTATATTATTATCCTGTGTTATTGACATTAGTAAATTATGAAACGAAATTAAGATTAACAAGAAAATAAATTTTATATTGATTGAGTGCCTGTAGTTTTGCTGATATTTGATATCACGAATGAATGAAAAATAAATCTCGAGAAAAGAATATATTTTTTATATATGTATAAAAAAGTCAAAATATTAAAAAAATTTTGGTACGTAACTAAAAAAGGATTAACTTTTTACAATTTTATGCTAAAGTTATAACTAATATTATTTTGAAAAAGGAGCATTTCAAACGAATGGAATTTATTAGTATATTAATGAAAATAGAACGAACTTTTCGTGAAATTGTGTAATATGAAATTTAGAGAAGCAATAATTGCACTATACAAAATAAAGAGTTTTGCAATGTATATTTTTTTATATAATTGATATGTAAACTTTAGTTTTTATAAGAGACAATAGAATAAATTTATTGAGCAGTAATTGAAATACTAATTACTCGTTGTATTATTAATTGGAAATGTTATTTAAATTTTATCGATATTAAATCTTAAAACAATTTTTTCACTTCGAACTATTATATAAATCGATCTCTAAACGTTTCATATTATCATACCTTTTTGTCTATATTGAACAAAAAAAGTGTCTATTGATTAAAATCATACCTTCTTTATCATATTAAACCCAGACAATGTTGAATGTGTCTTCTGATCCCATTTATCTATAAAAAGTTTGTTTTTATGTTATTTAACGTCCCTCTATATATGCTTCTAAATACAGGTGCTAATCAGCGACGGAGGTCTACGATCTGTTTGTAAACAAAGCACATGTAAATTATTACAGCGGTGCCTGTGTCAATCGGCTGAGTCCGAGATTTGAACTCGGATCACCAAGTCACTAGTCCTTCGCTCCAACGATCGAGCCATTGTAGGCCTCCTATAAAAAGTTTATTTAATATAGAATTCAATTTATAAATTCGACGTATGCCTAATAATGAATTTTCATGATAATTACTCAATGAGACTGCTAATGGTCAAACAATATTGAAAAGATCAACTTGCATTATTGAAATAAATATCTCTTTGACAAGCAAGCACCATACTCATTTTCCTTACAGCCTAGAAAAGCTTTGAGCGTGATCTGATTTCTGAAAATTTTAAAAAACTATTTGGTCGTTTTCCTGTAAATCCGAGGTATTTTTAAATAACGTCATGAGACGTAAATAATTGCATCAAGAATGCGTGCTTATAAATGCCGAGAAAATTTCCCGAAGGAACTAAGACAGATAAGAAGAAAGGAGAGAGAAATAGAGAGAGAGAGAGAGAGAGAGAGAGAGGGAGAGAGAGAGATAGAGAGAGAGTGCAAGAGAGAGAGAGAGACAGAGAGGTCTGCTTTGAGGTCTGTTTCGTGCAAAACAGTCGAGCGCAACGGTTGGCCATAGTGACTGGCGTCCGGGGGCGCCAGGACAGCTCGCTGGTCTTCTCGCACGACGAGCTCACAATTTCCATACAATGCTACCATTCTCATTTCCATTGCGGCAGCAGCAGTTGCTCCCCTCCCTTTTAGTATGTCAGGTATCCGCCGGTAGCATGGATTATTATGTTGTGAACAGAGAAAGAGAGAAAGAGAGAAAATATTTGTTTGAACTACGGTCTCAAAGTCCTATTTATTTACATAGATTAGCACAAAAAATATAATTATAATACATCAGTTATTACAAATAATTATATAGCAAATATATAATATAAATAAAAGATAAAACGCGTGTTTCTAAATATTAAAAGAATAGCATAATGAAGGAGAAAATATTATATTAATAATGAGACTTAAAATGACTTAACATGACTCTAAAATCATGACATTAAATAAAGTATTAAATGAACAATATAAATAAATATAGATATTAATTAATAATCAAGGTGAGCAGGATATAAGGTGTGAGGTATACAAATATGAAAACTCAGAAAATGAAATTATATAATATATTATTAAAATAACCTATAATTAAAGGCATAAAAAACCTCCATGCTTACATGGAGGAAAAAGCCGCAACTAACACAAACATTTCTAAATTACGCAATATCTAATAAGTTATTCCTACAATCGAAGAAAACGTACGATTAACATTAACTTTATAAGTATAGAATGGCCATCTATGTTGAAAAAGAGAGCTCTCTTACCTTGTTTTCTTTGACCTCACGGACCTACGCACATACACGCACAATTAATGGAGAAGGAAGATGTGGTCGAGAACTAGGCGCACGCAGTTCCGATGCCTCGGAGACGGGAACAGCCCTCACTGCGTCATCGCCGGGGTGCCGAATAGAGGCTGCGGATTTGTCCAACACCTCAGATGACGTTTTGTCCTCTGCTAGTGGACCGGATTATTGGTCACTTGCCCTTTATTCGTAGAGTCCGATTATCGAAAAGAAAATATCGCACGTCACACAGACCCACACAAACACACAAAATGAAGCTATGTCGCAGTAGCGATTGCCGATACACGCTCGAAGATCTAAACACGATGAAGAGTGCAACAAAACTGCCTTGTGCGTAAAGTTCGTTGGAAAAGCGTGGGAAGTACGGGTCGCATTTCCCCACTCCTCTCCCTTGAGAGCCGAGCTCAGCCGCTTCGAACCCAGATGGTGATGCGGTCCAACCAGCGCCGAAGCGGTTACCTGCGCCAAATAAGGAGGCATTCGGGAATTTACCAGATGCTCGGGAAAGAGGTCCAAACGCATGACTCATGCGCACATACATCTAGACACCTATATATACATACAAAAACGTACATACATACATATACATATATATATATCCATATATATATATATATATATACACATATACACTTACATATATAAACATACCTACATACACATACATCTCCATGTATTCGATAATTTGCACCTAGGAAGAAGCGCAGAAGGCGCGAACATACCATCCACCTTCGTACTCCGGACGAAAGCTTTATTTACACATAGAATATCGACTTATGTCTCCTAACACCTTTCGGTGGGAGCTTTAATATCTTCAGATTTATCCAGGTTGAGCGGTGCCAAGCAAGCTATGTGTCGGCGTAGGGTGTTTATAGCTGTCTTCACAGTAACAACACGTACTAGGCCATCGGGTCCGGGATGGATTTGAATTATCCGTCCGAGGGGCCACTTAGATAGCGGTCGTCTTTTAATAACACAAGTTGACCAATGTTGAAGTTGTTAGAAGGTTCGTGCCACTGTCCTCGCTTCTGCAGATGCAATACATATTCGCTAGTCTATCGTTTCCAGAAATGATCACGAATGCGCTGAAGAAGTTGGAATCGATCTAGCCAATTTTCGGGAACTGATGGCGAGGCTTCGTCCAGGAGGACTCCTGATAGATAGTAGATCATCGGGGTGAGAAGTTAGTTGGCAGAGTGGTCGAGATTTGAGACATGACTCAATTTCAGACAAAACCGTAGATAACTCCTCGAAGGTTAGTTTGTGTTCTCCAACAGCTCGTTTTAGTAGATGCTTCGTCGATTGGATGCCCACTTCCCAAAGGCCGCCGTAATGTGGCGTAGTAGGAGGGTGAAAGTCCACGACGTCCCGTCGTTAGCGAGAGTACCAGCAGTTGAAGTGTAGAACTCCGACGCAGCAGTGAACATGGCTCATAGTTCGGCATCCGCGCCACGAAAGGTCATGGCATTGTCGCTGTACAGCTGTTTACAAAGGCCACGCCTGCTTACGAACCTGCGAAAGACGGCGATAAAGCTGTCAGACGTCAAATCGCTGACGACCTCTAAATGAATGGCCTTCGTTGCGAAGCACACAAAGAGGGCGATGTAGCCTTTGTAAGTACGCTCCCTCGGCCCTTAGATGTACAAAGCTGTATGGGGCCTGCGTAATACAGTTCAGTTGTGGTAAATGGTCGCGCTGGCGTCACTCGGGCCGCGGATAAGTCGCCCATAAGTTGATGAGCCAAGCGAGGTTTGTGTAATGTATTTATGTATAACACTCGTAACTAACGAACGCATACCTAAAATCCACAGAAATCTTAATACAATACTCATTGTAAGTGTAGGTCCATCGTGTAGTGCTCTGTGGTGAGCATACGTGACAAAGAGTCTACTTAGCGCCGAGTTACGCAGCAGCAGGGGCGGATGCTGCATTGTATGTTTCAGAGCCGCATTACGGAGACGACCGCCGACTCGTACTATTCCGTCATAATCAATAATCGGTTTGAGTTTACACAACGCGCTGATTTCCGGTAAAGGCTTATTCGACCGTAACAATTCAATTTCCGCGGGAAAAGCCTGTAGTTGGGCAGGTTTCAACAGCTGAAGGCGTGCGTTATCAAGCTCGGTAGTAGCAAGAGTTGTTGGATATGAACCCTGACCAGCCCTCCGTCTTATCATCTGTAGATGAGGCCTTAAGCACCAGGTAGTTACACGTATCTCTGGCTCATCTGGATTAGCCTGAGTACGCAGAGCCTGAACGGCTTGGGGCGGCTGCGGCCAATTTCGTGGATGGGAGGCGAGCCAGGTGGGTCCTTGCCACCACAGGTCGGTCAGTTTCAGCTCCGCAGGTAGAACCCCGCGTGTTACCAAGTCGGCCGGATTTTGTTTAGAAGGAACGTACGACCAGATGGCAGACGGTAGTTTCGTTTAAATAAAGGATACGCGGTTAGCGACAAACGTTCTCCAGTGGCACGGATGTTTTTTGAGCCACATAAGAACTATTTGACTGTCGGACCACAAATGAAATGGTGTATTTTTCAAAAACTCTAACCGCCGTAGATATCGCACAAGCTTAACAAGAAGTTCCGCGCCGCAGAGCTCGAGGTTCGGTATACTTTTAGTCTTTATGGGAGCCGATTTTGTTTTCGCCGCAAGAAGAGAAACACGAAAATTACCCTCACCATCATCAACGTGGAGATATACCGCAGCAGCGTACGCGCGGGAAGAGGCATCAGAGAAGCCATGGAGTTCCACGGGCTTGCGATTCGACGAGTTCAACCAGCGATCTATGGACAGTGTAGGGAGATCGACTAGCGCATTGCAATAATCAAGCCATCGACCAGCGAACTCCGTAGGTAGGGGCTTGTCCCAGCCGCACTTCGCAATCCACAAATCCTGCATTAATATCTTTGCTATCACCGTCGTTGGGATGAGTCAGCCTAACGGGTCAAAAAGGCTCGCGATTTCGGAAAAAATTAATCTTTTTGTTAATACGCCCTTATTCGCCTGAGATTTTACCATCGCAAAATCAAATTTGTCCGATGCAGGGTTCCACTGTACCCCAAGAGTTTTTATAGCGCGGTCGAACTCTATACACTTAATGGGACCATTATCATGCTGTAACGACGTAGAAGGAATCAGTTGGATATGATTAGCGGCCCATTTATCCAAGGAAATACCCGCGCCTGCAAGAATAACAATTAATTCGTTTCGCTTGCGCATAGTTATAGACAGCTCATCGGCACCGGTAAACGTGTCATCCGCGTAGGTATTTGATTCGAGACAACGCGCTTCGAAAGGACATTGAGATCGTTCGTCTATTGCGAATTGTAACAGAGTCCTGATCGCGAGAAAGGGTGCGCACGTCGTTCCGTAAGTCACCGTCGTCAGGCGATAGTCTATGGGTTCAGATGGAGGCCATAATATGCGTAGCAGATCCTTATCTTTGGTACGACGCGAATCTGCCTAAACATTTGCACTATGGCAGCCGTAAAGACATAGCGATAGCGACACCAATTCAAAAGGATCAACGCGAGATCCCTTTGAAGGGCAGGTCCCGACATCAGAAAATCGTTCAAGCAGTATTGATCGCGCGTTCGACGGGAAGCATCGAATACAACCCAAAGTTTCCTTGACTCAGTGCACCCTTGAATCACCGGATGATGAGGTAAATATCACGCGCGCGGGTTTTTTATTTCTGATGGCGGAACTAGCTCCATATGGCCGAGCTGGATATACGTATCCATAAAATCTCCGTATTCGCGCTCGAAATGCTAGTCACGTGCGAATCTTTTCTTTAAATGCCTAAGCGAGCCTAATGCTATCTGACGTGTTTCCAAAGCTACGGTCGGTAATTCTGATTTTAGTGGAAGATGTACGACGAAACGACCATCTTTGTCACGCGTGTAAGTCTCGGCGAAAAGCTTCTCACACGCCTGATGAGATTTTATGTGAGCGCCCGCATTCGGTATTTCCTCGATCGTCCGGAACCCTTCTATTACTGCGTCTAAGTCGCCCGCGGCGTGGAATCGTGATGCTTCTACTGAAGTTTTATAATTGGCAGTCGACAATGACAGCGAACTTTTTTGTGTATGGTCTGAG
Source organism: Sycobia sp. Sy_11 (assembly GCA_018907035.1). Taxonomy (NCBI): domain Eukaryota; kingdom Metazoa; phylum Arthropoda; class Insecta; order Hymenoptera; family Epichrysomallidae; genus Sycobia; species Sycobia sp. Sy_11. The sequence continues at coordinate 1,772,918 of JACCIC010000020.1, forward strand.
AGCACCCATCCAAGAGCCATGTTTTGAGCGACAAGTAAAGTAGGAGGAAAGTCTTAAGGCCTGGGCAAAGCAACTGCCCGTAAACATCTGCGCCAAGTATTATATCGATGCGATCGGAGCGATAAAATTGTGGATCCGCGGTCCCTAAAGTGGGTGAGATTAAGCTCAGTTAAGTTCCGAGCAGGTAATGCTTCTATCAATCGCGGTAGAACCAAGGCGTGTACTTCAAGTTCGAAGCTTGAATCAATACGCGATCGTAGGCTAAATCGCGTCGATGATTGTACGACTCCTGCATGGCAACCCGCAACCCCGGTTACACGTGTATGTGTGCGTTCTCTCTCAAGTCCGAGAAGTTGAACGAAAGAATAAGATACGAAGGTCGCTTCGGAACCTTGATCTAGCAGTACTCGTGCGCGCGTCTGCTTACCGTGGGGCCCTACCACGAATATTTGCGCCGTTGCCAACAGAATTGGATACATGAGGCTCGCGGTGTCAGTATTACACGAATAAGAAGAAAGTCCTACTCCAACGGTCATTTGTGCCACGTGTGAATTTACGAGCGTAGGAGACGCGATCACATTAACTGAAGGCCCCTCCTTAGTATCCCCGCTGGTCTGAGCTTGTCTTTTATTAAAGTGCAGCAACAATTGATGTTTCTGGCGACAGGTTTTGCAGCGCCTTTTCGATTGACATGCTGGATATTGTGTGCGTCTCTCCAAGAATGCTGCAAGCTCAACAAACTTAGGCATCCGTGAAAAATAATTCCCCGTATTATTTTGCGTGCCGGCAGCTACTTGATCCTTCGCGCTGAACTCGGCTTCCCATAATTTACGCGATTCCGTGTCTAAGCGCACTTCTAATAAATGTATAAGCCACAGATTATAATGAGTAACCGGGGCTCCTAAATTTGCGAGTGCGCGTACGATTCGCTGAGCGCTGTCAGTAAAGGCACGTAACTCGAAAGCTGATTCTTTTTTCAAGAACGGTATTTCTAAAATGAATCAGCCAATTGATTAAGGGTTAAACGCGGGTTATGGAATCTATCAGTAAGTATTCTCCAAGTGGACGCGTAGTTCACTCCGAGGATCGGGACATCCTTGACTAATTCCGCTGCGGCACCGCTCAAATACGATTTAAGATACTGGAGCTTCGTTGTATCTGATAAGCGCAGACCGTTATGCACTAGCGATGTCAAAATATCCGCGAAGCTGTCCCAATCTTCGTATTTTCCGGAGAAACTGGGTAAGTCGAGTCGCGGTAATTTTGCAGGCCGATCCGCCTCTTCATCAATTTCACGATCGCGCTGTCGGCCACTAGCTTCTGCGTTGCCCGAAGCGCTAGCTAACGCGAGCGTTAGCCAGTCGATGGTGTCCTCATATATTTGCTGCATAGCGTCGTATTTATTTTCAATGCAATACGCATGACGTTCCGAATCCGAGCGCAAACAAATTTCATCGTGAGATTTGCGTATATCCGACCACCGTTCATTCACGGTATCGATGCGAGTTGTCACGATTGTTTTGTTAAAAGAGCTAGGCGAACGATCTCGCATCCGTAAGGCGATCGCGGCGATTTCAGTGATTCGAAGCTGTTGAAGCGTAGCGAGTTTCGTTATCGAAACTGGTGCCATCGTGAGAGGACCGAGACGGAAACGCAATATATTTCACCGAACACAAAGAAATGAATTGGAATAATAGAACACTAGCGCAGTTGGACCTGACACTTGCGCGTATAAATTTGCACGGTTTAAATTACTAGTAAATACCACATACAAGACAAATAAAGTACAAAGCCTAATAAAACGCAGCTAATTAAAAGCGGTTACTGAGTCTTTCATATTTGTATATTCACACTTCCTCACTCGGGGCACCAATGTTTCTAAATATTAAAAGAATAGCATAATGAAGGAAAAAATATTATATCAATAATGAGACTTAAAATGACTTAACATGAATCTAAAATCATGACATTAAATAAAGTATTAAATGTAATTAATATCTATAAATAAATATAGATATTAATTACATAAATAATCAAGGTGAGCAGAATATAAGATGCGAGGTATACAAATATGAAAACTCAGAAAATGAAATTAAAATAATATATTATTAAAATAACCTATAATTAAAGGCATAAAAAACCTCCATGCTTACATGGAGGAAAAAGTCACAACTAACACAAACATTTCAAAATTACGCAATATCTAATAAGTTATTCTTACAATCGAAGAAAACGCACGATTAACATTAACTTTATAAGTATAGAACAATTACTGGAGAAGGAAGATGTGGCCGAGAACTAGGCGCACGCAGTTCCGATGCCTCGGAGACGGGAACAGCCCTCACTGCGTCATCGCCGGGGTGCCGAATAGAGGCTGCGGATTTGACCAACACCTCAGACGACGTTTTGTCCTCTGCTAGTGGACCGGATTATTGGTTACTTGCCCTTTATTCGTAGAGTCCGATTATCGAAAAGAAAATATCGCACGTCACACAGACCCACCCAAACACACAAAATGAAGCTGTGTCGCAGTAGCGATTGCCGATACACGCGCGAAGATCTAAACACGATGAAGAGTGCAACAAAACTTCCTTGCGCGTAAAGTTCGTTGGAAAAGCGTGGGAAGTACGGGTCGCATTTCCCCACTCCTCTCCCTTTAGAGCCGAGCTCAGCCGCTTCGAACCCAGATGGTGATGCGGTCCAACCAGCGCCGAAGCGGTTACCTGCGCCAAATAAGGAGGCATTTGGGGATTTCCCAGATGCTCGGGAAAGAGGTCCAAACGCATGACTCATGCGGACATACATCTAGACACCTATGTATACATACAAAAATGTACATACATATACATATATATATATATATATATATATATATACACATATATACTTACATATATAAACATAGCTACATACACATACATCTCCATGTATTCGATAATTTGCACCTAGGAAGAAGCACAGAAGGCGCGAACAACGCGATTACACCATACAATTTAATAAAATTAGCACTAGATCATATATAACTGAAATGTCTTAGAACTTGTTTGTTTCTCTCATAGCGAAGAGAGGTATTTTTACACCGATACATTGTTCATATCATTTCCTTACAGATAAGCAGAAAATTTTCAGGTCAGTACTTCAAGTTCTGTTCAGTCCTTGGAAGATGAGAGACTGTATGAAGAGCAAGTTAACGTTAGATAACAGATGACTATTATATAATATTTGTTAATGCAGGAAAGTATTCTAAAATATTTGTAAGTCTTGGAATGCACTGTAATACGAAGTATTAAAAACACACTCACCTTCTCAGTTTATTTAGGACTGCAATGAACATAAATTGTAGCACCATCACGCATACAAATAGTGAGAATAATTTCTGAAGATTTATGAGCCTTTAGAAGACAATTATCGAGAAAATTCTCTATTGATACGTGATTTTTGAAAGATACGTGGTAGGAATAGTTTAAAAAATTGATTGGTATTCATTCTCTTCAAATCTAAGCAAGTGGGTGAAACAACGTGAAGAATTCGAGGATAGAGAACATATTAAAAGGAAAAGCATTCGTTTGGAGAGCGTCTAGTATGAGAAAATTATCGGGGATGGTTTATATTACTACCAACAACGGTACAAAATCTCTTCAACTATTAACTTTGACTGATGACGAATGTGAGGTATAAGGTTTAACTGTTAGATACGCCTAACTGATAACACTTTTCCACACTAATGAGGTGATACTGGCTTTAGAAATTTGAGCTTGAAAGTACACTGCAGTATTACGAGTAACACATGTAATTACGTTGTGAAAATTTTTGTAGAAATTTGGTCGTGTTGTTAATCGAATCTCTTAAATTTACTCCAAGCTCTTTTTATTGCTTGGATTAATCAATAGTTTCAAGAAAAAAATCAAGGTGAATACTTTTTATACGAAATTACAATTTTATAAGGTATATGATAATCAAAAAGGTATGTGATTGTTGATAAAAAAGGTAGATTTTTCTATCGAAAATGTGCGTTGTGGCGAATGTATTAAATATTTTTTGACGAGTTTATTGAATTTGCAAATTGGAATTTGCACTTATATACTCTGAGTTGTCTAATTGAAATGTCGCTATAAGGCCTTGGAAGATATGACTCACAATTTTACATAAGAAACATTTTATCCTTTCATTTACATTCTGACAGACACGCGCGCGCGCATACACACACGCACAGACAGACAGACAGTAAGTAATATCTTCATGATCGATTTTCAAAAATTTACGTAATTTTTCAGACTAGAGAGAATTAGTTCACATTTGTCTTCGTAAACTTAGCACATCATTCAATCTATTCTTATTTATAATTGGTCTCAAATTTGTTATAGGAAAGACACATTCAAGCTTTAGGGCATCAAATTCATTTTCTATTATCTAGTGGAGAAACAAAAGGGCGACATTCGAAATAATTACTATTTTCAACTTTACAACCAAAACTAGAATGGGAATATCATGTCGATTAATTTTTATATACTTATATTTTTCCATGATTTCATCTGCTAATTCTTTAATTTTTAAGTATAGATTCACCTGATTGTTCGAATATATATGACATTTTTCGATTCGACAGTTTCGTCTATTGCACACGTATATTCTGTCAAGTTTACTCCTTCTATAGGCACAGTCTAAAATGAAATCCGGTGTTATTTTGAAAAATTGATCCTTTTGAAATTTGCATACTTAACACTTTTATGATTTGAATCTTATGATCTATCACTGTCATTTTGATTATTAGTACTAATAATTATATATCTTGGTTCACGAGTAGAAAATGGACTTTTGATTAAAAAAACTATTTTATTGAGATATTAAGTAACTACTATAGAAAATTAAGAGAGTAAATGCGTGAAAATTGTTTAAGGCAACTGCTCGATCTCATTAGACCTTAAGCGTGACCATATTTAGAATCAAGACAATGCGGGAGACTCCCCAACCTGTTTTGTAGACTACCGTACCAGGTATACGATGTTTGTATGCCTAGACTAAGCGCGTGACCAACCCCCCCGCTAAATTTTTTACTTTCAATAAATAACTTGTCACATCTCTCTACCTTCAGCTACCCAATCAGCGCAACGTTAAATTTCTATAGGCCGACTGAAATATCGATTATATAGCTACATGTAAATGCAAACGGAACGGATCGAGGAGTTGTGTTATAACTGTCGCTTGAGAGCTTCCTCTGCAGAAGTTGTTTAAATTAAATCTTTAATAAATCAAATCAAACCCATCAATGGTTTATTATCTTGTGTAATCGTATCCTGAATTTACTATCCGAATCTAATAAATAACTGAATCTAACTAAATACACTCCTTACAAATTCTAATAGCAACGAACCCCTTGTAAATGAAGAATATTGGTAACTACACGGCATTAGAAAGCATTTTTAAAATTATTTTTACTTTACAGAGGCTCATAAGTAAATGTCAAGTTAATTTAATCTACTGAACTTCAATAAAAATTTTGAGAGCATTACTTTGCAAGGTCAATGGCTTGTAAATGTCTTTTCTATATCTATAACATAAGTTAAGTCACTGCATATTCAAAGTGCTCCAATTTTAGCATACAATATTTTCTTAGTCCATAGTCAATTAAAAAAATTTATCAATTCAAAAATTTATGAAAAATTGCGCTATGATTAGAAATTATATCAAATGAGCTAATAAAAAGATTGGGTAGAAAATTTCCTAATTTCGAAATTGAATTTGATAAAATACAAAAACAGCCTTAAACTCAGTCAACTACCACTGAAGAGAGTTATCACCATGATGGTTTAATATAGTTGCCGTAAGGGTGATACCTAATAGACAGACACTCGTAGTTACAATGCAGCAGAATCACCAGTCAAAAGCTGAGCGAAGCAAAATACTTCTGAGTATACCTCATGCACTAGTAATACGAAAGAAATAGGGAGAGAAAGAGAGAATTAGAATTAAAATTTTATTTATTAAAGCCTAAGGACTCGTGGTCCTTCAGAGAGAGAGAGAGAGAGAGAGAAACGAAAAGAGAAAATATTGGCAAGATGTGGAAAACGCCTAAAAGTTAAGATTTGAAAGTTTGCAGACCGACGTTGATTATTAACAGAGCTGCTAGGACATGCGGCAGTAAAATGCATATCTAACATTTATTTTTACTTGGTACTTTTATTGTTTTCTTATCTTCCGCATTGCCGTAGAGATTCATCTGGATTGTATGCACATAAGTCGCGGTTGTGCAATGTGCACAGTATTGTGATCTTTCCTAATTGATATCTTATATTTATTTTTTATTTTCTTTCAATTTTTTTAGTAAATTATTTTCTACGATAATTGTTATTGATATTTAGAATCAAATGGGAATTGCATTATTATTTTCATTCATTGATAAAATATTTCATTCGAATAGATCAAATAGTTTACTTATAATGGCTAAGCTGACATAAATATGAGAACAGTATTAGATGGTTAATAATATTCGAAGTTAACTCATGGTAGTAATCACTACTACAACTAAAGGTATCATGGATTTGTTTTAGTAAAGCAAATATATTCGGAGGTCTTTCGTTTCTGTGACCCCTTAAAAAATTAGTTGCATTTGTCTGACCAATATATGATTATGAAAATTCTCAAAAGTATTGAATTTTATCTGAGTCAATTTTATACCACTATCACCAGGTACAATGTACTTTCTATAATTTTTCTATTATTTTCTCACTTTTTACTGCATAGAAGTACTACAGGGCTCCAACAAAAGCAGCCTACACAAACGATATGTCAAGACATAATAAAGAATGGATATAGTTCAAATATGACAGATATTACTCTTTCAAATTCGTTATTATACATACACTAGCATCCTTCGTCTAGGCTTAACCCCAGCTTAATAAGTGACCCACTAGTCCAATGTACAATTGTCTCTCTGCAAAAATTCAGATCTTAAATTTATTCCAATATGCTTAAATACCTGCCCTTATGCTTTATTAATTGTGATAGCAAAAGAAAGTTTTATTGGAAACTGTAGGCTTTTAAATTGAAACGGTATATTTGTTTGGGTCATTGGGCTTCGGCATATAAGAGAGTGTTTCCTGCAACTGGGCCAGTTAACATAACCGCTTGAATAACATAATTCAGCACATTTTTTGCTTGTAGTCTCCTCCCGTTACATAGTCTTGGAAGGTTAAGCTTACGAAGAAAAATAATAGGAATTCCTAATTTAACACGGAGATCATATGATGGAAACCCTGCAGGATTTAAAGAATATTTAAATTTACAAAACTCTGTTGGAAAATGGCTAGCATTTTCAGCATTAATAATGATTTTAATGAATGTGGACTTCTTAACTGTATCGAGAACTTTTAACGTGAACAAATACTCCTTAGCTGTACCGACAACTGTTTCAACATTATTTTATAAAAAATGAACGATTATTTTTTATAAAATTATCATCTAGCAATTTCGATGACCAAAAAATGGTTGCACCATTTCGTTGTTTGGAAGTGTAGAAGGAAGTTTGGAAGTCAAGAAGGACTTCAACAGCTTCCAAGCACAATATCGGTAAGCTAAAACAATTTCTCCAAGTCTATAGTTCGATATGCTTATAAGCAAGTAAAACAAGTGTATTTAACAGTAGTCTAAAAGAACTCTAAAAAATCGCGCGTGAGCTCGGAAGTATGCCTTACTTATAGTTATCAATGTACAAACTTGATTTCGGGTAGCAAACAAAGGCATAAAAGATCAGTTCTTGTCCGCAGTATTAGAATATATATTGACGCTTTGTGGTCTGTTTCAGTAAAGCAATACTAAATAACAATTCCTAAGCATAAAAGGCTTGAAAATTACTTTTATAATATAAATGGCGCAAATATACCGCCCACTTCGAAAGAATAATTTCGTACAATACTCAGAACTAAATTACGAACATCACTTTACAACTGGTATTCAGAAGTAACAAAATCTCCTGGGTCGAAAGCCTGATACACTTCTGACAAAATAGAACGCTTTGTGGTGGATGGAGCTGCGAAGGGCAATTGAACTTGATAGTGAAATAATTTTATGTGAATACGTGACTAAATTAGCTAATTTTTCTGTGTTTGCATTCCCTTTTAAGACCCAGCTAAAAACAGACGACAGTGTCACTGAACCAGTATATGGAGATAAACAGATGAGGTCATGAAGCAATCTACCGTACTTGATTGTCCACAGTATGGATCAGCTAAGTGCAGTCAATGGATGTGGTCCCAATGTCCGAAAACGATTTTGTCTTTATTTTATCAGCACCCACGAGAAACTACCGCTCGCTTTCCTTGCACACAAGGCGCGAGGAAAATTAATCACGCTAATAGTGTTTCGATAGACATATCACATGGCAATGTGGGAATATCTAAGACCTTCCATGTACAGGGCGTAGATCTGACCGCGGTCTTTGTATTCTCTATAGATTTCGACTCTACTGAATCACAAATTTATTTTTCTAAGAACTCCTCAAAACACTCGCGATTGATTAGGATGGACGAGAATATATATCATCGATCAAATTAGTATAATAAAAAAGATTTTGGCAAATAAGCTATGATCACATACGTGCACGAACTTTATAATAATCGTAATTTACTAATTTTCCCCAAAATATCTCCTCTCTATATCTTTCTCTCACTCTTTTCCCTCCTTTTTCTTAATTTCCGAAGTTTGTATTCACATATATAAATTCTGGAATTACATGTCGAGTAACGTTACTTGTATGTGTTATAATATATATACTAGCATCTCTCGTCTCGGCTTCGCCCGAGATAATAACTTAATCAATTTCATAAATAATTCAATCTTATCTAAGTAAAAAGTATTCTATATATAAAAATGTATATTACTGTAAATAATTAACCGTAATTTACCTATCGTCGCTTCTGTATAAAAAGCTGCTGCAAAGAAACGTCCACTTCAAAACGCTAATATTTCGCCGACCATTGATACAATATATATATATATATATATATATATATGTGTGTGTGTGTGTGTGTGTGTGTGTGTGCATATTACAGACTTCTACGGGGAAAATTTAACTTTTGAGTTTGGGTAGTAGAAAAAGATTTCAGAGACGACTGCTACGAAGAGTATCTTGTTCGGACTATAAGAAATGTTTCGGGACAACTGCTATAGAGAGTTTTGTGTTGAGGAGTTCGAATACAATGTCCAGGTATCCCGGAACTACTCTTACTGGCAGTGTGCATGTTCGAATTATAGAATACGAATCTCTTCATAAAAGTCGTACTGACATACCTGGACATTGTTTCCCATCAACTATACACGGCACTCCCCGTAGAAGTCGTTCCAAATTATCTGGAAATCGCATTCTATCATGCGAAAACGAAACTCCCCGTAGAAGTTGACCCAATATACCTGAACTTCATTTACTATCCACTAAACACGAAACGCCCCGTAGAAGTTGTCGCAACATATCTGAACATCGTTTTCTACCATCCGAACACGAAATTCCCCGTAGAAGTCGATTCCAAATCATCTGGAAATCGCATTCTATCATCCGAACACGAAACTCCCCGTAGAAGTTGTCCCGACATACCTAAACATCTTTTCCTACTATTTAAAGATGCTAGTCCCAGTAGAAGTCGTCCTGAGAAAGCTAGCATAGCTTCCTAACGACTAAAGAAAATACTCCCCGTAGAAGTCCTTCGGAAAGATCTAGATATGATATTTTACTTACCAACACGAATCCTTCCATAGAAGTTGATTTCCTGCTATCTGGACGTCGTTTTCTACCAACTAAATACAATCTTCATTGTAGAAATCTCTCAGAGATACCTGGACATCGCATTCTATCATATCATCATATCATATCATATCATACTTCATATCATATCATATCATATCATATCATATCATACTAATTTATAAAGACAAACCGTGTTTTTGTTTGTACGCGATGACCGAAAAAACTACTGAACCGATTGTTCTGAAATTTGACATATAGATTCTATATTATTTTGGGAAAAACGTAGGCTTTTTTTCTTGAAAATCATTTTACTTTTAACAATAAATTAAGATAACAGTTGTAGTGGTTAGTTTCACCAGTGACCACTAGGTGGCGTCTTGAATCACGAACATTGGCTCAATGTAGTCGGCTTAAAGTATTAATACTAGGCCAGCTCAAATGAATGTTCATATCCAACTTTGGGATTCGTATCATAAAGAAGGTGTGACGTTAATCGATATTATCTTCTTTGTTCTTTAGATTAATCTGACACTACTCTCACACCTTATGGATATCATTTAATTTTTGTGAATGTTATTTTTTCTTACGTGGGAAAATCTCTCTCTCTCTCTCTCCTCTCTCTCTATCATTCTTTCTCCTTCTCTTATAAAATGGTTCTGTATGCTAAATCATACTGAATATAGTTTGTGACGACAAATTATATTTTTATTTTTATACATTCTATTAATTTTAGAATTGTGACAAGTGACTATGTTTTTTTTAGTTCAAACAAAAGAAATGATGGCAAAATAGAGTTCTTTACCAACACCTCGAAATTATGTATATATAAATAAAATATATGGTCTATCGCCTATTTAATAAATCGCCTATTGAAAATATATCGCCTATTTAAAAAATATGCTATGCACATACCAACATTTTGCTTGAATTTCAGTTAACATCACTACGAAAATATTCACGGTATTTAATTGAAAAAACGGAAATATAAAAAGTATATATATATATATATATATATATATATATATTATATTGTATGTATATTATATTGTACATGTTATATATACATATTTTAAATACGGTTACTACTGAGTAATATTGTATTGGCGTGTACGGGCGGTTGATTACGATATTTCGTTGCCTCAAAACGAATTCTATACGCAGTTGTGTGTTCGGATGATAGAATGCGATGTCCAGGTGTCTCTGGACGATTTCTGCGGGGAATATTGTAGTTGGTTGATGGAAAACAACGCCCAGGTATGAGGAAATCAACTTCTATCGGAAGAAACGTGTGCCGACTGTAAAATACGATATCTAGGTCTTTCCGAACGACTTCTACGAGGAGTATTGTGTTTAGTCGTTAGGAAGTGATGCTAGCTTTCTCGGGCCGACTTCTACTGGGACTATCGTGTTTATTTGGTAGGAAACGATGTTTAGGTATGTCGGAACAACATCTAATGGGAGTTCAGGTTCGGATGATAGAATGCGATTTGCAGATGTTTTGTAACGACTTCTACGGGCAATTTTATATTCGGACGTTAGGAGATGATGTCCAGGTATGACGGGACGATGTCTACGGGGAGTATCGAGTTTAGTTGATAGTAAACGAAGTTCAGGTATATTGGGTCAACTTCTAGGGGGAGTTTCGTTTTCGCATGATAGAATGCGATTTCCAGACGATTTGGAACGACTTCTACCGGAAGTGTCATGTATAGTTGGTGGGAAACGATGTCCAGGTATGTCATTACGACTTCTATGAAGAGATCATTCGAACACGCACACTCCCAGTAAGAGTCGTCCCGAGATATTTCCTATAGTTCGAACATGATGCTCTCTCTAAACTTCATCTCGAGGCACTTGCACATTTTCTTTCTACCGCTCGAACTCGAAAGTATAATTTTCTCCATTGAAGCCGTACTTAATATGCATATCTATATATTGTATAAAATGGTCGGTAAAATATCAACTTTTTGAAGTGGAGGCTACATTGAAACAGCTTTTTATACAGATGCGACAATAGGTAAATTACGGTTAATTATTTATAGAAACATAGATTTTTATATATAGAGTATATATAAAAATATTAAAATATGTATATATAATATGTACAATATATTATACATACTATATATATACATACATACATATCTCGTATATTTCTGTTTTTTCAATGAAATACCGTGAATATCTTTGTAGTGATGCCAACTGAAATTCAAGCAAAATGTTGGTATGCGAATAGCATATTTTTTAAGCAGACGATGGATATTGCTTTTTTTGCAGAATTGACGATATATTTTATTTATACATACACAGTTTCGAAGTTGTTGGTAAAAAACTCTATTTTGCCATCATTTCTTTTGTTCAAACTAAAAAAAATTTATAGAAATAAAAATATAATTTGTCGTCACAAACTATATTCAGTATGATTTGGCATATAGAACCATTTTATAAGAGAAGGAGAAAGACAGAGAGAGAGAGAGAGAGAGAGAGAGAGAGAGAGAGAGAGAGAGAGAGAGAGAGAGAGAGAGAGTGTTTACGGAAATTCCCAGAACGTCGTGGTATTAAATATAAATTTTATTATTTTATCATGTTTCTTAAGGACTTAAGGGAAATTTCTTATATTAGCATCTGTTAGCCTTTGTATATTGTTCGGGGCTTTCCCTTGTCCCTCATAAATAAAAACTTCAAGAATTGGGGACCTGCAATTAAGTATAGATGTACTGCAAGTATAAGCCGACCCAGGCCTTGCAGTTTCAAGTGGCTTACGCGTCATAAACATCCGGGCCCTATCATAAACTGTTCGGGCGCTCACCAACTCGCCAGCCAACTCCAAACTATGCTTGCGACAAATTTTTATTTATTGAAATAAAACAAATATTTATTTTATTGAAATTTCGGATTATCCCTTCCACCTCCAATTTCCGATAGCCCGCCAAAAAACGCCCAACAAGCCAGTCTCTTCTCAGCGTCGGTACCGTCAACTGCTGACTGAAGGTAAAATCAGGCACACTCCTGATTCAAGTATTCGGAAATAATTTTAATATGTCACCTTTCTCGTTGTATTATAACTAATTATATTATGAATGTAATCTTGTTAAATAAAATTGGAATTATTTGTTACTTCAGCACAGCGTGTTTTGTTTTCTACTTGAGAAACCACCATACGCAAACATTGGTCCTTAGTGCCGGATATACTGATCTAGTGAACGTGAAACTGTGAATTTTCAATCAACCTCGGCATTTCAGTAACACATTATGAAATGTTGTAATGGAACTTATTGATAGTTATAGTGAGAAGGTGAATAATAATTCGAACTGTATTTTGAACTTGTACTCTGGACTGGATTGTGTGCTTTCTTTAATAAGAAAAATCGTCAGCATGAATGTGAAACGAAGCGACGTCTCAGAACGTAGCTTCTAAGCAACATTAGCACATATCGAGAAAGCTGTCAACTACAAACGGCGTATCATTTCATGCGCCTGAACCTCAAACCTGAGCGGTTTTTTCTTACATCAACTACAAGGGTAAGTCCCCAATATTATTCCGTATATTCCTCTATATTAAGTTTACTTCAATTTGCACACATCTCCTGTTTACATAAATTATGAAAAATTTAAAGGGAAAAAGGGCCGTAATAAAGGGGGCTTTAACTCGGTTTATAAATCGTGTACCTGACGAGGACACAAACGTAGATACAGGGGTATTGGAAATCTTTTTGGAAAAAATGCGCCACTATATGAAAGGTTCGATGAGGTTCAATCGGAAATTGAGGCCATTCTTAGCCAAGACCCGACACAGGAGGCTGAAATGGCGCTTCAGGCTGTAGAGTTTTGAAATGTCCTGTTATGAAGCAATCGCTAAATTGCGTAAAATCATTTCTCAAGGGAAAAATCGAAGCGGAAATCCCTTAGGATCCTTCATGAATGCATATATTAGTCAAAATAATAGTAATTATCAAATAAAAGGTGTAAATTTGCCGAAAATTTCATTGCCGACCTTTGATGGATCGTACGGTACATGGGTAAAGTTTCGTGACACATTTGAGTCCATTATACATACGAATGCAGCTTTAAGTGAAATTCAAAAATTCCATTACCTTAACTCGGCCATAAAAGGAGAAGCGGCCGGGGCAATAGATGCTTTTTTGCAATTAAAGGAGAAAACTGAGCATTGGGATACTTTGATAATATATCTTTTTTCGAAAAAATTGAGCAATAACTTAAAGGCCAAATGGGAAAAGGAACGTGCAGGACTTCAAGGTATAGTCATGCTTAAAAATCTAATGGATTTCCTTGAGAAGCAATGCAAGATTTTGCGAAGTACCGGAGCAGATAAGAACACGCTAAATGAAGGAAGGTTTTATAAAGCTAATGCTAAGTCATCTCAACCGAAGACACTTACTCCAGCAAGGTCACTCACCGTAATGGCAAAGACTTGTGCTTATTGCCAAGGATCACACGCTTTATACGCATGCGATACCTTTAAGAATCTATCAGTTCCGGAGCGCATAAAAAAGGTAGCAGATTTAAAGATATGTTATAACTGCCTATCAGGCGGACATCGAAATAAGGACTGCAAGTACGGACCTTGCCGCAAGTGCGGTAATAAGCACAACTCCTTACTGCACCTTAAATCAAACGATCGAGATGGATTTACTCCAGTTGAAATAATTTCTTCGAAAGTACAGACCGCATCCACTGGCGCTTCTAAAAATACGCAGCCTCAAAGCAAAGCGGAGGAAGGTTGAGGAAGCAGGCAGCAAATGGATGGAAGTACAACGAGCAAACAAAGCTTTTGTGGACGTACCATACAGAATAATGCACAATACGTACTACTAGCTACGGCAACCGTTTATATTTATGATAAGTTCGGTGTACCTAATGAATGCCGCGCACTCTTGGATTCGGCCTCGCAGCCACACATTATGACTGCACAGCTGCATAGGCGCTTAGGACTTCAGCGCATAAAAACTGCGATTGAACTTTCCGGCATAGAACAAGGCACGCAGATCGTAGCATATCATACTACGGTGCAAATAAAATCTCGAGTTACAGAATTTTCAGCTAAACTTACCTGTATTATATTAAATAAAATGGTAGACAATTTGCCTTCTGCTTCTCTGCAAATGAGTAACATTAAAATTCCGAATAACATAGAGCTCGCAGATCCAAAGTTTCATGAATCAAGAACTATAGATTTACTGATCGGCAGTGCGCTCGTTTATGATCTTTTGTGCGTGGGGAAAATTAAACTTCAGGAGCCAGGTAGATTAACCTTGTAGAAGACGTTACTCGGTTGGGTCATCGCAGGTAGCATGAACCTCCCCCCACAGCCCATGCAAAGAGCGATATGCTCTATAGTTCATGAAAATAATTTAAATGAACAGCTAGAAGGATTCTGGGACATCGAGCACTGCTTTTACGAAAAAGATTCTAAATCAGATAATAAAGCCGACCTTTGCGAACTGCATTTCGAAGCAACGACGATGCAAGATGAGAGTGGACGCTTTATCGTAGAACTTCTCTTAAAGGATAATTACGTACAGCTTGGAAAATCTAGAGATACGGCTTATAAGCGACTAATGTCAATAGAAAGAAAACTTTCAAAAAACCCCGATCTCAAGTCGCAGTATGTGAATTTTGTGCAGGAATATGAGAGCTTAGGGCATATGAGTGAAATATTGCCTAACAATAACATTGACGCAGTACCTCATTTTTATTTGCCACATCACCCGGTCTTCAAGGAGTCTAGTACAACGACAAAGCTTCGAGTGGTATTCGATGGCTCTGCTAAAACTACCTCAGGACTCTCCTTAAATGATGTGCAGCATGTTGGACCGACGGTACAGGACGAGTTATTTTCAATTGTTTTGAGATTTAGGCAACATAATTACGTACTCTCGGCCGATATAAAACAAATGTATCGTCAAATTAATATTGCACCGAAACAACGAGCATTGCAGCGTATTCTTTGGCGTGCTGACCCATTTTTACATGTCAAAACTTACAAGCTTATTACTATAACGTATGGTACCGCGGCGGCATCGTTTTTGACTACTCGTTGTCTGCAGGAAATAGGAAGGCGATGCGCAGAGCAATATCCAGGAGTTAGCATTGCAATTCTTAATGATTTTTACGTCGACGACCTGTTATCGGGCGCCGCTACCATTGAAGCAGCTGCTCAGTTGAAGGAAGAGCTCGATAATGTGCTAAAGGGGGCAGGTATGGAATTACGTAAATGGGCATCGAATGATGCGTATCTTGAGGGAAAACGGTAATATAGTTAGTACCGAAATCGCTATACAAGGCGATAGAGATCCAAAAACTCTAGGATTGCTTTGGGATCCCAATACTGATACTTTAAAGTACCGAGTAAATTTTATCGAAACTAGAGAGGTATCTAAGCGTACTATTTTAGTAATTATAGCGCAGATTTTTGACCCCCTGGGACTTTTAGGCCCTGCAATAATTAAAGCTAAAATCATATTGTAGCACCTCTGACAACTAGAGCTGGACTGGGATGAATTCTTGCCATTGGATTTACATACTTCATGGTTGGAAACATATGAGCAGCTACAGCACATTAATAAAATAGTCGTCAATAGGCACGTAATCAATAAAAATAATTTGATATTAGAGTTTCATGGATTTTGCGATGCGTCCGAGAAGGCATATGGAGCCTGCATTTATATATGTTCAATAAATAAGGACAAGACGAGAACGGTTCAATTATTATGTGCAAAATCAAGAGTTACACCTCTAAAAAAGACTACTCTCCCAAGATTGGAGCTATTGGGCGCCTCACTATTAGCTCAGCTTGCACATAAGGTTTCTCTCGCTTGTAAGATACCAAAAAATGAATGGGTTTTCTGGACGGATTCCACGGTGGCTCTTTCTTGGATACGTGCACCTTCCAGCAAATGGAAAACTTTCGTAGCCAATAGAGTCGCTGAAATTCAGCGATTAATTAATGAAAACTGGTTTCATGTTGAATCAGCACTGAATCCTTTTGATTTAATATCCAGGGGAGTTGATGCCGCAGAGTTAGCTCATACGCGCTTATGGTGGGAAGGGCCTCATTGGTTAACTCAAAAGCACAAAGACTGGCCTAACAAAGAACCGCTGAATAATGATATTCTACCCGAGCAAAGATCTGAACAAAAAACCTTTTTAATAAATCAAATCAATGAAGAAAGCATCGATAATAAAAGGCAAAGAAATGAGCCGCGTGCGGTAAATAATATATTCCACAGATATTCTTCATTTTCCCGTATTGTACGTAGCACAGCATTTATCCTTAGATTTTTAGATAACTGTAAAAATGGAAATGCATTGAAACCTAAAAATGACAATAACAAGATTTTATGTAATTCCGAACCTGTTAGTACCTTTGAAATAAAGCGCTCTAGGCTCCGACTTATAAAAATAATGCAAGCGGATGCATTCGAAAAGGAAATATCAAGATTAAGAAAGGGTAAGAATTTAATGGATGATTCGTTAAGACAATTGAATCCGTTTATTGACGAGGATGGGCTATTACTGGTTGGAGGCCGTCTCGATAATGCATACGTCCCATATGAACAAAAGCACCCATGCATTCTTGCAAAAAATCATAAACTCACTCTATTCATCATAAAATACGAACACTTGCGATTATTACACGCTGGCAATCAATCTGTACTCGCCTACCTACGAAGACTGTATTGGCCCATAGCAGGTAGTAATCAGGTAAAAAAGGTACTAAGGCAATGTTTAAAATGCTATAGAGCTCGGCCAAGCAGACCTAGTTACATAATGGGCAACCTACCTACCTCAAGGACAACACCCCAACGAGCCTTCTATAACTGCGGAGTAGACTACGCGGGCCCATTCTTTATCAAGGAGCGATCTCGATCCCGGGTGCCTTTAAAAACATACCTTTGTATTTTCGTGTGCTTCGCAACTAAAGCGGTGCACATGGAACTGGCAAGTGACTTATCAACTAATGCCTTTTTTAATTTTACTAACAGCTTTACCACAAGAGGACCTAAGAGATATCAAAACTAACTGTTTAAACAGATATCAGCACCTTCGGCAAATGATTCAACATTTTTGGCACCAGTGGCAACGAGAGTATTTGCCTCAATTACAGAAAAGAGTTAAATGGCAAAGCGCAAGCAACAATGAAGCCGTACCAGGCGCAATGGTATTAATACAAGAAGATAATACACCGCCTTTGCGGTGGCTAATTGGTCGCATCATAACATACCATGTCGGTAAAGACGGAGTGATTCGCGTGGTTACAATAAAAACCGCTCGAGGAGAGGTGAAGTGATCCGTATCAAAAATCTGTATTTTACCAATCGACAATATATCAGAGCAGACATCGGTGCCATCAGCTGAAGAAATCAAGACATTTACAAATCCTAATAATTAAATAATATAGAGATAGTTTATATATATATACTGAGGCTATTTGTAGTAACAACTTTTTATTTTATCTATTATTATTATTATATGCACGACTGGCATTACTATTCTGCTTATTCTATGTTTTTTTGATAATATTCAATTTATATAACAAACAAATATTAATGTATTATAATGCGTAACTTGTTAAAATAACGAATTAATATGTATACGTGAAAGATTGTGCTTCGGGTTGAAAGATATTCTTTCAAGGCGGTGGGCATGTTTACGGAAATTCCCAGAACGTCGTGGTATTAAATATAAATTTTATTGTTTTATCATGTTTCTTAAGGACTTAAGGGAAATTTCTTATATTAGCATCTGTTAGCCTTTGTATATTGTTCGGGGCTTTCCCTTGTCCCTCATAAATAAAAACTTCAAGAATTGGAAAACTGCACAGATGAAAAGTACAGATGTAATGCAAGTATAAGCCGACCCAGGCCTTGCAGTTTCAAGTGGCTTACGCGTCATAAACATCCGGGCCCTATCATAAACTGTTCGGGCGCTCACCAACTCGCCAGCCAACTCCAAACTATGCTTGCGACAAATATTTATTTTATTGAAATTTCTGATTATCCCTTCCACCTCCAATTTCCGATAGCCCGCCAAAAAACGCCCAACAAGCCTGTCTCTTCTCAGCGTCGATACCGTCAACTGCTGACTGAAGGTAAAATCAGGCACACTCCTGATTCAAGTATTCGGAAATAATTTTAATATTTCACCTTTCTCGTTGTATTATAACTAATTATATTATGAATGTAATCTTGTTAAATAAAACTGGAATTATTTGTTACTTCAACACAGCGTGTTTTGTTTTCTACCTAAGAAACCACCATACGCAAACAGAGAGAGATACATTTTCTCACGTAAGAGAAAATAATATTTACAAAAATCAAAAGATATCCATAAGATGTGAGAGTAGTGTCAGATTAACCTGAAGAACAAGAAAGGTAATAACGACTTACGCCACACCTTCTTTAGGATACGAATTCTAAAGTTGGATATGAACATTCGTTTTTTTTTTTTTGGTGTCGCGGGGAGAGGAAATCTTCTAAAGACACCTCTCTAAGAGAGGTAGTGTCGGATTCATGGAGCCTTTGCTCGCATGCCTACCGACTAAAATCTCTCCCCGCACGGATTCCTAGCCGGAGGTATCATTCCCTTTACCTGTTGGGATAAAATTATTAATAGAACGGTGTAGGGGGTGCGGGAGCAGAAGTGGGATGTGGATAGGGGGGAGGAATTGGTGAGTTGAGGGGCTCTGCCTTCATGGGGGCAGAAGCTTACGTACGAAAACGAAGCACGGAGTGGCCGGTGGTGACTGGTGGAGTTACGGATCGTTGTTCAGGTGGCAGGGCCTCCTGTAGCGATCCGTCGATTTAGGAAGGATACTACTCAGGGATTGGAATCCTGAGTTCGGGTGCTATTTAATTGGTTCTCTCAGACTTTTGGCGAATTTGTTCGCGTAATCGTTGAGAGCAAGAAGGTTAGTTTCCTTAAGTACTTGAGTGTTCCTTAAGTACCAAGGGGTGTTGAGGAAAGAGCGTAGCAGCCTCGTAGGTGCCTTGAAGTCGCTGAAGTCTATCTGGGGGGATGAACCCTCAGATGGTGATGACATATGTGGTAATGATCCTGATGGTGGCGGAAAAGGCTCTAGCCTGTGTTCTGGGTGACAGGGTTTTGCTATGGAAGAAAGATTTGAGCTTTAAGAAGGCTTCTAGCATTTTACTTCTGGTGAGGCGGAGATGTTTGTTCAAGGATAGGTTCCTGCCGAACGTTATTCGGAGGTATTTGACCGATTGGCTCTACGGGATGGAGAAGTCTTTGATCGTTATGTGTGGAGGGATGCAGTTTTTACTAGAGATAAAGATTGCACTGGACTTGCTCTCGTTGTGTCCACCGTGAGTACCAGTTGATGAGGTGTGGGAGAAATCTGTTTAGTCTTGAGGTGCTGTGGCAGATTATTTTAGTAACGTCTATGAGGACAGTAACGTCCCCGTAGAGTACCGTGATAATTGTATCTTGTATGGGAAGATCATGGCAGAAAAAAGTAAAAAGTAGGGGGGAGCGCGTAGCCCTTGAGAGATGCCGGCTGAAATGGCCTTTGGAGCGGAAAGGGAGTTGCCTACACTAACTCGAATAAATCGGTCTAATAGGAACGCCAAATAGTGGGGGATGTCATTGACAATGAGCTTGAAGACGAGCCCGTCATGCCATACCTTGTCGCAGGCTTGCTGGACATCTAGCAGCAGCATCGTTATGTGCAGCCGTCTGTTCTTGTTGTCGGCAATGAGTTCCGTAACTCTGAGAAGTTGGTGACAGGTGCTGTGCCCTGTGCGGAACCCATGTAGACATTCAGGTATGAGGTTTTTTCTGATGATCGAGGTGGAGAGGTGTTTTTTTGGGATAACGGTTTCGGCTACTTTGCTTAGGGAGTTAAGAAGACTGATGGAACGATAGCTTGAGGGGTCATTGAGGGACTTCCCGGCGTTTTCCAGGCCTTGAGAAAGTATTGATATCTCACCATTGCGTTTACGATATTGCAGATGGATATGATGTATTCATGGATGAGGATTTTTAGTGTGTTGTTATTGATTTTGTCAGCACTAGGGACTTTCTTTTTTTGAAAACTGCGAATGATGTCGCTTATCTGTTTGGGGGAGGTAGGGGTGATGCCCCTGTTTGAAGGGATGCAGTGTTGAGCTACCTGGGTGAAATGCTCATGAAAGCGTGAGAGTTCTGGTGCGCTGGGTAGAGGTGAGCACTGATTGCTGAGAGATGATGTGAAGATCTCGGCCTTTTCTTCAGCAAGTGAGAAGGTTTGGCCATTTTTCTCGAGTGATGGAAGGCAAGGGCGACTGGCTCCTTTAGATTTTATCACCTTCCAGACGTTTTTGGGGTGAGTTTCAGCCTCAGTGATGAAATCGTTGAAGTGTTTAGCATTTAGGTCCCCGGCGATGATTGTGGGAGCCTTGTTGCTGAGAAGCAAGAAAAAATCTTTAAAGTTGTGTCGGAGTTGTGGAGGGTTATAGCATGCAATTACCCTCAAGGGATCTTGTTGAAGGGAAATTTCAATCTCTATTGTCTCGCAGATGGAGGTAGTTTTAATTCTACTGTGGTGGTGGGATTTGTGGACGAAGATTGCCACGCCCCCACCGTTAGAGTGCTCTCTGTTCTTCTTATATGTGATGTAGTTTGAAAGGAAGAGTTTGTGGGATGGGTTGAGGTGGGTCTCTGTGATGCAGACGATCCCGATGTTTTCCTCCTCCAAGTGTTAGAGGAGTTCTAGGGATCTATTTCTGCAGAGGATGCCGTTGGCGTTCCAGTTGAGGATCTTTATCTCGGGATTAGCCATTATTGGGTCGGCAAAGAGCGGCGGTAATATTCATGACGAACTGCATTATGATGTTTTGCAGTTCGGACGCAATGGGAGGCGAGTTGATTTGCAACGGTGCCGCTGATGCTGCTCTGTTGCTCACTATGCTCGCATATGTGATGTGGGTGGGGAATTGGCTGATTTTTATGAAGATTGGGTGTGATGCTCTTTTTTTGTATGAGCTGGGGTGGGGGTGTAACCGGTTTTGGGGACATTTACCGGCTTCACTTGTTTTGGGGGAGCTTGTCCTTCTTTGGGGCTTTGGGGCAGCCCCTGTTAGTTGCCCTGTGCTCTCCTTTGCAGTTGGCGTAGGTGGGGTGCACGTCTTTATTGTCTTTTAAAGGACATGACGGGGTAGCGTGACTTTTGCTGCAAAAAATGCAGGCCCATGCTGTGTGGCAGTAGTTTGCCGTGTGATTATATTTGAGGCACCGCCGGCACTGCGCCGTTTCTTTCGACTTCCTCTTTGCCTCCACTTTTGTGTTGAGGCCACCGATGATGCTTAAATCGAAGATTGACTTAGCGGCGGGTGAGAAAGGGTCTAGGTGAACGGTCACTAGCGGCCAGATTTTTTCGCCGCTACGCATTCGGTGAATGCGTCGTGGGGTGTATTTTTCGAGTTTAGTTCATTCAAGATGTCTTCGCCTTGAATGGATTCATTAATACCACGAATGACTACAATCAAGTCCCGTTCTTCGGGGAGTTGGTTGGTGGTATATTGTCTTTCAATATTTTCTAGGCGGGCCGTTAGGTGCCTGAAGTCGTCTATCATTGCCGCGTACACCTTGACCGAGTCAGAGGTGTTGACGGCCCGGCGAACGGAGATTCCGGCTTTCTCTATGGCCATCTTTAGTTTTGGCCAAATCATTATTTGGCGGATGTTGATGGGGGTGGGGGTCGAACAGCGATGGGAGATTCTTTTTCAGTGTCAGAATCGAGATCGGGGAGCGTTGGTGCGGATTTAGCAATGCGGATGCGTTTACGGCCTTGCTGTATGAACTCGGCTTCTTCGGAAATCGGAGTTGATACGGAGACGGTTATTTTGGTAGCGGGGGTGCAGAAAATTGCTGCCTCCTGAAAGAAATCCATGGCGGACGAGGAAGATGTAGAACTTCCGGTGGTGTGGCGTGATGTTGCCACCGATTGAGAGAAGCTTGAGTCTGATGTGGTGGTGGATATTATATTTTGTAGGCGGTCAATCTGATCCCAGAGGCCGATGATAATTTCTATCAGCTTTTTGGGGCGGAAGACCGTCGAGGTCGGTGGTAAGGCCGGTGTCCATGTCCACGGAATCGGACTTACGATAGAGTGGAGGAAGATGATTGATACCAGTTTGTAATTGGGGGGGGGGGGTTAAATATAGAGGGAAAGGTGGGGTGTGGGAGATTATAGCTATGAAGAAATATTTAAATATGTAAATATAAATATAAATATAGGTATGATTAAATTCTAAATAAATTTATATATGAGTTATAGAATTAGTTAAAAATGAGGTAAGTCAAATATAAATTATATAAGTTTAATTTAAGAGAGGTTAATTTGAGTCTAAAATAGATGAGAATTTAAGTTAAAATTAAAATCAAGTTTAAAGTTAAAATTGAATTAAGATTCGAATTAAAATTAAAATTAAAATTTTTGAGGTTAGTTTTAAAAAGTTTTAAGAGTTTCTTACAATCTTATAAATTATAAATTATATAAATTATAAATTACAAGTTATGTAACAGATAAATGAGAATTAAATTAAATTTAAATAAGGCGCAGCTTTTTCAGCTCACTGATGTAGATGTTCATGATCATATGATCATCATGATGTGTATGAATATACATGATGATGTATCGTGGGGGCTGGTGACAAACATTCGTTTGAACTGGCCTAGTATTAATACTTTAAGCGGACTGCTTTGAGTTGATGTTCGTGATTCAAGAGGACACGTAGTGGCCGCTGGTAAAACTGATTGTTAAAACCATTAGCTTAATTTATTGACGAAATTAAAATGATTTTCAATAAAAAACATGGCCTATGTCCTTCCCACGATAATATAGAATCTATATGTCAAATTCCAGAACAATCGGTTCATTAGTTTTGCGGTTATCGTGTACAAACAAAAACACGCTTTGTCTTTATAAATTAGTATAATATGATATGATATGATATGATATGATATGATATGATATAATATGATATATATATATATATATATATATATATATATATAATTATTCTTAATTAATCGCTTAAATAGTTCAAGAATTATAAAAATATGACTACCTAATAAGTTATAATATTACAGTTCCTTTTTATATTTGGTTGGACTGTAAGATATTAAAATGAAAAATCGAATAACTTAAAACAAATTTTTTTGTATCAAAAAAATATTTCAGTATTTTAAATAGATAAATTACTTATAATAAGTGGTTAAGTAATGGTGAATAAGTGGTTCAATGCTGGTTTAGTAATCGATAAACCATTATTTAATTTAAAAAACATTTATTTAAATCTACAAAAAAACTTTTTCAGTGGATGTAATAATAAAAAAGTATAAATTATTTCTTTGGAATAAATGTATTTTTGAGTATGCGCGTGTACGTGTTTTTATGTTCATAAATATTACATAAGTTAAATTACGTTAGATACACATTTTTATTAATAATTCGAATGTAAGATATAATTACGATTGTAAATAATATTGTCAAGTAAATGGTAGAAACCAGTATGATTTTTGGAACCTTCTCATTGAAATTATACTGAAAATTTCTGATCATGAAGATATATAGATATAGTACGTAGCGACTAGAAGCAAGTTCATATCTGTATTTTTTAAGATTCCATTCGCATCGAAACTTACAATCACGCACACTCCTTCAATATCCAATCTCATATTTCTAACCTAGTCGTAACGACTCGAAAAATTTATTTAAGACACGCGTTCAATTATCGGGTATCACATATTTCCCGTGTACATTTCCCGCTATATTTTGTTAGATGTATGTAAATAATTAACGCTTTGCGCTGTCTTACACAAAGTTTTTGGTCAATCGCTTAATAAATATCCACACCTCCAAGGTATTGTTCAATTGTAGAATGATTTACTAATAAAGCGCATAGCTTGAATCCTAGTGCAATATATACTATCAACAAGAAGAAAAATTTTTGGAATACTATATAGGATAAATTTAAGACTTTTCTTACCAAATAAATTTTTTGCATTTGTGAGTCAATTCTATAATAACTTTGGGCAAAATGTAAACGTATTCGATTTTATCGATTAGTGAGTTTCTGTACATTGAAACTTTAAATAAATTTAAATGTCGACGACAGTACATTCAATAGACCGATATGTATTCGATTCAGCTTATGAGCTTTTGAAGATAAATATAATGCATTAATTTGAATAATTATATGATTGTGGAAATTTAATAAGTACCTTAATTAAAGAGACGAAAAAAAAATAGTAGTATCTTATATTACAAATTAAGCCTGATATCTGTCATTTAGTAAAAGTTCCATCAATCAGGATTTCATTTAAATTGAACCTGGGACAGCTGATTCATTTAATAAAAAAAAATAAGATAAAAATTAAATGGCCTTCTGTCTTGATAATCGCAGAATGATGAACGACTGTTCCCCTCTCTCCACACTCAGCCCGGCACGAAGAGATCTCCGACAACATTCTTCCGGTGCTCGCACGCGTGTGCATCTTGCTACGCTCTATAATATAATCAATTCGACGCAGAAAAGTGCGCGTCGCATTCGCCACACTCTCGCGAGGCATCGCACCGACTTCTGCGCTCGTACGCGAGCTTGGGTGTTCGTATGATCGATAGTGTGGGCGCGCGCGGGCACGCCTCGAAAATTAAGCCTAGCCCCGCGGTGCATACAGATGAACCTCATTATATGGCGCCGTTCGCCATTTTCACTTGCGAAAATAATAATAATATCTGTCGCGTTTTGTACTGTCTCATCTAGCGCACAGGTTTTAATTTCATTCCGAGAACTTACGGACGACCATCAGTATAAAATGAGCTCCTGTAGATTTCTCTGATTCTGTACAAATATATCCTTATTGTTATATGTACCCAAGTCAAGTTTGAAGATAGAAAAACTTAAACTTTGTGCTTTTCATATTAACGTATATCATTATACAATCGATATTTAAGTAGGACACGATGACCAAAAATCTCATAGACCGTCACAAGCTAAATACCATAACATTAATAGTTACTTCTTCTGTAATTGCTGCTAGTTTATTAGATAGTGGCCAAACAGCATCATCTGGACTTTCAGTTATATTTGAACATATAGGTTAACCAAATTAATAATTATTTTTATCGGTTTTACAGTCTTTAGACTAATATTATGACAGTCAGACTGTCTATATTTATAATCACTTCCGTAATATCTAAAATGGATATTACTACTAAAATAATTAAACTAATACTAAACTATTAAATTACTACTAAAAAATAACCCACCACCTTAAATTTCAATTTACCCTTATCATCCGGGAGCCAGCGACATTTTTATATCATATATTTATCCTCGGCCGAAAATTAGTTTAAATGATTCGTTTCAATGTTCTCTAAAGCGTAGTAATCGTCTGCTAAGTCAATTAATCTGGATGTAGCAACGTTAGGCACCCAAACTTTGTAAAAATGTTAAATAATTGATAAAAACCAGGTTTTATGAAATAATTTTGAGTTTCAAAAAAAATTGTTCAAACAAAAGTTGTAGATTCTATTTAAATCAATTTTTTATATCATATTCGATTGCTACAAAGCTAATAATTATCGAGAAAAACGCAATTAATAAGCATTTTCAGCTACTATAATCATCCCAAGTTACAGTCGCTACGTCAGGGATCTACCCCGCTGCCCAGATCATACATGATACAAGTACTTTTTAATTTGTAATTTTGTTCATTAAATTATAGTTTCAAATCGAAAATATATCGAATATAATAAATTTATTTTCGGCAGATCTCCAAATTTTGTTTAAAATCCTTTTTAACAAACTCTCTATTGTTTCATATACTATGTGTCATGCTAAGGCAACGATTATGTACTGTTTTCTTTTAACAGCCTGAATAATTGCACGCGTGTTACTTTCGTAAGACGCGCTCACGTTGAGGTGTATTCAAATGAAATTTTAAAGCTGGAGTTTGAATTTTAATATTTTTATTGAATGAGAATGTCACTTGTTCGATGGTTCAACAAAATCTGCTTCTGGTCACTGTTGCGAACTATCACATAAGCTCTGTACAAAATATTTTACATATATTCTCGTTTTCTATTGGTTAATTGGCCTATATACATTTGTATGATGGGGTGGAGTTTAAATATAATTCGATACAACAAGAGAGTGCTGATTGGTCAAAGAAATCTTCATATTATTCTAACGAGCGGCATCTGGTATACAAATTTCAACGATGGGGAATTCCCGTCGTTAACAAATGGAGGCGGATAGAAGGTCTTTGGAGATTATACATTAAATGTAAACGGACTGATCGTTTAGTCATTAGCGCAGCTACCTGAACCTTTACCGCGCGCAGATATATCAAAGTATATTTCCTTTCTTAACAATCATTAATGTGTAAATTTCCCGTTATATACATGCTTTCTAAACATCCCGCCCGCCTTGAACTAACAAAGTTCAACATTTTTTGTTTATTTTTTATGATCTTTTCTTTGTTTTTTTTTGACATATTTAACGTATGGAGTGGTATTACATAAATGTAAATGCTATGTTCAGACATTCAATCTGTTATATACATAACTTATTTGGTATTTTTAAGGGTATATTTTATTTAATTCATCATTTATCAATTTCATATCATTCTTCAATTGATAATGGCGCAATACGGACTATACTTCTTTTATATGTACCATGGTGTGTTTTAACAGCAACAACACGAATTATACCATCATCTCCAGGAAACTTTTCGACGATTCTTCCTAGTGGCCAGTGGAGTGGTGGAAGATTATCTTCCTTTATCAGTACCATTTTTCCAATCTTAACATCATTTGTTGTCGGAGTTTACCACTTTAACCTCGTTGTTAATTTGTGAAGGTACTCCTTCGACCATCTTTTCCAGAAGTGTTGCTTCACAAACTGTATGTGTTGCCAACTAGATAGTCTATTGATGGGCACATCTGTATAATTATGATTAGGTAAATTTGTGAATGTTTCTCCTATTAGGAAATGCGCTGAAGTAAGGGCTCTTAGGTCATTGGGATCTTCGGAAAGAGAAGTCAGAGTACGTGAATTTAGGATCACTTCAATTTCGGTTGTATAAGTTGCTAATTCTTCATATGTAAAAAGTTTATTGCCTATGGTTCTATAATAATGATTTTTAAATGATCGCACTGCCGCCTCCCAAAGACTACCGAAATGCAGTGACTTAGGAGGAGAAAAATGCCAATTAATGCCTTTAGTCGATAAAAAATTCCTAAGCTTATCATTATGTTCGTTAGACTGAATTAATTTTAATATATTATGAATTTATTGCATTATCTGAAAATAAATTCAGAGCATTGCCTCGCCTAGCAAAAAATCTCCGCAAACCACCTATGAATGATTCAGTAGTTAAATCAGTTATCAACTCTATATGTACTGCCTTCGTAGAAAAAAAGACAAAAATACATATGTAAACTTTAATCTTGCCTTTATTTCTATACTTTTTCTCCTTTATGTACATTGGTCCACAATAATCAAGTCCCGAGTTAAGAAATGGGCGCGCTTGTGTTACTCTTTAACAGAGAAATCACCCATGAAGTAAGAGTATTCTTTTGGCTTTACTTTAAAACAAGTTATAAATTTTTAAATTATACCTTTAATAGCACTCTTTCCGTTTATTGGCCAATATTTAGCTCTAACCGCATTTAATGTCATTTGAGTACCACCGTGTAAATTTAATTCATATTATTCGCATAATATTAAAGTAGTCACATGATGATTCTTTGGCAAAATTACTGGATGCCTTTCTGCAAAGGATAATGTCAAATTTCTTAGCCTACCACCGACGCGGATGAGTCCGTCATCCAAAAAGGGATTAAATGCACGAATTGCACTATTTGTTTTTACTAATTTCGTATTGGTAAGATTGTTCATATCATCCTTAAAGCATTCCGCTTGTGTAAGCTTTAAAATTAACGTCAATGATTTTTTTAATTCGCTTGTCGTTAATTGACCGTCTATTTTTACTTTTCCTTTTGTACTATTATTAACAAATCTAAAAATATATGCTATTACTCTTTGCAATTTACCGATCGTCGAATATTTTTTAAGGAGTTCGTTCTTCTTTATTACCGAACTAAATACCATTACTGGTTTAAGCTCGATTAAAGGCACAGTTTCCATTATACAACGACGTTTTTTGAGCCACTCTGGGCCATTTAATCATGAAGAATTTCGAATAAATTCAGTCGGGAGCTGTCCGCGTGAGAGTACATCTGCCGCATTTTCCTGTGATAAAGTATGCTTCCATATCATCGACTTCGTTTTGTCACGTATTTCTGATATTCTGTTTGACACGAAAGTTTTCAGTAAATGTAGCTGTGTATCGATCCATTGCAGAGTAAATACGGAATCGGACCATAAATAAGTTTCATTTATTTTCTTATTTATTTCACTTGAGACCATTTTAACTAAACCCGAAAGTAATAACGCTGCGCATAGTTCGAGTTCCGGCAGAGACACGGTTTTTAGAGGCGCAATTCGATTCTTTGAACATAACAAATTAACTGAAACCTTTCCTCGTCCGTCAATTGATCGAATATAAGTACATGCCCCGAATGCCTTCTCGCTGGCATCACAAAATCCGTGCATTTCTATTCGTGCAGCGTCTGCGATCACTGTTTTTCTCTCGATTTTCATTTCGCATAGATTCGGTAATTGATTACGTATCATCTGCCATTCTCCGTGCATATTATGCAGTAATGATTCATCCCAATTTAAACTACAGTGCCATAATTTCTGTATAATCATTTTGGCAATTACGATTACCGGTCCAAGCAGTCCTATGGGATCATATAATTGTGCGATCTCCGATAATATACTTCGATTTGTAATTCTCACTTCTGAAAGCTCTGTAATTTTATATGAAATCATATCCGTTACTCTATTCTATTGTATCCCTAGTGCTTTAACTTCGATTTTGTCGTCGCAAAATAAACTAACTGTATTCAAATCATCCGGCAATGACTGAGTAACCTCCGGATGCTTCGAAACCCATTTCCTTAATGTCAATCCACCAGATTTCATTATGTTCATTAATTCATTGCGGGTTATCATTGCTCTTTGTAGATCATCACTGCCAATCATGATATCGTCAACGTAACAGACGCGCATAATCACATGCTCGCAAGAGGAGATTTCGACCTTTCATCAGGTGCTAGCTGCACTAGAACTCGCGTCGCGGTATTAGTTGATAATGTACATCTGTATCTTTTAAAATAATTTGCTTATACATTTTTTCAATGTCTGCAAGCATAACAATTTGATGCATTCGAAATCTAATAGTTATATTGAAAGAAGTATCTTGTACTACTACGCCTACTTTTAGACAATCATTTAGAGATACACCTGTACTCGTTTTTGCGGACACGTTGTAAACAATTCTAACTCTTGTGGAATTACTGGAATCCTTCATTACCGGATGATGTGGTAAGAAGCAATGATTTTTATTTATTATTGATGACTTAATTTCTAACATCTGCCCTAAATCTATGGCTTGGCGCATGTTTTTCACATAATCAGACTTAAGCTCTGTATTATGCTTTAGCCACCTCTCTAACGCATGAAATCGTTTTTCAGCCCGTTTATATGACTCGCCTAAATCTTTAATTTTTTCATTAAACGGTAATCTCACTGTATAGCGTCCCGTTACTATATCGCGTTCTGTTGTTTGCATGAAGTGTTGTTCAACTTCAAACTCCTCTTCGGATAAAAAGACCTTCTCTGGCATTTCCTCGATCTCCCAAAATTTTTCCATACTTTGTTGTATATTATTATACGACAATAAGCATCTTTTAGGTTTGATAGTTCGTGCAACATTACCTATTTTACCGGAAATGAGCCACCCTAGTCTGGTCTTTTGTAGTAACGCTTGATGTTTGTTTATTTCAATTTGCCCTACGCATAATTATTTGTAAAATATTTCTACACCTAATAATGCATCTATGCTCCGCGGTTTGAAAAACTCCGTGTGAAAAAATTTATGTTCGCTGGAATATTTAAACTTTGTTTATCGATATATTGATTTGGAAGGTAATCGCAAATACGTGGTGTTATAAGAAATTCAATATTTATTGTATAATTATTAAATTTTGAACTAACTTCTGCAAATATAGACTGCTTAATACGAGTTTCTACCTGATTTAGACCTTCCACGAGTAGGTCTATATAGTTTGTAGGCAAATCTAATAATTCTGTGAATCGTTTTGAATAATTCTGCGATTACGAAATGAGATTGTGATCCATTATCTAATGATACACGCGTTTGATACTTGCGACCGTTACTACTCTTTATATCGACTAATGCTGTTGACAATAAAATCTGTGTTGAAATCGTTACACAGTACGTTTTCGCTGCGGGTTCCGATAAAGGCGTTCGACTGTTTTCCTCTTGCACGCAATCCTTTCGCGTTTCGATATGTATTAATGTATTATGCGGTTTCCCGCATTTCTTACAACCTACCCATCTACATTTATCGCTTGTATCACTTGCATTAAGACAATTAAAGCATATTCTAGCTACCTTAACCTTCTCAATTCGATCCCGAATATCTAAATTTTTAAATTTCTCGCATGCGTATAATTTATGTGTTCCGTTACAGACAATGCAATTTAAAATCTCCTGTTGCATCGTAAACGTTTTTCTGTTTGATTCAGAAATCTACATTTTATTGGAACTATCAACAAAATTCCCATTATTTAAATTTAGTGCTGTAACGTGGAGAACTTGATAACGCTGTTCTAAAAAATTCATAAATGTTTCCATTTTTTGCATTTCGCGATCGGTAATGGATTTTTCCAATTTCTTATAGGTATTCCTATCAATTTTTGCCGTGATTGAGTATATTAATAGTGTATCCCGATGTTCTACTAGTTCTCCTAACGACTTTAAAGCGCGTAAATTTGTTCGTATTACGTCAAGCATTTTTCGTAATTCATTCATCGATTCTCTTTGCATATGAGGCAATTCAATTAATGTTTTCACATGATTTTGAATAATAACGCGCTTGTTATCGAATCGTTGTATAAGTAAATCCCATGCAACCGAATAGTTTTCCTCCGTTGTTTCTAATGCGTCTATTATAGTTGTCGCCTTGTCTTTCAAACACTAACTAAGATAGTGCAACTTCTGCTCATTTGATAATTTATTGTTATCATGGGCCAACAACTTAAAGAAGTTAAAAAAACCTAACCGCCTTTCGTACGTCCCATCAAATGTAATCAAATCAATTTTCGGCAGTCTAATAAATTGAGTCTGCGACTGGTCATCATTTCTATTCTGACCACGATCTATATTTTCCGTGTTATTGAGATTTGTAATTACCGTAACTGGCTTGATTAAATCCCGCGCGCGACTTATTGTTGAATAATATATTATTTCAAAATGATCTAATTCAAGAAAAGATTCATCACTTAAACATATAATTTTTATTTGAATATCTTCAAATTTTTCTAAATTTTCTTATTTTTCTAAACGTAGACTAATTTCTGAAATTTTTGATTGATTTTGCACATCATCTAAAAAAAATTGAATTGCGTAAATTTTGATTTTATTAATGCCCATTGTTTTTTTAATTGTGCTAGTTCTATTTGATTAGACATGTTTACGAAAAGACTAATTTTAATTTATAACTAAACCCTGAGAAACTATACGCCTAACAAAATTGAAGCTTCCTCTTATAATATAATGTAAAGGGATTGACGTGAAAGGTCAATTTGAAACATTAACAACTTATCTGCTTTCGCAGTTTTGAAGGTCAGAAGGTTCTGGTGCTCTTTCTCGTTGTGTTGATATAGCGGCTGGCCGTTTGTAGATTTACAGTTGGACGTCGTTGCAATGCTCGAACTCTTACACTGGAACCTTGATTTATCCTGAGCATGTAATTGTCACATGCGCCTTTGAATGGTCAGATAAATAAAGAGTTCTTCCAATGTGATTTGAATTATCCTTTTATGAATTGTCTTCGTATATTTTGATTTTTTCTCAATGTAACTGTTGGCTCTATATCTGTAGCCTCTGTATTTTAATTTTTCAGCAAACCCTTTTATTGCTCACTTTGACTGCATACGATTATACAATTGTCACTGTTTGATTATTAGGCACACATTGTTATTTGCGCCAGCTTCCTTATCCGGCTCAAAGGACCAAATGTTGTTATGCTAAGGCAACGATTATGTACTGTTTTCTTTTAACAGCCTGAATAATTGCACGCGTGTTACTTTCGTAAGACGCGCTCACGTTGAGGTGTATTCAAATGAAATTTTAAAGCTGGAGTTTGAATTTTAATATTTTTATTGAATGAGAATGTCACTTGTTCGATGGTTCAACAAAATCTGCTTCTGGTCACTGTTGCGAACTATCACATAAGCTCTGTACAAAATATTTTACATATATTCTCGTTTTCTATTGGTTAATTGGCCTATATACATTTGTATGATGGGGTGGAGTTTAAATATAATTCGATACAACAAGAGAGTGCTGATTGGTCAAAGAAATCTTCATATTATTCTAACGAGCGGCATCTGGTATACAAATTTCAACGATGGGAAATTCCCGTCGCTAACAAAAGAAGGCGGGTAGAAGGTCGATGGAGATTATACATTAAATGTAAACGGACTGACCGTTGAGTCATTAGCGCAGCTATCTAAACCTTAACCGCGCGCAGATATACCAAAGTATATTTCCTTTCTTAACAATTATTAATGTGTAAATTTCCCCTTATATATGTGCTTTCTAAACATCCCGCTCACCTTGAACTAACAAAGTTCAACATTTTTTGTTTATTTTTTATGATCTTTTTTGTTTATTTTTTATGAACTAATAAATTTTCCAGAACCTTAGTGTCATTTGAATAATTTTTATCATATTTATCTGTTATATTATTCTTTGACAGAGTGTGATGCGAGTGTAAAATCTTTTTGTGAGTTTGAAACCACTTTTACATACAGCACCTTCCAAGCCACTCTAACATATTATAATAGGAAAATGTATGTCTAATAAATTAAAGGGACTGTATATATTATTTTTCCAACATAAATATAATTGTGATAATTAAATTAGAAAAATGAATGCTTTAGACGAAGTTCTCCGAATTTTATCGTGAAAAGCATTAAAAACTTTGTATATAATAACATATAAATGACGATATGTAAGACGTATCGACTGTAACTTGGGATAATTATAGCAACTGAAAACGCTTATTACTAATTGCGTTTTTCTCGATAATTATTAGTTTTACAGCAAAAATTGATAGAACATAAAAAATTCATTTGAATAGGATCTACAACTTTTGTTTGAATAATTTTTTTTAAACTCAAAATTATTCCTTAAAACTTGGTTTTCATCATTTTTAAAAAGTTTGTGTACCTGGTGTGCCCACATACAGATTAGGTGCCGCAACAGACGATCACTCCACTCTTCAGTACATTCAAAGGACTGATTTAAACTAATTTTCGTCTGAGGATAAATTGGTCGTTAAAATATGTCGCTGGCTCCCGGACGATTATTGTCCGACGTTTCGAACCGCTTCAGTTCATCTTTCAAGACTAAACAGTTAGGTTATCAGAATTCTACATACAATATTTCTAAGACATCTGGAATAATAAAGTTTTTGCAACAATACCAAGTAATCGTAGAGAGAGTATGCTAGGGCCCGAATTAAATGATAAGAATTGTTATATGAATGTTACGAGATATGAAAGGATATCAGAACTTGCTTGAAGGTTATATAATATTGTTATCAGGTGACTTTATACAAATATTAGTTATAGCCTACTGCTCCTGTGATTTTATGAAAATAAGTAAAAAAAAACAAAAATTCACTATAAATAAATATGTTCAAATACAAAATTGTCCATCTATAAATGAGTTTGCAAAAAAACAAGAAATAATGGATATTGGAAATATTGAAATGGCAATTGATATGTCTGGTTTAAATATACTGCTGTCTAATTTCTTGAACATAGTTAAATAAAAAAAATAATGATTTCAAAAATATTCCCAAATTTATTATAGTAAAGAATTTCAAAAATCCTGCTTCATTTAGCAAACGAGTAATATTGACAGGAAAAAAGAAAGATGTCAATGATGTTAATCATGCTGTATAAAATGACATAGTGGGTCAATTTGTTATGTATAAGATAATAGACATTTTTAAACATGATAGTACTGTAAATTATCTTATAAAAGTCTGGAATCCATTAGATTTTTCGTGACAGTCAGCACACAGTCTTCAATGATCACTGATTTGTAATGCTAGTTGACTTGTGGTGAAGACTAATGAATAATATCGTTGAAGCAAATATTTTTGGAAGGCAAATACGAAGATGTTCTAATTCAACCGATGTCCATGATTCTATTTGATTCGCGATTTTAGTTTAAATACCTTCAATGGTCTATTTGTTTAATTTTTATGTGTGATGCACAAGGACAATTTTTGGATATCTGCGTTATAGATTTTATACATCCAGCCTTTTCCTATGGACAACACTGTACTTTGCCTATTCGTGAATAGTCAAGCCACCGTGTATCTACTGTATATATATATTTATACAGCATTTAGAAAAACATAAATATTGTAAATCAAAAACCAATAGAATAAAGCAGTTTGGAACTATAGTATTTTAACTTAACTACATTTTGAGATGGAAAAGCATAATTGTTTACATAGCTCATAGTCAGTACAGATGATTTCGTTTTGCTACAATTCCATGAAGTATAAATGTTGTACAAAAAGCGTTCACAATCAACTTGTTGAAAAATTTAAGATGAAAGATATGCGAATCTCCTATCTATCGTCAAGAATTATAGGAATATGTACATAATTCCGTAATACGATGAGCTCTTTGACTTAACATGTATAACTCTTCTGCGAGTATAAATCTTCATTTAAAGATCAATAAATTGAATCCCTTGCACTTACACTGCTATCTGGAATAATATTGATTTTGGCTTATGTTTTACACTGTGTTGGTAGTCAAATTACCATACAGAAAAATTCAAAATTTTTAAAATAAAATATTAGAAAGTCCTATTTATAGGTCAAAGCAAGGAGCCTAATATCTTCCTCTCGCCAATCTACTTTTTGCGACCATTCATTACGAAATTAAAAAAAAGGAAAAGAGCGGACTTGAGACTTTAAAGTCTCGCTTCGTGCACTTTAGTCGAACAACGGAAGTCATATATAGTAAAAATCCCGTATGACTATAGAAAAAAAGCTTCTCGGCGCTCTCACGTTCATACATTTACACACACACACACACACACACACACACACACACACACACACACACACACACACACACACACACACACACACACACACACACACACACACACACACACAGAGAGAGAGAGAGAGAGAGATACATGCGCGCGCGCGCGCGTGTGTGTGTGTGTGAAGTAAGAGATCGTGGCCGAGTGCGCGCGCACGCACTAACTTTCTACGCCACTCACGAACACGAAGCTCTCATCGGACAGTAGGCGCCGACAATTCTAATATCTTATCATTTCGCATTGTAATATTTGCCTTTAGCTACTAAAAGCCGTGGTGAAACCGCGACAAAAAAAGCGAACATTCAGCGAAAGATCCGCAGAAGCATATATGGGAGAAAATTACATATACCGGGGCTTATTACTGGCGCGCGATGCGGAAAAAAATTTATAGCGAGCCAGCCTATAATCGCGGGCATATTCGCATACATGCGCGCGTACGCGCACGCGCACGGTCGAGGAAAAACAGTTAATCGAATAATCTGATTTACGATTCTCGTTCGGCCGGCAGCTTACCTAACGAGAATTCCTAGTTTTCAGAAACGTAAAAAAAGGATCTGGGCGGTCCGCGCGCGCGCGCACTCAGCGAGGGAGGGGGAGTCCGCGAGAGCGCGTTGGGCAAAAAAGAAGGGGCGGGAGGGAGGGAAAAGACCGCCGATGAAAGTCGCATGCTCGTCGTCCCTGACTTAGCCTGCGCGAGAGCGCACAGATAAGCAACGCTCGTGCTGCCGCTGGGCGCGCGCGAGAACAACGACCTCGCGAACAAAACTTATTAAACGGCTGTCCGTTCGTTCCGATATATACATACGTCAGCGGAGCTCGCACGCGTTCACATACACTGTTCGCCCGGAAGTTGAGCCGCGCGAATTCGCGTCAGCGGCTCCGGGCCAGAAGCGTCTCGAGCTATATTCCTCCTCGCGATTCCGCGCAATTAAAAGCGCGCGTGCACGGGCTAAAAAGTCCTGGAAAGCCGCGTGTATAGAAAGTGCGCTGCGTCAGCGACGCGTGCCATCGAGGAGAAATGCTCGCGAGGGGCGGGAAAAAAAGAAATTCTTCCATCGCCGTGTTTTTATCATCGTCGAGCTCTAGGAGGAACGAACGTGGCACACAGCACTGATCCTCAGTGAACGAAAGCGTGCGATTATTTATTTACCCATTGAATGATTCGAAAAACCTATATAGAACACGCAAGAAAGAAAAATCATTATCATATTTCCCTTTTCTAGGTATATCGTTTCCACAATACTGGGATTTAACACGTGCAAATTCGTTATCTGCGGCCTGTATACTGAATTGTAGGTCTGGTCAGATTAGGAATTGAAACAATCAACCAACTACCGCTCGAAGTAAGAGAGATATAAGAGGATTATATTTTTTGCCTCTCGAACGAACGACCGAAGCCGTATCGTCGTTCTCGAATAGTAAAGTATACCTATTATAAAGAGTAGGACTTTTGAGATACTATTTTACTATTCGGGAGTGACGGTATATGAATTTTTCTTCCGCTTTCTATAGTTATATTTTAAAGATGCTGTATTTTTATATTTATTATAAAGCATCATAAATTTTTTATTATTAATCCAAGTGTACAAATTATAACTCGGTATTATATTATCATACAATTATTGAAAACATTTGAACTCCCATAAATATAATCTCATATGCTTCAACTTAATTTTTCTAAACAGTTCGCATGTTTAGGTATTATTCGAATGACCTCAAAGTGATCCCTAATACATAATCTTTGATTTCATATTAACTTTATAGGGATGGGAAGATTTTAAAGTTACTTCTGAATTAATTTTCATCTGCCTTTCAAAAGATACACTGTAGAATTAGAACTTGGTAAATGCTTTTCTTCTTCTTCTTCTTCTTCTTTAATATGGTTTATTCGCATAATTTTTTTTATGGCAATCGAATATTAAATATTTATTAGACATTAAAACTTTGTTTTATGTAGGTGGTAAGATTGTTTAAGAGACATCGGCGCCACCGTAACTGGCTGCAATTACGTAATGCAGTCGCTGGATGCTAAGGAGAATTATGTCGACGAAAAATCAGGGAATAAAATAACGGTTTTTATTAAAAAACTGACGAATCGTCTTAAAAGAAACGAGCGATGGCGACGATCGCGATGGACTGGGAAGATCGCCTGTAACGACTGAACGTGCGGACACCCTACATATATAGCGCACCGAAATGCAAAACAGCCGAGGGCGGACCAAGGGAGATCTCGGCGAAGGGATTCTCCCACGTTCGAAGCGTAGACGGCCCGGCGGCAATCATCAGCATAATCAGAATTATGCACCTCCCTCCCGACCCCTCGCCACCGTGCGTAATGCGACCGAAGACCGGGGGGGGGGGGTGATCGCTCTCGCAGACGCGACCTCCGCCCACCTTCGGGCCCTCTCGGCGCTTCTTTGTAATTTAGTCGAGAACCCTCTGTGCGGATAAGCCGTGCGCCCGCGCGAGTGGCCGCGGTAATAAAATTCGCCGCGCGGGCGTATGTGTCGTCGTTCCCGTGGCGGCGGCTTTCGACCATGGTGGTCGCCGGCTCCGCGCAACGACTGCTCCTCCCACCTTCTTTACCCTCGGCCTCTTCCACTCCATCGTCGCCCGGGCTTCTTTTCGTTCGTGGTTTCAACGTCCCCCGCGCGCGTATAGCACGAGTCGCGCACGGGAGCGACCTCCACAGGGTCGCTAGCCTGTTACCGTCAGGCATCGTGCGCGTTACGGAATTCAGTGTCGAAATAAAACCCCATCGGCAGTTAAATATACTGTTGTTAAGAGTTTTTTATATTTCAACCGATCACACTGTCATCTGTATAGGCTCACAGTATCTGTATCTGGAGCGATAACTTTCGTTCGTTTTTAGAATCGTGCAGTTTCTGCTTATATTCGTACTCATTATTTGTATTATTTATTCATCTTGAAATAGCATACATTTT
The DNA here is from genome assembly GCA_018907035.1 of Sycobia sp. Sy_11. Taxonomy (NCBI): domain Eukaryota; kingdom Metazoa; phylum Arthropoda; class Insecta; order Hymenoptera; family Epichrysomallidae; genus Sycobia; species Sycobia sp. Sy_11. Next base: position 1,811,927 of record JACCIC010000020.1, read on the forward strand.
TACAATAGTTATGAAATCATGAAAGTTCATAATAGTTATTTTTTGAGATGGATCAACAGTTTTACAACTGCTGAGGTAGGATGAAAATAAATAAGGCAGCGTACATATAATGAATAAATCTAATATAATACAATCAAGAGAGGTGAATGTAGGCAGTGCAACGTTTTGTCTAATTTGACACTTGAAATCGAACTGCAGTATAGGAAATTTACTCTCATCACATTAACTGGTACAATAGTAAATATAACGCAACGCTCCAGGCAGGTCTAAGCCTAAAGTAGATAGTGCAGAGAAACTTCCGTAATTGTACATTAGAGTTAGAGATTTTTCAGGTAATGAAAAAATTACCTTAACAACAAAAATGTCATTAAGATTATTAAGTTATCCCACTGTGTTTTTTAGTTAGTTCATCCTTAAATATATTTAAGCTAAACAGATGATCAAAAGGAGGGGGGGGGGTGGTAAAAGTAGTTTAAATTATCAATACTTTCTTTATTCAACTTTTTCATAGTTATAGTATATTTGTATAAAAAATGATTATACTTTAGCATAATTGTTGATATATATTCTTTATTTTTCCTCTTATTTTATGCTTACGACCTTTCGCGTCTAGATCGACCAATAATCATTTTCCATGCGTTTAAAAAAAATTGTTCATTTAAAAAAAAAGTTTAATTCCTTAGAATGTGCACTACAGACCATAATGCAATTACTAAGTTTGCAAAGCTTGTATTTAATTCCAAAAATTATGTTTCATATAAGTCAAATTGTCCTAATGTCATTAATTATTTGAATGATTGTATTGATGCAATATTAATTAATTAATCTTGTTTTATCAATTAATAAAATGGTGACCTTAGGTAGGTGACCTTCCTTAACAAGGAATTACATTCCACGAAACCTATAGCATCCCCGGTGTTCGAAACCCTGTCACTTCGCCAACAAATTTCCTTCAAGTTTATTTATAGCACCTTTTTTTAAATTTCTTTAAAAAATAAAGTTATCTTTTCTTTAATTTAAATATTTTCATTCGCTTTCCTTTTACAAATTCTAAATAAATTTTTAAAAATGCGATACCTTTTTAATACCAGTTGAAGAACAGTCAATAACGTTAATATTTATACTCAAAATGAATACTCTTATAATAAAAGTATTTAATTTATGAATTCTTTTGTATATTATATCTATTACTCGCCTTATTTTAAACATAAATCTCAATTATTTTATAACTTATAACATAAACATTAATCAAATCATTAAATTTATATAATAAATTACTACTGAAAACAATGATTTTTTTTAAAATTTAAACTATATTTTTGGCTAATATAAATTTTATTTAATAAAAAAAAACATTATTAATTTATGCGAGTTATTTATTCAAAATGGCGATGTTTGGCATGGACTCAAGTATATTTAAATGTCCCATAATTACACAGATTTCTACCTCGAACGATTTATATCGGCTCGCTTTGTAACATCTCCCCGATCCAGTACGCCCTCAGCATCGCGTCGTTTATCTAATTTTCATTCCTCGTGACTGGCCGACTGACCTATTCTTTTCTCCTCGGGCTTCTTTATCTCCCTAATTTTCGCTGGCCGCGAGCGGCCGAGCTCGAAGGAGGGGCGCGTGTCACCTGCGGACGATATTTTGTTGGGCGCGTAAAACGAAGCCCTTGGGACGAATACCGGGAACTGAATCGCAGCGCGGAGGAGAACTGATGCCGCCCCTAATATCCAAGCGGCCCTTTCTCTCTCTTCCTCTCGTTCTTCTGCTCTCAGTTACTCTTTCATTCCTGTCTCGTACCTCTGGTCATCTCACTGTGTGTCGTTCCTGTCTCTCTTGTCGACCGTACAGCCTTCTCTCCCCCCTCTCTCTCTATCTATCTATCTCTCTTTCTATTTCTCTTTTTATCTCTGTCTCTATATCTGTCTCTCTATCTCTTTTTCGAGGTATGTGCGAGAACTGCTATTCCCGCACGATGACTTCTTTTTCGTCCTCTTCTTCTTTGTCTCAAGCCTTCGGAGATCCTCCTTCGAGAGTGAAAAATTACAAAACGGCGTCGCGAGTTTGCGCTTAATTTGACCGGTTTTACGTTGGCAACCTTTTCTTTTGCTTCATTTCTTCTTCTTCTTTGTTTTTTTTTCATTTATGTATAGGGAGACTTTTTTTCTCGGCGCGGTGGGCGGAATTCTCGTGACATTAATATTTTCCCTGAAATCGTTTGCCAAAAGTATGCCGGCCGCGAGATTTCTTTTTTTCCCGTTTTGTTTCCTTCACAAATTGAGAACGTTACGAAAGCGCAAACGGGTTCTCCCATCTGCGAACACATACACACACGCACGCGCGCGCACACACACATACATCTGTACGAATTGCATTTTTATGAATGAAGGGAGACGTTTAATAATCCTAGAATTAATGTGAATTATTAACTCATCGACGAGTTAAAATTTATCGCTTCGGCTAGTCATGAATACGTATATCGTGGCGACAGTATTAAACATATGTTCAATAAGAGAGAGTGTCAACGGAATATTTATCATTTATTGGCTTTTGAAATATTAAGCAGAAGAAAAAAAAGAACATAAAATCTGGATTATACGGTCTCTAGACCATTTTCTACTTCCACGACCTTTATTATAATAAATCTATATCCAATATATATAAGCCTTGGATGTATTCATTTCGTTGCGGATTAAACTATGACGTCCACGTAATCAATGATAAATTTGTTGATCAGCAAGTTATTGTCGATGTTCGAATAAATTATCTATAAAGAGAGATTCTCGTGAGACGGCCTTACCGTTGTTTCGTTTACACCTGACGCGCAATGCTATAATAACAACGTCAAACAAACTCCGCACAGGTGAAAACACAACGGGACGTTAATGCACGCTTAAGCCCAAAAGTTGGGACAGATCGCAAGCGAGAAGGCTGCCGGAGACAAATTTTAATAAAGATCTTGCGGAGGACAAAGGCAGAAGGCCCCGTAATCAAGCTTGACCGCCGCCGCGCACCGGCCCGACGGCCGACGGGTCGTCTTTGAACCTGTTGTCTGGGGAGCAGTCACAACAAACGTCAAATCCCTCAAATTCGGAACCCCACTGGCAATTATAATATATACGTAAGTACATATAGGAAGCCGCTAAGGCGTATACAAGTGTGCGGCATTGGCTCGGAGATGGTGGCGAGTGGGCCCGGAATCTCCGTGCGTCAGCCGTTCGACTAAATTGCTTCCTCCTGCGGGGTTGAAGACACGTCGCGCGCGCCTTTGCAGATGTCTCCGACTCTGCGCCCGCGCTCGTGCGTTGGACAAATTGACAGGCAAGCCGCGGCCCGGAGAGGGGTAGAGGTTCCGATAGTCGAGAGACGCAGCGCGTTCGCGCGATGACGGCTCTCGCACATCAAGGCTGGAACCGAGACAGCAGCGCTTCCGGCTGCAGGTTATGGCGCACAAAAACAGAAAAAGATTATTTCCGTACGCGCAATTATTAGATTATGGCCGGCAATATTGCTTGCGCGCCCGAACCATGACCGCTCGAGGCGCTATCGCGTGGTCTTTTTTATGTCGCTGGCTTCCTTATTATTATATAATATTAATACGTCCCCAATTAATTCCTTATTAATATATTAAGTTTAATACGACCCCAATATCGAGATAAGACGAGATTTTATTGATTTTTATCTTTTTTTGTCATTTAAACTACTCTAAATATTTTTTTATACACTTATTAAATCACCATGGTGCTATTTTTATCGTTGAAATTTTGAGCAATTAAAAAAAAAATTAATATTAGCTCCGATAATATGTGCAGTTCCTAATGTATCAAAGGTTTCAAATAATATAGCATAACCAAGACCGAGATTCTTACAATACGTGGTTAACAAGTATTATTGAGAGCATTATTCTTGTGTCTTAGATCTTATTGGTTTTTCTCTTGTAGCATTCCCCTGGTAGAAATCTAACAATTTTTAATAGGCTGGAAAGTAGTTACTAGGTAGTAAAAATAGAATCAATCATTGTGGCTAGAAACAAGGTAAATCTTAGAATGCAAAATGTGAACGTTGTCAATAAAATTAAGTAAAAGGTAGAAGCTAGGTTTAAAAACTAGTTAAAAACTAGGTAGAAACTAGGTAGAAACTAGGTTGTTTTTAACCTTGTTTCCGGGTAGTAAATGAGCAATTTATTTCACAATTAATATTTATATAATATTATAACATTATCTTGTTGATTTAATAAAAGAAAAACCATAAGATATGGAAATTAATAATTTTAAAAAATTGCAAAGTAATAATAAAGTCTGTTTTTCGTTCGATTTTGTCATCTTAAAAATTATACGTAATTACTTATTTTTGGAAATATTTTCCCGAGATAATAATAATTTAACCGATTTCATAGACAATTCAATAATATTTAAGTAAACAGTAGTCTATATATAAAAATCTATATTTCTATACATAAGACCATTTTATACAATCAAACACACATGCATATTACATACGACTTTTATGGGAAAAATTGTACTTTCGAGTTCAAGCGGTAGAAAAAGATGTCCAAGTGTCTCGAGACGACGTTTACATAGAGTATCATATTCGGACTATAGAAAATGTCTCGAGACGACTCTTACTGGGAGTGTGCGTGTTCGAATGATAGAATACTACTCTCTTCATAGAAGTCGTACTGACATACCTGGACATTGTTTCCTACCAACTATACACGAAATTCCCTGTAGAAATTGTTCCAGAACACTTAGATATCGTATTCAATCATTCGAACACGATACTCTCCGTAGAAGATATCCCGTCATACCTGAACACCGTTTCTTACCAATTAAAGACTATAGTCCCAGTAGAGGTTACCCCGAGAAAGCTAATTAGATATCGTATTTTACCGTCCCAACACGAATCTTCCCATAGAAGTTGATTTCCTTATAACTGGACGTCGATTTTTATCAACTAAATACAATATTCCCCGTATAAATCGCTCAGAGATACCTGGACATCGTATTGTATCATGCGAACACACAATTGCCTATAAATATTGTCTTGAGGCAACGGGATACCGTAATCAATGACCCTTATAACGCCAATACAATATTTCTCAGTAGAAGCCGTATTGAAAATGTATATATACATAGTTTCGAGGTTATTAGTAAAGAAACCTATATTTTACCATCATTTCTTTTGTTCAAACTAAAAGAACATAGTCTCTTGTCACAATTTTGAAGTTAATATAACGTATAAAAACGAAAATATAATTTGTCGTCACAAACTATATTCAGTATGATTTGGCATGCAGAACCATTTTATAAAAGAAGAAGAAAGATAGAGAGAGAGAGAGAGAGAGAGAGAGATTTCTCACGTAAGAGAAAATAAAATTTAAAAAAATCTAAAGATATCCATAAGGTATGAGAGTAATGTCAGATTAACCTGAAGAACAAAAAAGGTAATATCGACTAACGTCACACATCCTTTAGGATACGAATCCCAAAGTTGGATATGAGCATTCGTTTGAGCTGACCTGGTATTAATAGTTTAAGCGGACTACTTTGAATTGATGTTCGTGATTCAAAACGCCACCTAGTGGCCACTGCTGAAACTGATTGTTAAAACCATTAACTTATGATATGATATCTAAAATTTCGCATAAAGCAATTAATTAAAAAATTCTATTCTTTGAAGTCTTATACCGGCTTCAATTATTGGTTGTTAGTGAGTAATTCTATCCTATTTATTTATAAAATAAATAATATCATTTGAAATTTTTGAAATTTTATAAAATAAAATTAATTTTTTAAATTAAAAATCATGCTGAGTTCATAACTATAATTCGTAACTTGAATTTATGGAGAGTGTTCATACGACATGTCTGATGATTTGCCATTCCCGCAAGTGGTAAAACATTATCTTGGTTAGTATGTAAGTCCGATTATGACTTCACATAAGTATAACATATATTGTATATGAATGTATAAGCTATTGTCAATGCGTTGTATATGTATTTAGATGTATAAGGTATATATGATAGAACCAGCGTATTTATAAATTATTTCAAAATTTTTAAAATGAACTTGATAAACATTTATATTTAATTAATTAAAATAATGATTAAAGTCAATGCATTTATAGAAGAATACATAATAACGATATCAATTTTTTAGCTAGGTTAAATGTTATACCTCGCTTAACCTGTTTTAAGATAAATTTTAGTCATAACCAAAAATACATTGATATGAAACTAACTATTATAGGCCTTAAATACCGAAAAAGTAACTTAAAAAAATGTAACTATAAATCGGATAGAATGACCGTAAAAAACGTTACATGTTTTCCTATTTACTACCGAACAAAGATAACCTATTACTAGGTATCTTCATTTGAAAATTCCTTGTTTATACCTTAAAAATAGAATGCCTTTCTACCAGGGTTGAAGATGGTCGTGTTTTGGCACTAATAGATATAAAAAGTACGAAAGACTTTTTAAGTAAAATAAAAATCACATAATAACCTTACGTCTTCCCAGCAAGCCAGACATCAATATTAACAATGTGATTCGGCACAATTGCATTTTTATATTTATAATGAATGAAGTTAATATATATACTAGTAATGTCAACAATTACACATTTTATATATATCATACTCTATTGAAATGTAATTGGATGTGAATGGTTATTTATTACATTATTGTATACTGATATGATATATCATATAATTCCTGTAAGTCTACCAATAATTGATGGATTAAGGATGGCTTGGTCATACTATGTAAGTTTTAAACAGTTTGAATCTACAAATAACAAAGCATGTCTGGGCTTTTTGCCCATTAAGTAATCGTATTCGTCATTTAAAAAATGATTAATTTAAGAAATATATACTACTAGTTGAAATCAAACTAAATTTTTGAGAAAGTAAATGTATTTAAGGAATACCTTGAAAGTACGTTTCAACAAAAAATCAGAGTCAAATGAGAATATGATTATAAAGTTTTCTCTTATTTATAAAAGAAGAGCATTATTAAAACTTCAAAATATAGAGTGATATTAAATTAATTGTAATTTATTTACTTAAAATTCTTATTATAAAATTAGAATTGTATATGTGCGCTTATTTACATACTGAAAAATATTATATTGAGGTTATCATAGTACCCAGTTACTCATTGGAATATTAACTTTATTTGTATTATTCTTTTATTTAATATTAATAAGCATAAAAAGTTTTAATAATGAGATTTTGTATGAAATAAATAGCATGAAATTATGATAAATAATTTTAAAAAATTTTCTTCTGAAATATTCCCTGGTAGATATGTTTAAGATTTTAACATTTTTAAGCCATAAACAATAGCTATTTCGATATGGAGAAACCTAGAAACAAGGTATTAATATTCGGCAGTAACTAGAAATATATGAAACGTTTTTTCCTGTCATTTTGTCCAATTAATAGATACATTTTCTAAACCTATTTTTTAGATATTTAAGACCCATAACAGTTAGTTTCATATCAATGTATTTTTGATTATGACTAAAATTTACCTTGAAATAAGGTTGAATCTAGGTATAATATATAGCATTGCTAAAAAATTATTATCATTGTTATGCATTATTATATAAATTCATTAATGTTGATAGTTAATAAATATTTTTTTATTGGTCTTACAGTTCAATCAATTCAATCTAAAAATAAAAATAAAAATAAAAATAAAAATAAAATAAAAATTAAAAATAAAAATAAAAATTAAATTAAAAATTAAATTAAAATTATAATGACAGTCAGACTGTCCTTGTTTACATTCACCCCTGTAGACTAATCTGAAAATAAAATATTACCTGAAACAATTCTTTGTTAGTAAAGTGCAGTCTGACTGTCCCCAACACCCTTACCTAATTGAAGACTTGTCCAACGTTTCGAGCTCGCTACGGCTCCTCATAAGGGACTGATGAGGAAGTGATAGTTAACTAATGTTCAAAGTTACTTGAAATAATAAATTGTAAACTTATATCGAGTTCTTAATTTTGAATATTGAATTCATTTATACGCAAGCTATAACTTATATACATATAATACATATTAAACGCATCGACAATAGTTTACATATTCGCATACAATGTTATATATATATATATATATATATATATATATATGTATACAAGGTCTTGATTGAGTTTATACACTAACCTAGGTAATTTTTTATTACTTGCGGGAGTCACCAATCACCAGACATGCAGTGTGTGCACTCTGCATACATTAAAGTTCCGATATAAACTCAAATTCACACCAAATTTAAAATCATTTAAAAAAACAATAAATTATATTATTTATTAAATTATTTATTTTATAAATTAATAGAATAATATCTTTAATTAATTATCAACAATAACCAATAATAAAACAGCTATAAGATAACAAAACATAATATTTTTCAATGTCTTCATCAGTAATATTGTCATAATTTAAGCAATGAAAATTATTTTTAAATAAATTAGTTATTTCTTGAAACGTTCTAATGTACGTATGTGTGCTGTCTGAGCAGCCAAAACTAGCTGCTTTTTAAATAAAAATTAATATAACATTATATTAAAATTAATATAACAGTAGCCTAATGTCGCAACTCTTTATCTTCCAAATTTAATTTATTTATCAAATTGTATATAAATCTACTTCGTTGATATTGAAAAATGCCAAATCACACTGTTGATGAAAACCAATAGAATAACGATCAAAGAAAGTATATTGAATAATATTTACATTTTCTTTCTGAATAATAAAAATCTTTTATATTCTTTCAATTTGAATTTTCTAACTAATATTTAAAATCAAGATGATTATTTATTTGAAATTCTATTCCCTTCTTAAAGTTTAAAGTATTTTTATGTGCGGTTTGTCATAGCTACAATAAGAAAATGTTGAAAGCCATGTTGATTTATAAAAATCCTTCTACAACACCTATATATAACGTACAATAACCCTGATTTTTTTTGTATAGAGGAGGAGAAAAATCCTTTATGAATTCCGGGGATCAGTCCCCGGGTATATGAGAATCACCAACACAAAGGCATACCCACTAAAAATCTACCTCCTCAGTGCATTCCCTCGATTGCTTCCCGCAGCTCTGAAAAGAGCTACAAGCCGGAGTCACCAGGCGTGCACCGAGGAGACCTCCTTTCCCTGGGTCAACTCCTCACCCTGGAAACCGCCGTTAAGCATTACTTTGGGGAGGGAACCAGGATGTTCGACTTTGGGCGCTACCAGATCCCAGTAAAATAGAAGAATCTAGGGAAGGTCCGAGATGTGTGTCTTTTGTCACCAGAAGACACACAGGTCGGGAGAAGTGATTCCCCCGCTCTGTAGTCCTGGCCGCCGCTACTACTTCCTAAATAGCATCTATGGTGGACCACCCTCTCCGAAAGCGATACTGCCTCTCGGAAAGGTCGCCAGATGTAAAAAGCGCCGCCTCTAGGCGGGTCTCCCAGTTTTTCCAGGAGTTTCCCGCCGGTGACTAGCATGTATAAGAGTCTGTACGCCGGCGGAGCACTAGATGATCCCGTGCTCTTGCTTATCAGCACAAGTCTCCTTCCAGCGGGGATAAAATATTCCCGTGTGAAGGCACGAATTGTATCAAGCAAGAGTTCAGGATGGCTCTGTACCACCGCTTTCAACACTTCCGCCGGAAGTCCGTCAGGTCCTGGTGCCCTTTGTTCTTCAGAGAGCGCACTGCTCTAGCTCCACCCTTGTGAATGGCGGTGCCTCAGGACTCTCGAAAGCCAGGAGCTCATCCCTTTGTTTGAAATGAGTAGGAAATAGAGTATGGACGATACCGTCCATCACTTCCGCGCTCATAGGCATGTTTTTACGGAAGATGCCTAATTTGCGGGCTATTATTTTGTACTCCAATCCCCATAGATCGTTGTTCAGATCTTCTCCCAGCATTTTCGAGCATCCATCTTTACTAGCTTTGATGGTTCGCTTTAGAGTCTCCTTCGCCGTTAGATGTTAGGCGATCCTGAGAGAGGCATCACGGTCGCGCCTTTGAGCCCTTGGGCTACGCGGCACAGCCGCGGGCATTGCCGACGCAGATCCACAATTTCGCCTGTCCATTAATAAGTCAGACGGCGAACATGACCCGCGAATTTCCTTGGCATCGCTTGCTTACAGGCCTGGCAGACCAGATGCATTGTAGCTTCCGATACCGCTTTTGCGCATTCGCAAAGCGTTGCGCTTCTTGGTAATTCAACCAGGAGGCGATGTCCGCGTTCTAGCACCTGGGAAAACTTTTCGTGATCCATCGTCGCGACGATCTATCTGGCTGGGCGACGTTCAACCGCCGCCCTTACTGGCGTAGCATCACCAACGCGGAAGGTGATGTATTGGTGATCGATGGCTGTATAGTCTTCGATCACCCACCAGTCCTGCACTCGTACGGACAGAATCTCCGTCACAAAGGATATATCACGGATGGTCTATTTGTAGCCAGGTCTTCGAAAGGTCGAGGTAGATACGATGTTCAAGACAACCAGACCTAGTCTGGATGCCATGTCTATCACACATCTTCCCCTAGAGTCCGGCAAGGATTCCCCCCACTCGAGACCTTTACTGTTCAAATCCCCAGCCACTACCAGCTCCCCCTCCATTTCTCTTACAGCATCCTCAAGGGTATCTAGGTTAGACGGGAAACCCCCGATGGCCTCATTCGGGGTGAGATATCAGCTGACGTAATTTACGTTGTTGCCCCTCACCCAGACGAAGCCGCGGCCAGATCCGTGGCGCTCCACCCGGAAGCTGTGAGGGATAAAAATCCAAATCGGTGCGGTACCGAGGTCATCGTGATACCAGACTCCCGCATCTCCATCTCGATATTGTTCGCAGACGATGACGATGTCAGCGTCTTTCTCAAGACAGATCTGCGTAAATAGGTCGCTCGCCGTCCGATAACTATTCAGGTTCCCCTGCCGGACTTTAAACATTTTGGTGAGTCCCGGTAAGAGCTTCGCGAAATACTGCACAATCCCCAGACCCCGCAACGTGATTTAACACTGTGGGCGTAGTCCCCGGGCAAAGGAAATACTGTGGAGGCGTTCTACAGTCAGACACCTTGTGTCCCTGCTGTCCGTACTGGAAGCAGGCGTGCTCCTGTCTGGGCCATCGCAACCCGAATCGCAGTGTCCATAATTGAGACATCTGTAACAGCCCTCGACCTGGACCTGCCGCCGCAAGCCGCAGAAGACCCATCCAATGGCCACCTTTCCGATTTCCAGTAACCGCTGGCCTGCCTTCTCAGAGAGGCTCACGAGGGCTAGTCGTTTGCCGACTTTGTTCTCCCTCGTAAGCCTCACCGCGAGGGGACCAGTATAGTTCCGCAAGACGCCAAGGAGGGCTGTCTTCACTTCGTCGAGTGTCGCGCAGCCGTCTACGTTTCTGATCTCCAAGGTAATCTTGGGGGTCAGAGCACGAATTGCCGCGTTTTAACCGACGACCTCTTTGAAGGCGTTAGTGAAGCCCTGCTTGCCCTTCGCCGAAGCCTTCTTCAACTCGATCAGGACATCGATGTTTAATGTTCGGCGAATGTCCCTGATATTGAGTCCGTGCTAAGAGGCGTCAACCTTATGGCGGATCCCTCTAAAGATCTCCGCGTAGGTGTTCCCCTCCGCGGACTTGACGAGTAGCGCCTTAGGCCTTGCCCTTCTCTCTATTTTGCCTTTCGGTTTAATGGGGCCCTCTCCAGATTTGGTGGCCCCCTTTGCGTTTGACTTCTTTTTTTCTGCTTCTTTTTTTTGACTGGTCTCTTTTCTTGCCTGGTGGGGACATTCTTCCAGCCTTGCTCAGGCTGTGGCGCATCCCCACGTTTTGATTTGGTAGCCGCCTCTTCTTTTTTGTCGAACCTTCCTCTCTTTTTTTCTTCTTCTTTCGCCCCCCTTCAAATAATTCTATTGGGGAGGTAGAAAGATGCCTCTTCTGGCCTTCTATTATCTCGGCAATCTCGGGGGTATGTAGGCGCCGTGCTCTGAGGTGCCTTCTGCCTACGAGCTCCTCGAATTGGCTTTCTAAAGCCAGAAACCTCTCCTTTATTGTCTTATTCACGTTCATTTGCCTTTTCATCGACTCCATCATCATTTTAAACAAATTTTTGATGGAGTTAATGAGGGCTTTGTCGTTATCATCCACAATGCTGCCATGGCTTGCTACACCAGCAACGCTATCAGCTTTACTGTTATTGACCGTACGGGGGCATACAGGCTGTGCACTCCCGTACTCTTCTCGTCCGTCTCCTGCTTCTTCACTTTTCTTACCTCTTCTTCTTTGTTGTTTATAATATCCATTCTTTTTTCTTGTTGTTTTCGTCCCCCCATGTGGCCGGCCTCCATGAACCGTTCAACGACCCGCTCAACAAGATGACTCCCCAACACTTGCCTGTAGAAGTCATTCTGGTTTAGACCTTCGTGTAAAGACCTTTTACAGAGCTGGGAGATTTTGCGCACTCCGGCACGCTAGCCCACCTCCGCGCTCTCGTGCTTCACACCCCAACAATAAGGTGCTCCACTCTCTGGAGAGTTTCCGGCAGGCATTGCGAGTCAGGACGTACTCGCCAATGCCGAATGCCTGGTGCTGGCTAGGCGTCCAGCCGCTCGTCCTGCCGTCAGCAGGAGCTAAAGATGGGTCGGGTTGTCCAAGCACGCAGCCTAAAGACTCGTCTCCTCATCCAGGATCTCCCTTTGGCAGCTCCCAGGCATGCACCGCTCGACAAGCACGGTGGACCGTCTTTAGCTTCGTTTGGAGCCCCTTCTACCTCCATGACAAAGCCGAGGGGGAATTATCAGGTGAAAAGATTTGATTTGCATCAATTAATACGCGACGCAAGCGTCGTGAGCCCTCCTTACAGATGAGAAAGGAGCCCGCCCCCCTTTCATTCCGCTCTAGTTTAGAGAGCAGAGGCGTGGATGGCAAAAATTGTGAAGTGCGTGAGTTGGGTTATGCTTGTATAAGTGTAGTTAGCAGTGGAGTATGACCCCAGCCAGAGCCCGTGCGCATGTCACCCCCACCCAGTACCAGAATGCCGCTCCGTGCTTCACTCTCCACTCTCGCAACCCGATTACCCTTATGAGAGGGCTCCTCCGGAGGCGTGGCGCCTACATCTTTATATTTGGGAAGATATCCGTTTATAGTACCTCCCGCCAGACGATGACACACAGCAGGTCCCTGCTCCGCTGCGCACGAACTAGCAGTTTCAGTCTCGCCCGTGCCTTTCAGAGCCTGTAGAGTTCATCTACTCCGTGCTTGCTGGGCTTCGCTCCAGGTCTCGCTCCCGCTGCTCAAAGTACTTTCCAGAGTTTCTGAGCTGCGTAGCGCCCGAATCTTTATATTCGAGGTATGTATAACCCATTTATAGGGCCCCCTCGCCAGATATGACGCATACAGCCTGAATCAATGACGGCTGTACTAGCATTGCCAGCAGTCCCCCATTTTTCAGTCTGTCAAGCTCGTCCACTCTGTGCTAGCCATCCCGTAAACGAGCCGAAATCGCCACACGCCAGCGTGGCGATGATTACCCCTTCCTTTGCCAGGTGTTATGTTGTCTGATAATAATAATAATAATAACAATAAAAATAATAATAATAATAATAATAATAATAAAAATAAATTATTTTAATATAGATTTTTGTTATAATACTTCATATATCTCGTGCTATTTTAGATTATGCGCGCGTCGCATTGTCGAACGTCGTCTGTCAGCTCGCCTGTACACGTCAATGTTCACATTTTTCATTCTAAGATTTGCCTAATTTTGAGCTATAATAAATTGGTTCTGTTTTTAATATCTAGTAACTACTTTATTTTGAAATTGATTGAGGTTGAATTTAGAGAGCAGCTCTACCTATTACCGGACTAGACTAACCTGAGGCCAAGGACTACCTAAAACTCCAAAGGTCCTTGGAAAGATCATAAAGAAGATAGAGGACTATTCAACAAACTTGATAAATAGATATTTTTTATTCTTTTTAAAACGGCGCGGCGCACGATCTTTCAGAATCCCTGTTCGCTATTGGAATCGTTAAAAAATCAATAAGCTATTTAATATTATAGTTGATTTTCTGCTTATATCTAACGAATATCTTATACACTAATATTAATTTTGTTCATTTCTAACTAGATTTAGGTTAATATATTCAAAGTTAAAAATGTTTTGCTGTTTATTTTCTTAATATAGATATAAATATATTTATTAAGCTTGTCTTGTCAAACTAATTCTTATCGAATATTATTTATTCTATGAGTTTCGATGAATAAAATGCAACACTGGCAAACGTAATAAAATGAAGTTGGCCCAAGAAAACTATGTAATATAAAGTGTATAATATAACTATATAATAAAAGTGCACAAATATTATTTTTTCAAATAATCTATAACAATCTTCAGAACGATGCTCGAAAACGTCAGGGTTTCCTGGGAAAAAAAAGTTTCGCCAATAATGAGGAGTCCTCCTTGACGATGAGGCCTCCTCGAAGACGAGACCAGGGGCTATAAGCTATTCTAGCTCTCCCTTGATCTGGGCCATCTATTACATAGTTCAAACGCCATTCGTGTTTTACGTAATTTATATTCTGTACGGATTTATTAGACGAATATACCTTTCTCATTCGTCTATGTAGTGAACCATCTCTCTATACCTCACAAACTCAATCTTTCCATGCGCTAATATTAACTTTATGACGGCCTTTCTCTTAATAATGCAGAAGAGAGGAAAATAAGGGGAAGATGTTTGCGATTGAAATCGGCTATTGCTCTAGTCAGAGTACCTCCAAATGTAAATTCAGAGAGGGGGGAAGCAGCACGTTTACACGCGCATTTGTAGAAGCGAGCAGAGGTGGCAAATAGAAGCAACTAATTAGATAAGGCAGGGACACACACGCGTGCGCACGCGCGTGTTTGTGTGCGTATTACGTCTATGAAAAAGAAAAATGCCCATGCGAATACTATAATAACGGTAATACGTGCTGACGGTCGGAGGCCGCGCTAAAGACGTTAAACTCTCTTAATAATGAAATAGAGCCCGAGTTACGGAGGGTCCTTCTTCCTCGTGTTTCGTTCACTCCCCCGTCCCAGAATATTGCCTCGCACGCGTTCACGGCCTTCCCTCCTTCTCTTCCTCCTCTTCCTCCTCCTTCTCCTCTCTTTTATACACTCCGCGAGAACGCGTGGCGCAGGCATACAGTATATATATATATATATATATATATATATATATATATATATAACTATATCTAGATATATACGCACGCACGTGTACGTATTATCCAGTTGACCGTCATACACCGGAAAGATGACGCGTGGGGCAGCGTGCCGGTCGCGGTCGTTACCTCCCATACTAACAACACATATGCATATAATATAGCATATTGTTTCCGACTCCGCGGTTGGGGTCGCGCTTTGCCTGTCCCACCTTCTTCGTGGTATATCTATGGTAGTCGTAGCTGGCCATTCTGACGACGGAAACGAATCTTTATATATATATTTATATCTTGTGTACACCTTTTCTCGCCATGCGCATCATTGGGCACAATACGTTGTACGTTGTTTATCGGTCGAATATCGATTCTTGGACCCATCAGGTGCAAACCCCTTCAATTAACTGAGAAGATGTGAAATTTTTTTATTTAGTATGCACTTCTTTATTAAATTTGTTAAATTATATATACATATATATATATGTGTATATATATATATATATATATATATATATATATATGTGTATATATATATATATATATATATATATATATACACTTTTTTACTATTATTTTATTATTACTTTTAATAATTACTATTATTTTTAATTTTCTGATATAATTAATTGTAGTAATAAGTTTTATTTCTGATTCTACGGGGGTGATCATGAACAAGGACAGTCTGACTGTCATTATTTTAGCTAATATATGATATTATAAAGACTGTAAGACCTATAAATATATTTATTAATTTAATTTTCTCTATATAAGGAAACAAAAGATATTTATGTAGATCAAAGATAAAAAGTCCTACTTTTTACTTTTGCTAACCTAAATAGAATCGTATCTAGGAAACTCTAAGATTAACCCAACTCGAGGAAAAATTAAGTAAATCTAACTATATGCAGTAGAGCAATGCATATAATATGATGGATACGAAAGAATTGTAGGAAAATCATACTCGGATCGCTCGAGTTATTACGTACGTGAGGAAATCAGCGGTATTACTTACTAGAATCTGCCTTTTACCTGGGATATGTTGAGGGTATTTCTACACTGAATAATATATAATATATATATGCCATCAGATACTTTCATTCGTTTCAAAAGAACATCTGCTGCTCCTTTTAATGCTATATATATATATATATATATATATATATATATATATATATATATATATATATATATATATAATAGTAAATGACTATGAATATTTTTCATTCGTTGCCTTAATCACGATCCTCTGGTTTCGTAATGATTTAGCTTAATTATAGCGATTTCATGGCTTTTATTTCTAGAACTCTATATATCAATGACTCGCGCGGGGTCATCCACAAAGCGGTCTCTTCTCTACACTGTAAATCTTGTATGCCAGCACAGGGCTCCCAATGTCCGCCCAGAATTTCATTCGCGTTCAATTTATTGGTGGCGAGAGCGTCATGATGGGACCGTGCTACTCACTTTAATTTAAAATAATATATAATAATAAATAACCCTCGCTTTGATATTACAGACTCGATGTGTGCCGCTTTGTGTACACCATTTAATATTTACGTATACAGATGGATCAACGGCGGTGTAGCGCGAGGGCGGCGCTCCGAGAGCCCCGAGAACCCCGAGAATGCGCCTATGTGTCCCGGTACGTATACACTTTAAAAATTTATACCGAATAACCGTGAAATGCGCTGAGTGTTATGGTAAAAAGTTCGTTTAGAGGAATGACAAAGGCCATCATCCTCGCGTTTAATATATGTTTATACAGTTACAAGAGAAAAGGTAGAGAGATGATCTGTTTTTTTCAATGACGCTCGTCGTGTGTCGTCTTTTTTCGACGGTGCAATGGTGTATCGTTCAACTCCACCGGTGCTGCCATGTGAAAAGCTTACACTGCCAAGCCGCATAGAAGCCGCAGACCTTTTATTAACGATGTACCAAATAAATCAGAACACCTCGTTTTGTTTTTCTATGCAATGTGTGCTCGACAAGTAAGAAAATTGTGCATTTATAGTGCATTTATATTACGGACTCGTTTGAGAATAATAATATTCGGATGCAGCTTCTATATTTCTACGTACATTTAAATACTTTGGTCGAGAATAGGACATGGAGCGAGTGAAAAGATGTTCTTTTAACAACTTCAACACTATTATAAGACACCTATTTATAATTCAAATCTTTAATGTGCCGCGGCAGTACCTCAATAAAAAGGGCGCACTACGCGATTAAGTAATGTCGTCGCATTAAAACACTCGTCATATAAGCCTTAGCAATAACTACTTCTGTTTTTCTCTCCCCCCTCCCCATTCATCATAACATCAAACGGAATCGCTCGACGGCTCGATCCTCATTGCTCTCCCGTAATATTTCATAATCAATCTTCAAAAACACGCCGGGAAGCTCCAAAAATCGAGCCCATCGAAAAGAATGCGAAGTTCTGGTGTTAAAATGCGAGAAAGATTCGAAAGGGATGGCCGAAACAGGATAAAGAGGTGGGAAGTAAACTCTAAACAATATCTGTAAAAAAGAGTCATCGTTTACGTCGATTGGTTTTGAGCATGCGTCCACGCGCGCGTGTGTGTGTGAGTGAGTGAGTCTCCAAGCGCGTGAAATCGTGCGACGCAAATAACTATCCTGGGCGCACAGAACTCTTGCTCCTACATCCCTCACATGCCCGGTTCTGTATATCGGCACCTCGGGCGACGTCTCTGCTCGCGCACGCACGCGCGCGATGAAGGTGATACTTATATACACCACAACTGTTCAATACAATTGACTGTACAACACTATATAACAGATACACACTATATATTTATTTATATATATATATATATATATATATATATATATATATATATACATATACACATCGTTTTCTCATACGCGTTCTTCTCTTTTTCTCTCTCCACATCCATTTCTCCATTATTCTCGTACTTCGCCACTCCCTGCGCGTATTTCTTTATTCATACATAAACTGTTATATATATATATATATATATATATATATATATATATATATATATAAAACGAAATCGTCGTACGACCCGACGCGATCTGCCGTCGTTGCAAGCAGCGGCCATTGGCTCTTGGGGCAACCCCGGTCGAAGGGTCTCACAATGCCATCGGAGGGGCTTGTCCACCGATCGTCGCCCGCTCGCTGCCTCTGTGTAAATAGGGCACGCACGGGGAGACAGAGACAGAGAGAGAGAGAGAGAGAGAGAGAGAGAGAGAGAGAGAGAGGGAGAGAGGGAGAGAGAGGAGACATACGCCCTTTCGTATTGTGTACCCTCGTTTGTTGCGCCCTATGTATATATACCCGGCGAAAAAAAGGAGACGTATTAGAGGGAAAAAAGGGGTGGCGATTGGGTGGGGGGGGGGGGTAAGAGGAAACAAAGGGTTGGCGAGCCGACAAAATAGCCTGAATTTTTTACGCCATCAGAGCCTATCGGAGAGAGGGTGGATGGGGATACGACGAGGAAACGGCCATCGCGGAGACGACGCTTTATTATTATTATCACCATGTAAAGATGTCTGCGCCCATATGTGCTTGCACACGGTAACCTCTTCTTTTCTATTTTCTAGCGCGCCGAAGAATGCCTCGGCTCCTGTGGCTTCTTCTCATCAACGATGCGCTCCTCAACTCCGTACCATGATTACGGGACTGTAACCTGGCGCCATTTACAATGGCTCGCCCCCCTCTCTCTCTCTCTCTCTCTCTCTCTCTATATATATATATATATATATATATATATATATATATATATATATATATATATATGCACACACACACACGCGCGCGCGCGCGCACACACACGCACACGCACACACACTTATTTTATTTAATTTTAATTATTAAATGCATAATTTTTCTTCGTCGTATACGAAGAAATGTTTCACGGTTGAACTTCTTGGAATTTTTGGAGCTCGCGAGCCAAACTCCAATGCACTACTGGCGCATCTTCCTTGTATTATCGATAATAGCAATACCTGGAATTATTATATGCGAGTATATATATAAATATATATAGATATATATACATATATATGTACATTATGTATATGTACATGTACATATACATGTATATATAAATATATATACATATATATACATATATATATACATATACATTGGGGGAGGGACAGTGCGCACGTGCGCACGCATGTATGTGTATGTGTTAATAAATATACCAATTTTGACTAGCATCTTCTTCACTTGGAAATGAAAAAAAATCTTAATATTCAATAAGAATTCACAAAAAAATCTTATAATTTAACTTTTACGAGTGTTATATAATGAGTCTAATATTCATCATCGTTACAACCTTTTATAACGTTGTTTCACCACGTATACAATCTACAAACACCATGTCAATATATATATACTTCCACAACGTATGAGCCCAACGTACTACTCAGCAAGCATTTGAGAAATAATGAAAAAGCTGTAGTATTTAACACTAAAGTAGCAACGTGAGTTGCACACTTTTTTATTATGTCTCAGACCACGCGCTGATGCACAGTTTCCGACCGCCATTTTTCTGTTACTGTCTTTCTCTCCTCTCTCTCAGTCTTGCGTTCATTGCCATTGTTGCTTGCGCCAGTCTGTTTACACCTTTATCAATAGTAACGAGAAGTGGAGCAGGAGAGGTTTAAAAATGCATATTCATTAAAATAATACGCTCTACATTAGCACATATGTATGCGAATCATATGGTTTAAAACCCCTGGAACTGAGAGGAACATTTTTCGACACGACACATGGCCTCGAGACGTAGAAACAAGAGGAGAACGAAAAGGGTACGGTCGAGGTACGGAAGCTTTCTGACTCTCCCCCCACTCTATTTTTCTCTGATTCTCTCTCTCTCTCTCTCTCTCTCTCTCTCTCTCTCTGCATTAACCCCTCGCCTTCGTGCCTTGGTTGTGACGTTGACATGAAAGAACTGCTGGATTTAACTCTAGGGAATGCTAATCGGACGCGCGGCCTCGATTCTCCCTGGAACTTTTTTCTCTCTGTTTCTCTCTCTTTCTCTCTCTCTCTCTCTCTCTCTCTCTCTCTCTCTCTCTCTCTCTCGTACATTCGACGCGTCCTCTGTAATTTTAGATTTCTGCTTGTTTTTTATTATTCCAAGTATAGTAAACGTCGCGGGAATAGAGGAGAAGAAACTAGAGGAACGAAAGCAAACCAAAGTGTTTCTGCTCATTTGTCCGTCGAATACGTGGAAGGCGCATGCGCGCGGTCCAACCGCCGGGACACTCCTCGATAATGGGCATTAAGTGATTTTGATCCCAATATATATATATATATATATATACCTTGATGTACTTTGCGCGAGGCTATTGCCGGGCAGAGTTATCATACATAAGCGCAAGTGTAATTGACTATTTTGACAGTCTCCGCACGCCTCTCCTCTCTCTTTCTCTGGACGCGCGCGCATGTAAGTGCTCGTGTGCGTGTCTGTCGCTCTCTCTCTCTCTCTCTAATAAATACAAGTCTAATTCTAATTCTAGTTCTCTCTCTCTCTCTCTCTCTCCCTCTCGCTCTCTCTCTCTCTCTCTCTCTCTCTCCCTCTCTCTCTCTCTCCCTGTATGTGCGTGCGTGCGTGCGTGTGTGTGTTTATACGTATACGCTATATGTGCTTCAGTGATTTGGACTCTTTCGGTTCCCCTTTCTTGCATCAGTAGCGAAGTTCAGCTTTGGCTTGCCCCGAAGTATGAGCACTAAAGCAGAATATCATCCCTATTACACAGATCTGCATGGTTCTGTTGTTAGCCAATGGGGTCATTTACGGAATAATTTTTTGCGTAGAATTCGAATTCGAAATCAGAATTTGATCGTCACGTCAGATTTTTCAGATATCTTAACTTAAAAGGACAAAAAGACGGTTTTATTGGTATATTGGACGTCCTATAACATCGCAGAAAAAAATTTTTTCTAATAATTTTAAGATTTGAGATATATTTTTTTTCATTTGAGATAACATCGCGATATCTGTGATTGAAATCAAGTATTTCAGCAGTTTCGAAACAGCCAATTTCCCGGATATGTATGATGACCTATAGAACGCTATAAACACAGATTCTTATACCCTAATTTTCTTAACTCTCGAGACCAGGGACCTACGAGTCTATAATCGTAGACCCATAAAGCAGATATCGTTTGTCCTAGAACATTAAATTTTTTAGCGGACGATATTGTTGCGAAATCACTTTTGCGAAATCACTTTTGTCTTTATCCGAGAGTTCTTGTGCCAGAATAGTCAGTTAGCGTACCTAAAGAACATTTTTCTCGATAACACCTTTCCACTTCTGTTATGTCTCGATTAAAATGCTCACCCTGCTCTTCGGTAAAATGTCTAAATTTTCAGTAAACCAGGTTAAATGAAAATGCAAATTTTGTGTATATGCTCCTATTGTAACCTAAACTTTTGATGCTTGTGAGCACTTCAATTATCAGCTTCTGATAATGACAAGCTTTTTTGTTATCCAGAGCCATTCAGAACTTTTTTCGAAATATATCCAGGTTCTTTTTCATTTACACTCATCATCATCTTTTCGAAATCAGTTGTTTTTCTTTAACTGCTTTTATCTTTGCATCACACGGGTTGAGTTATTTTTTAACGAAAATAATTAGCTTTTTTGAATATGCTAAAATATTTTATTACAATCTGTTAATGCAGGTTAAATAAATTTAATAAATAGAATGTGTTTAAAAATACTTTATTACAAAGTTGCAATATATATATATATATATATATATATATATATATATATATATATATATATATATAACTAAGTCAAATCAGCGCGATCTTTCTCGTATCATATGCAGAAACGAACTAAAAGCTTGACAGAAAATTACAAAATTCATCAGCTCTCTTGTCAATGTAAGAATCAAAAGTTCAATACAAATAATACAATTACGGTATTGCCTGAGACGTTTTCCGAATTATGATAATGTGCTGAAATCCCTGACGACCTTATTATAACCGGATGATGAGTTTTCATACATTTATACCTTAACATATTCAATGAGGTCTCGGTGGAAAAAAAGATTATCTCAAAACTTAATTTTTATTTAAATGTATTTTAAAAGGTAAGAGTAGATCTTTAAGATGGTTTGCTCCTTTTCCAAAAAATAATTTTCTGCGATGTTATGGAACATTAAATATACACATAAACAGCTTTTTTGTCCATTTAGTCTAAGGAATCTAAAAAACCTGACACGTAATCGACAAATTCTAACTCCTGATTTGAATTCTACGTAAAAAATGACCCTTAGTTAGACAACAACAATCAGAAACTCTTACTTGGCAGATATGCGTTGTATATATGTAAACAGGAAAATGGCGCATGGTTGTATACTTTTCTTTCTTTCTCTGTTTAAGAAAGGCAAAGGCTATATTTACGGAACATCCGTGCATGAAGTGCACACTAACTCGTTGAATATCTAGATAGATAGTAACGTAACTGATGTCAACTTGTTAATTTTTATATATATATATATATATATATATATATATATATATATATATATATACATATACATATACAGATCATATATATGCATGTATGCATGTATGAATTATCAGCTTCGTACTTTTCTAAGAAATAGTAGTCTGTAAATAAATATAAATTGCATACGTTTAGTTTTTAATTTCATCATTTACAAAACTTCGACATAAAAGTTTATTATAACGTATGACATATATTATATCGCACTTTTGTTAATATACTGCAGCCGTACTTTTCACATTTAAACATGTAAGACGCGCCTATATATTCACAATAAAAAAGAACAGCCCAGCTGAAAAGTCGATGGTACAATGGGAAATAAAAACAGGTAATGACACAACGCATAGGAACAAGCCGACTGGTCGCGATTGCAATGTAGCGTGGCTCGCGCCACTTGCAGCCCTCGTGAAAATCGAACTGTATCCGGATTCTCAATAATTCACCATGCTGGTTTTCTCGTTTTCTCATCGAACGTACATATGACCAAGTTGAGCTAAATACGAGAGACAATAATATTACGTCCTTGACGGCAAAATATATTATATGTACATGTAAATGCATGCATGGATATTATATATATATATATATATATATATATATATATATATATATATATATATATATATAATATACGAGCGTGAAGTCCAACAACCAGTGTGCGACTGGAGGGCGCCGTCCAGACACTCCGCAGAGACGAGGGAGCGACGAATTAATTCATGAGGTGGGTACGACGCCCGCAAAACGAAACGTCGCGGTATAGTTATACGGGTGCTGGAGGGGTGGAGGAAGGGGGCGTTGCCGTTGAGATACTTAGAGTAAATATAACGGTCGAGAAAAGCCAGCGAAAGAGTGGAGCCAGGCTGGAGGCAATGGTCGTGCTTACTAATGTATAAATATCCGCGCATGAGGGAGACAAGCGCATTGCAAAAATGTCCGCCGCCTCATACAATACTCGCAAGGTTTGTCTGCCCGAACTCGAGATTTCTCTTTTTAATGCGACATGTCCTATCGCATAAATGCTAAGGACTAATGAGCGAATTAATTGATGTCTAGGTTCCTAAACAACAATAAATAGTAACAAGCGAATGTTCAAGTTCAAACTTTATTGACGTATACTTCCCTGCATTTTAGCGTCTAACATTTATTTCGTCTTACTGATAAGTGCGCAAATATCTGCATGACACAATTCTTTGCTCTTAATCTAATTACCTAATGGATGTGCCTGTTTATTGGAGCATACTTTGTAATTTAATGAGTATTGGATCTCATATGATTTAATATTATGAACCCTGTTGAGTAACATTTTTATATGTGTCTAAACGGCAACAATACAATTTTTCTTCTCCAAAACCGGTAAAACCATACCGCAAATGACTTACCAGTATTAGCATACTTAGCAAAACCTACGCTTTTGAAAAATAGAGTAGATGCCATGCTTGTTAGGTTTTTCTTCAGACTGCTACAACTTATTCTTCATCTTGGCTAATAGTTTGCATGAGCAAAGCAATTCACACCTTATGAATATTGCTAAAAAAGATTGATTATCCTTTTTCATTTGAAGCTAAACACTTCTTTCTATCCGATATTGATTGACTACCCAAACGATAGCTAAATCTATTTTAAAGCGATGGTTAACATTTCAATTAATATGCTTTGAATTTACATGCGAAAGAAATGATATTCTTTTCATTAAAAGAACCCATAAATTCATCCAATATTATCAATAAGAAGCAATATAAAGTGATATAGTAGTGCACAGTGCACGCTGTACAATGTATTGCGGTGGGACAAAATGCAGGGAAGAATAAAAATGGCGAAGACATGCACCGATCAGAAGCAACGGCGACGTCGAGAGGACAGCGTACGGCCGAGGCTTCGCTTATAATACATACACATCTACATTCGAGACCTTCGAACGCAGATGCACGCGCCACGATTCTCCCCGATGTAATGCGGCCTAATATATATATATATATATATATATATATATATATATATATATATATATATATATATACCGTAACTGCGTTGCGTATTATATGGGAAAGTATACTCACGACCCCGCGACGAACATATACGAGTGATTAGCGATATTTTATTTCGCATGGGAAAGCAGACAGATGAGAAGTAGTTGAGTAGGAGCTCAGCTATCTTTCATTAGAAGCCCCCATCGCGTGCGCACGTCTGCACGCCTCTATATACACCCCCCGCCCCACCACTCTCTCTTTTTCGCTCTCTCTCTCTCTCTCTTTCTCTCTCTATCTCTCTCTATCTCTCTCTCTCTATCTCTCTCTATCTCTCTCTCTCTATCTCTCTCTCGGTCCTTCACGTATGTCTGCTCTCCTTCTATTTCAAGAGTAGGAAGGGGAGAGCTGTCCCTGGATTAGGTATACGTCGGTGTACTTTGTCGTATTATATATATATATATATATATATATATATATATATATATATAGCCTCTCCATTCGTGTACGGCATTTGTTCGTTCACGTTTTGTCCCTCTACATACATTGTGGATGCTCTCTCGTCTTTTTTCTCGCTCCCTATATGTCGTACCTCTCGCACGCTCTTCGTCTCCCTCCCATTCGCATTCTATTTCATTGGACCTCCTTCTGTCCCTTTCTGTCGCTCTATGTGCGCGAATGGTTTGCGTGTGTATCGTCCAAGTGTGTACGCGGGCCTGATTCGTGTATCAAACAGCATTATGGCTTCTTTGCCCGCTCTCACAATATGGACTGCGATGGCGCGTCGCTTCACGTCCAATCTCGCGTGCAATCCGGGCTCCTTTCTTCTTCCCCCTCCACTAAATATTGCTGTCTTTTGTCGTTCTATGAGTATATTACGCAAAAAAATTGGACTCAACGGACGGTTCTCCATTTGATGGTTTTGCCTCGTTATCAAACACAAATTTAATTACCATTCTTATTAAATACAATATTGTCATGTCACTTCTTTATTTAACTATTTTTGATTGTGTATAATATAATAAAATAAGATTAAGTGGAAAGAGATCGTTAAGATCTGTCAAGAATTAAATTAAATTAGAAAGTATACATAAAAATATAGATCTAGTATATAGGTTTTACCTTGTGTTTATAAAATATAACATGATGTTACTACATGTACGGTCATATGCCTTTTATAGTATAGTCATCGAATATTGCGTTTTAGGATAGTAGATAATACATTAGCTTGCGAATCGTAGAATTAACTTATAATTCTATACAATTGTTTTATATATCAACGTCTTTTGTTGTAAGATACCCGTGCAGAAATATACTCGGCATATCCCTAGTTCGGACTAGATCCTAGTCAGTATTACTCATGATTTCCTCGTGTAGGTAAATCTCGCCAGATCCGAGTTAGATTTCCTTTCGATCATCTAATAATCATCTTATATTAATTATTACTTTCTCGACTTTATTCAGATTTCCTTATCTTTTATTGATGTTAGAAAGAAATACGTGTTTTGTATAGTCAAAATTTTACAAGTAGAAAACTTAAGGGAATGATTAGGATTTCTATCTTGATTTTAGTTAGATTTCCTTAACTTCTCCCTATTTTGGAAAAACTCACGTTTTTCTAGGCGGAATCTGCATAGTAAGAGAAGTAAGGAAATTGTGAGGCTTTCTATTTTGATTCTAGTTAGATTTCCTCAACTTTTTCTAATATTGTAAAGAACGATGTTTTTTGTAGTGAAGGCCTTATGTGTACAGAAATTATATATATATATATATATATATATATATATATATATATATATGTGTGTGTGCATATTCATTTATATATATATATATATATATAAATACCCGCATATCTTTCCAACATGGGAAAGAATTGAAAAAATTGATTTCCTATGTATGTTTTATCTTGTGTTTATAAAATTATTATATTATCTTAAGTGCTGTACGGTCATATGCAAAGAATAGTATAGTAATCGCATATTGCGTTTTAGCATAGTGCATAATGCGTTAGCTTGCGAATCGTAGGGTCGTGGGTTCTCGATACTCAGCGGAGGTCGGAATTTTTTTCATCGAAATAAAATAATTTATACGTTCAACAGAGCTGCTTAATATTAAAATTTACAATAATCAGTGTAAAAAAAATATATTAATAATTATTAATTATTAACTGTAAATCGTAATACGTAATACGTAGTAATGCATATAGAAAATAATTTATAAATTCTATTATAATTAAATGGTATACGTTACCTAAATACGTAAATATATTTTTTATTTTAAATAAATAAATATTAAAGAGTCAAAAAATTATTGACTTAATCGAGGAAACAAAATTAGAATAATTTATTATTGGCTTAATTTCTAGATTTTCTGACTAGATTTTGTCTAGTTTCCAGCTTGGTATACCTACCAAAATCTAAGCTCGTTCCCTATATAAAATGCCAATAAAAGTGGGACAAATCGGAACTAGGATCAGACTAGATTTCCCTTCTGGATCCGAACATTTAATAAGGAAAACTTACCCGATACTAGTTAGATTCGAGAATGAATTTCCACACGGGGACTAGCTAAAAAACTTATGAGCATAAAAATTTTAATGGTCTTTAAGCGGAGAAACAAATAGTTGAATAATGACTTGCCAAATAAATATTTGCAAAGTAAATAATAAAACTTTATTAAAATAATCCAGAAGAAAAAATATACAAGAATTACAATTTAGCAAATTCTAAGCGAAGCTTTCAACTTAGGAACTGATCGTTTGCGCTACTGAAACTCGACTGACTATATAAACCACGTTCACTATTGACAATACGTGCGTTATTGGCTCTAGGGATGGGATGGGTACATCTAAATGCACCCCCTTCTACAATCGCAAATACAATTGACTATCACTATAAATTAAGCGACGATGCAAAAATTCGACCGACGAACTAACGATACTTTTACCATGCCTGGCCCCAACTTGCGCCAATTTTCAAAGATAAGACTTCATTAGACACTCAATCACATAATATTTGCATAATATATTTCTAGAATAGCTGAATTAGGAAGTTCCCAACATTATACCTAAGAGCTTTAAATATTTCAAAGTTATACAAACATTAATTTAGAAATCCAACAGAAACATTAAATTTATTATGCACAGTAGCAATATGGCAGCCTACTGTGACCCGACCATCAAAAGACCATGCCATATTCTCACATTTTGATCGAAATAATCACAGAAAATATCCGTGAAAGATTGAAACAGTGGAAAAACAAAAAATTTAATTCTAACTTAATTGAGAATTTCATTATTCGATAAATTTTGTTAAATAAACTTAATGAAAAAATTATGATTAATTATTATATCGCATTAGATATGAAGATGTTAGGAGAGAGAATTTTCAGGCAAATTCTTTCTTTACAAGTTGTCATTGAAAACTACGAACATTCGGAGAACGGGGAATCATTGGATATTTACAAATAAGAACTGCTTCTTATTCCTACCTTCTGCAATCCCTCGCTATTTATTATATTTTAAAGCTATTCAAAAGTCTCCACGAGAGCTTGATTTTGGTAAGACTGAGCGGGATGCTAGCCCATCGGAACTCCGCTGTTCAGAAAGATCGAGGCTTTCGAAAAAAATATAGAACTAAACAAAAATCTAATATGCACAACTTGGATAGAACTTTAAATGTTAAAATTTTTTATCAAAATGAAATTTATAAAAAATTATACAAGCTAAAATTTTATATCTCGTTACTAAAAGTAACCTAAATAGAATTTGATTAATCTTTACCCAAGCAAACAAGACACGGGTTTCTGAAGAATTGGCTCTAAATCTAGAAAAATGGCTTTTAAATCGCGGAAAATTTTCAGATTTTCAGATATTTTAAGAGTAATTGAGTGAACTAATAGTTTTGATAAATAAACAATCGATATATGCACAAATCAGTAAACTTAATGGAATTTGAAAGTGTAAGATTCATACCTGCTTATTTCTTTAAGAATGAGCTTTGATAATGTAGAAGGTGTCAAAAGTTGAAGATGCAATCACATTCATCTTATTAGTTTGCTTTCATTCTGGTAAGAACAGTGTCATCGGAAAGTTGTGTTCCCTTTTATTGGCGGCCTTGTGTATCACAGACTCACTTAAATTTTACAAAATTTAAGTACCATGGAATAGTTTTATTTTATATGGAATTTTATTTTCTTATATATATATATATATATATATATATATATATATATATATATATATATATATGCACTTCGCGTTATTTTCGTTAAATGTCTTTTGATGGCTTGTGCTAGCCTATTATGATCTCTACCACATTTTGTTATTTTGTTGATAAACAATAACAATATGCATCATAGTAGAAATATAAATGTTATTAAGAAACAGTGTAGTATTACAAAGTATTATAAAAATAGCCGCTCTAACCGAAGTAGTGCTTCACCAATGCCAAGACAAGACGAGATTTTCTAAAATATTGTCTTTCTTGTTCTTGTATTAGTTTTGGGACTATCTATCTTCTCTTGGTATTGGTATTGTCTTTGTCTGGACAAGAAAGTATCAAGAACATATTTTCATGACTCGTAGTTTTTTATGCAAAGACCATTGCACTCAATAACCACATCATAAATATTGCTTAAAAATCAAATGAAATAAAAAGTATGCGAATAATTATATTATATTAAACTGGTACATATATAGATTTATAATATTCCGTTCGTGCATTCCTTAAAAAAGTACAGGCATAGAGTTAAAAAATTAACGAAACTAAACATAATATAAATGGATTTTACTTTGTCTTTATAAGAGATAGTTCTTTTATTTTAAGTGTTGATCAAGTCAAGTTCACACATATTTTTCTTTATAAAAGATACCAATAATATATGCCAATTTATAAACAGTGTTCAATATATTTATTAAATCACTGTGACTCTTGGTAAGATTTTTAAGTTTTATAAATATTTAAAGTTTGAGCAATTATAAAAAAAATTACTATTGACTCGGGTAATTAGTAGCTGTTTGAGATCGTTCGTTACAAATTATATATTCTAACTAACTCTTAAGGTATATATAAATGATGATTAATATATGATTCATAATAAACTTCAGTATTCAAAGAACATGCACAGTTTCTAATGCATCAAATGTTGCAAATAATATAGCATAACCAAGACCGAGATTCTTATAATATTTAGTTAACAAGTATTATTGAGAGCATTATTCTTGTGTCTCAGGTCTTATTGGTTTTGGCCTTGTAGCATTTTAATCACAAGACTAGTCTTAGGTATTGGTGAAGCCGTCACCGGAAGTTATAATACTCTTATGCCGTAATGGAATTTTATAATTGATGCTGTCCCCTTTCTCTGTGCGTTAGCTGGCTACGCGAATATGTGCAGCTGTTAGAGCGTTGCCAAACATTTTATTTATTAGTGAAACCTTTATTTTGTCTATGCGTAAAATTTCAACAAAATAGCGCAATTAGATCCATAAACAGAGAAACTCTCTCGAATCAATAATCGAGACACACATCTGAGATTACTCGACGCGCGACTACAAAACCACAGCAATTACTACTTTTTGCGCCGACTAAAAGCGCGTAGCAACTTTTTCCGATGCATACGACACGCTTCGGCGTGCCACCATTTCTTTTTCTTCTTGTAGACTCTCTCGGCGATGAATTCCCGTCGCGCTCGTTCAGCTTTATTGCATAACCAATATTATTACATACACACACGCACACGCATACACACACGATCTCATCGTAATATAACCTCTCGGTGGCTGGACGCACACGTGTTCCTCCATCCTCGAGAAAACAACGCAGCCCTAAAAAACCTTCGCTCGCGCCGATAGCATGCGCGTGCACGCGCGCTCTCTCGACCGCTGATGTGTACGAGCAGCTGCGCGATATTGGTATCCCCCGCCCGTGGGCTGACAATGGCCCGAGCCCTCGCTACTCACTCCCCCTGTGCGCGCACATATCAAGAAGAGAGCGCGGGTGAGAGAGGGAGACCGAAAGAACGAGTGAGAGAGAGGCGGATGGGTGGATTAATGACGTCACGGAATTGAGCGCTACAGAACGCGCACCTGGCTCGGCCACACGAGCCGCGTGTAGGATGGAACTCACTCCTGTCCCCGCCAATCGGGGTGGGTGAGGCGTCGTGGGCGCGACCGACGCGCCGCATCGGTGACACGAGCGCCGCTCCATCGGAAAATGGATGCCCCGCCCGCCCCCGGCATGTGTGTGTGTGTGTGTGTGTGTGTGTGTGTGTGTGTGTGTGTGTGTGTGTGTGTGTGTGTGTGTGTGTGTGTGTGTGTGTTTATATCAGCGTGAGTCAGGGCCTTTTTTTTATTTTTAACAAATATTCGTAGTTACAACCACAGCATGTTATAACATAAAAATCTATGGATTTTCGTATATAATTATTGCCAATTAGACGATCATCAGTTGTATTGAAAAGTGTTGACAAAATATTCAATTCGAATCTTATTACATAAGAAATTTAATAAGGATGGCAATATTTTGTATGCACAAATATTTTTTAGAGAAAGTATTTGACATATTATTCATCTTATTACTATTTTAAATTTTCAACAATTTTTGTGTATTGAAAGAATTCTCAGAAAAAAATAGTTTATTTATAGCGATTTTCATACGCATTACTAATAATAACTCTGAACATAATGTTATATTCTTCGTGAATATTCTTCTATACTCTTTATACTATATTGTGAATACTCTTTTTTGAAAGAATTTAATTATACCTTTAATTAAAGAAGTTTGATATTTTTTGCTTAATATGTATTATTCCTATGTATTGCATACATGATCACACACGAGTGACCATTAAAAATTTTCTATATACTGTAGTCGCTATCATTTTCGTCGATCAATCGGCCCATTTTTTCATAAAATTTACGCCGATAAGTCGCAATTTTTTTACTCCCTTTAAAATATTTAACAGCCAATATATCGGGGTCAATTATAAATCTATATTGATATGAGTTGAGATAAATTAATAACGGATAAAGGAAATTATAAATGCATATTTTGTAGAACAGTAACTACATCGGGTGATATATATATATATATATATATATATATATATATATATATATACCCTGGTAGAAATCTAACAATTTTGAATAGGCTGGAAAGTAGCTACTAGATAGTAAAAATAGAATCAATCATTGTGGCTAGAAACAAGGTAGATCTTAGAATGCAAAATATTTACAGTTCAAAAGAATATTAGAGAATACAAAAGGTATCAAAAATCCTACGAACATTATAAGACAACATACAAACGACCTCGAAAAATTCTCCAAATTCCTTAATGAAGAAATACACCCGAACGTTAAAGATGGTGGTATTAAACGGAGATGTTCTAGTCTATTACAATGTATTAATACTGAAATAAATAGTGTTTTAGATGCCGACAGAAGCTATCATCTATAAACATATATGTACAAAATAATTTATTAATTAACCATAAACTAATGGCTAAAATATTACAATGGAATATAAACGGGCTTAACGTTCATTTTGAAACACTACAAGCAACAATAACCGAGAGTAATAGTAACATAGTATGCCTTCAGAAAACCAACCTCAAAAATAGCAAGAAAGTTAACATGAAAAATTTCGAGACTTATAATAAAAACCGGACGGACTGCATATCAGCTAGTGGAGGTGTAGCGACAATAGTAAGTACCAAATACCACAGTGAAGAAATACCAATAAAAACCGATTTGGAAGCAATAGCCGTTAAAATAATATTAGGGAATACAACTGTATGCGTATGTAATGTATACCTAAGCAACAGGGAAAAACTAGAAATAAAATCACTAAACGAATTAATCAGGCAACTACCATCTCTTTTCGTAATTGTAGGTGATTTTAACAGCCATAATAAAATATGGGATTCTAATAACATTGATAAAAGAGGTAGAATAGTTGAAAAATTCATTAATGATTTCGATTTAGTATTACTCAATGATCTCTCGCCCACTTATTTTAACATAAGCAGTGGTAAAACTAGTGCAATCAACCTCAACCTATGTAGTAAAGACTTGGCGATAAAAATTGATTGGCAAGCCGCAGACCACTCTCACGACAACGATCACTACCCAATATATATCAATATTAATATATCAAATGAAGCATTAGAGTTAATAACAGCTAGGTGGAAATTCCACAAAGCTGATTGGAACAAATTTCCTGAAACTGTACCTAACAAAACGAAAGAACTTATTGAAATCGACAGTATTAATGCAAATTCAAATGCATGTATCCGCAATGCAAACATAAATGATATTGAAAAGAAATTCAGAGAGATGATACTGGCAGCAGCTCAAAATAGCATACCAAGAACAAAAACAAAACTACAGCATAAAAATAACCCATGGTGGAATGAATCATGTGAAAAAGCTATTAAGCAATATAACAAAGCGTTTAATAAATTAAAAAAAAAAATAAAGGTATCGCTAAAAGAATAATAAAGAGTAGCAAACAAAATTCACGGAGTTTCTATCTTCAATCAATAATCATACTCCTATAAGAGATCTATGGAGAAAAATAAAGGCTATAGAGGGGCAATAAAAACAAACATAAATCCCCGCTATTATCCACAATAATAAAATTATATATAAACCTATAGAAATAGCTAATACACTAGTAATACTGAAGTATAAATAAAAGGCAGAAATGCAAATGATCCCGTGCAGAAATGTACTCGGTATATCCCTAGTTCGGGCTAGATCCTCGTCAGTATTACTGATGATTTCCTCATGTGGGTAATACTCACCAGATCCGAGTTAGATTTCCCTACGATCATCTAATAATCGTCATATATTAATTATTACTTTCTCGAATTTATTCAGATTTCCTTATCTTTTATTGATGTTAGAAAGAAATACGTGTTTTCACTAGTCAAAATTTTACAATTAGAAAACTTAAGGAAATTATCAGGCCTTCTATCTTGGATCTAGTCAGATTTCCTTAACTTCTCCCTATTTTGGAAAGAATGGCGTTTTTCTAGGCGGAATCTGCCAAGTAGGAGAATTCAGGAAATGGTTAGACTTTCTATTTTGATTCTAGTTAGATTTCCTCAACTTTTTCTAATATTGGAAAGAACGGCGTCTTTTCTAATCAAGACTTTATGTGTACGAAAATTAGATATTATATATATATATATATATATATATATATATATATATATATATATATATATATATATATATAGTATATAAACACCCGCAGATCTTTCCAACATGGGAAAGAATTTAAAAAATTCATTTGCTATGTATGTTTTATCTTGTGTTTTTAAAATTATTATATGAAGTGCTGTATGGTTATATGCAAAATATAATATAGTAATCGCATATTGCGTTTTAGCATAGTGAATAATGCGTTAGCTTGCGAATCGTAGGGTCGTGGGTTCTGGATACTCAGCGGAGGTCGGAATTTTTTTCATCGAATAAAATATTATATGTTCAGCAGAGGTGTTTAACATTAAAATTTACAATAATTAGTGTATAAAAAATATATTAATAATTATTAATTGTTATTGTAAATCGTAATACGTAATAGTCATATAGAAAATAATTTATGAATGCTATTAGGAGTGTGAATAAGTCTTTCCCGTTTTTTGTAAGAGATGGCGCCACCAATACTGTGCGAGTATTCAATGGTTACATATGTCATAATCAAAGCTTATTCATATGTCAACAATTCCATACTAACACATTAGTTAAAATTTTTTCGCATCATAAATTTTTGATATCGTGAAAATGTCGAAATTTGAGCCGAGTCGACGTCATTTGCGGGAAGTTTCACTTTATTGGTTCAATTTGAAGAAATCTGCTGCCGGGACGCATCGATTGCTTCAGGAGGCTTATGGAGAAGTTTGTGTCGATGATTCAAGTGTTCGCGGATGGTTTCGACGCTTCAAAAGCGGTGATTTCGACGTGGAAGACAAGGAGCGTTCCGGGCGGCCGCAAATCTTTGAAGATCGAGAATTGGCGACTTTGCTTGATGAAGATTCTTGTCAAACGCAAGAAGAACTTGCTGAAGCATTGGGAGTTGACCGAACAACCATTTCCAAGCGTTTGAAAGCCATGGGAATGATCCAAAAGCAAGGAAATTGGGTGCCGTACGAACTGAAGCTGAGAGACGTCGAACGGCGTTTTTTCACTTGCGAACAGCTGCTTCAGTGACATAAAAGAAAGGGTTTTCTGCATCGTATCGTGACTGGCGATGAAAAGTGGATACGTTACGATAATCTGAAGCGAAGAAAATCATGGGGACTACCCGGCCATGCATCATCATCGACGGCCAAGCCAAATATTCATGGCGCCAAGCTCATGCTCTGTATATGGTGGGACCAGCTAGGTGTGGTTTACTATGAGCTTCTGAAACCGAATGAAAGGATCACAGGCGACGTCTATCGACGACAATTGATGCGTTTGAGCCGCGCACTGCGAGAAAAATGGCCACAATACTCCGACAGGCACGACAAAGTTATTTTGCAACATGACAATGCTCGCCCACATGTTGCACCGCCGGTGAAAACATACTTAGAAACGCTCAAATGGGAAGTCCTACCCCACCAGCCGTATAGTCCAGACGTTGCTCCGTCTGATTACCATCTCTTCAGATCGATGACGCATGGCCTGGCTGACCAGCACTTCCATTCCTACGAGGAAGCCAAAAAATGGGTGGATGACTGCATAGAGGCCAAACCGGTCGAATTTTTTCGCAACGGGATTCGTATGTTGCCAGAAAGATGGGAAAAAGTTGTAGCTAGCGATGGCCAATACTTTCAATAATTCATTTGTAACCATTTTTTCACAATAAAGGCTCAAAATTTGAAAAAAAACGGGAAAGACTTATTCACATACCTGATAATTAAATGGTATGCGTCAGCTAAATACGTAAATATATTGTTTTATTTTAAATAAATAAATATTAAAGAGTCAAAAAATTATTCACTTAATCGAGGAAACAAAATAGAATAATTTATTATTGGCTTAATTTCTAGATTTTCTGACTAGATTCTGTTTGGTATCTAACTTGGTATACCTACCAAAATCTAAGCTCGTTCACTATTAAAAATGCTATTAAAAGTGGGACAAATCGGAACTAGGATCAGACTAGATTTCCCTTCTGGATCCGAACATTTAATAAGGAAAACTTACCTGATACTAGTTAGATTCGAGAATGAATTTCCACACGGGAACTATTATAGGCCTTCAATACCGAAAAAGTAACTTAAAAAATGTAACTATAAATCGGACAAAATGACCGTAAAAAACGTTACATGTTTTCCTATTTACTACCGAACAAAGATACCCTGTTACTAGGTATCTTCATTTGAAAATTCCTTGTTTATACCTTAAAAATAGAATGCCTTTCTACCAGGGTATAAATATATATATATATATATATATATATATATATATATATATATATATACATATATATATATATATTACATTTATATGCTGATCCTCTAATAAAAGTAACGGGGATCTGAACTAAATCCAGTAAAACCATAATTAAAATTATTTCTTAACAACTTGGACCAAATTATTAAGACAACATTGATATTTAATTTTAAATAATTGATTACAGGATTTATTTAATATTACAATTGCTTAAAAACTAAGCCGTAACAAATATACCTAATTATACAACAACTTAACGTGACACCATTTTCAATAGCGTTAGATTAGCAAAGTCATAAAATACATAATGTGTAAGAAAACCCGTGTAGAAATTCATTCTCGAATCTAACTAGTATCGGGTTAGTTTTCCTAATTAAATGTTCGGCTGCAGAAGGGAAATCTAGTCTGATCCTAGTTCCCATTTGTCCCACTTTTAATAGCAATTTATATAAGGAACGAGCTTAGATTTTGGTAGGTCTACCAAGTTAGAAACTAGACAGAATCTAGTCAGAAAGTCTAGAAATTAAGACGATTTATAAATTATTCTAATTTTGTTTCCTCGATGATGTGAGTAATTTTTTGACTCTTTTAATATTTATTTATCTAAAAAAAATATATATTTACTTATTTAGGTAACTCATACCAATTTAATTATAATTTGTACATTATTTTATGTCTGCATACTACATATTACGTATTACACGATTTACAATTAACAATTAATAATTATTAATATATTTTTTTGACATTAGTTATTGTCAATTTTAATATTAAACACCTTCGTTGAATATATAAATTATTTTATTTCGATGAAAAAAATTCCAACCTCTGCTGAGTATCGAACCCGCGACCTTACGATTCGCAAGCTAACGCATTACATAGTAAATCAATTTTTTAAATTCTTCCCCATGTTGGAAAGATCTGCGGGTGTTTATATATAAATGTGTGTGTGTGTGTGTGTGTGTATGGATGTATATATAAAATCTATATATTGATATAAATGAATATGTACATACACACACGCACACACACACACACACATTTATATATATATATATATATATATATATATATATATATATATATAAATATAATTTTTGTTCGCATAAGGCATGACTAGAAAAGACATCGTTCTTTCCAATAGAAAAATGTGAGTTTTTCCAAAATAGGGAAAAGTTAAGGAAATCTAACTAAAATCAAGATAGAAATTCTGCTTGTAAAATTTTGACTTGTGAAAACACGTATTTCTTTCTAACATCAATAAAAGATAAGGAAATCTGAATAAATTCGAGAAAGTAATAATTAATATATGACGATTATTAGATGATCGTAGGGAAATCTAACTCGGATCTGGTGAGTATTACCCACATGAGGAAATCATCAGTAATACTGACTAGGATCTAGCCCGAACTAGGGGTATGCCCAGTATATTTCTGCACGGGAAGCTGTGACTCTCATGTGATCCATCAATTCCAAATAGGTTTCGATACGTCAATTCTATTAGCAAAGGAAATTTAAATAGATATATGCTTTTGAATTAAGAGTCAGTCTTGCTTAACTGAAATAGTTCAAGAAATATCATTAAATTTCTTAAATCGCAATATATGCCCTATGACTACGGAAAAAAATTTTTTTCTTGTTTTAGATTTCTATCAAGAATCAAGTTTGTTTACTGAGAGCTGTAGTTATAATTCGTGCATTTGGATTTATTCACGATTTATTAGAGATATTTTTTAGCCTACATATTAAATACAGTACTTTTCGTTTGCGAGCATAGCGTATTTTAGACATGTATAAGTCCTGCCTACTTGATATTAGGCTTGCAAGTTTCAGAATGACTCATTATTTTCAGGTAAGAAAATCATATATTCAAGATTCTTATTTTAGAGTCCACAAAAACGTTATTGAAAAAAGAAATACAATGAATAAGAAGATTGTTTAGTAAAATTCATAATGTACAATAGTATCATTTAAAAAATACAATAAAACAAAAAGTTCAGTTCCCGATTGTACTACTAGATTCCTTTGATATTTGCTAAGGTCAAGTTCAATTGGCTTTGTTCTTTTTATGCTTTCCCGCAAGTATTCTATATACATTCATGCCAAAAGAACTTTGTGATGCGCGCGTGCGCGTGTCTGTGTGTATACATATTACATGCAACGCTGCTAGTCTATATATAAAGTATATGGATTTCCAAATTGGCTGCTTGCTTCTCGCGAAGGTGGCTTAAGCGGAGTGAGGGGGTTGAAGGAAATGCTGAGCCCCGAGGAAGGAAGGGCTCCCATCAGGGACAGACCGTTCGCACGAACAAATGGCGATGTACACACACACGCACACACACATACAGCTTCACCAACGGGGGTAGCGAGTTGTGCACTCTTATCGACGAGACCGTGCGTGCAAACCCATGTATGATGCACGCGTACTCATATGTAGGAAACGCCGGACTGCCACGCGAGGCCCCTCTGCCAACTTGCGGAAAACTTCACACCTGGGCTTCGGGGGTGCGAGTAAGCGGCGGAATCGAAGACGCGCCCTCTGTGTTTTCCGCTTGCTTATTATAGATGCGAGGCCAAGATTTCACCCTTCCCCCACCCTCCCGCGCGAGCCGCTGACACGGAATCATTATCATCACGTGGAACGGGAGTTTGTTTTAAAACTCCGCCGCTGTGCGAATCCTCCCCCTCCCTCCTACCACGCGAGTGCCCCGGGGATGCCGAAAAAGCGCTCGTTTAAAAGTAACCTCGTCATTTTATAATGCGCTTCGGAGCCCCAAGTCGTTATCATGAAAAAAACGGCGTATATGGGAAGGGGGGAGACGCCGCGCCAGGGTTCGCGGGGATTTCATGATGCCCACTCGGCGCCCTCCGCAAACCCCTGGTACGCCCGTCGAGCTTTCTCTCCGCCGAAGTGATTTTAATTTTAGTTAACTTTGTTGTATAGCTATGTCTGCGTGTGCTTTCGGAGTTAACAGACTGTGCACGTTTGATAATAAATAGTTCATACCGAGCCCCTACATACGTATACATTTATCACGAAAATTTATGTTGATGTTTCGAAATTTTCCCCTCTAAGCTTTATTTTTTCTATATTGAGTTATAAATAAGATCTTGTCTTATAAGTAAAACTTCATTTACATTAATGTGTTAAATTCTTCCCATGTTGGAAAGATCTGCAGGTGTAGAAAATGTATGTATATATAAAATCTGTAGACACACATATATAAAATCTGCAGATAAAACATACATAGTAAATCAATTTTTTAATTTCTTTGCCATGTTGGAAAGATCTGCGAGTGTTTATATATAAATGTGTGTGTGTGTGTGTGCGGGCGTGTGTGTGCTATGTAATTTTCGTACTCATAAGGTCTCGACTAGAAAAGACATCGAAAAAGATTAGAAAAAGATGAAGAAATCTAACTAGAATCAAAACAGAAAATCTAACCATTTCCTTACCTCTCTTACTTTGCAGATTCTGCCTAGAAAAACGTCGTTTTTTCCAAAATAAGGAGAACCCGTGTGGAAATTCATTCTCGAATCTAACTAGTATCGGGTAAGTTTTCCTTATTAAATGTTCGGATACAGAAGGGAAATCTAGTCTGATCCTAGTTCCGATTTGTCCCACTTTTATTGGCATTTTATATAGGGAACGAGCTTAGATTTTGGTAGGTATACCAAGCTGGAAACTAGACAAAATCTATTCAAAAAATCTAGAAATTAAGCCAATAATAAATTATTCTATTTTGTTTCCTCGATTAAGTGAATAATTTTTTGACTCTTTAATATTTATTTATTTAAAATAAAAAAATATATTTACGTATTTAGGTGACGCATACCATTAATTAGAATTTATAAATTATTTTCTATATGCATTACTACGTATTACGATTTACTGTGAATAATTAATAATTATTAATATATTTTTTTTACACTAATTATTGTAAATTTTAATGTTAAGCACCTCTGTTGAACGAATAAATTATTTTATCTCAATGAAAAAAATTCCAACCTCCGCTCAGTATCGAACTCGTGAGCCTACGATTCGCAAGCTAACGCACTATTCACTATGCTAAAACGCAATATGCGATTACTATACTATAGTTTGCTTGTGACCGTAAAGCACTTAAGGTAATATAATAATTTTATAAACACAAGATAAAACATACATAGGAAATTTATTTTTTTAATTTCTTTCCCATATTGGAAAGATTTGCGGGTATATATATATATATATATATATATATATATACACACACATATATATACACACATATATATATGCACACACACACACACACACACACACACACACACACACACACACACACACACACACACACACACACACACACACACACACACACACACACACACACACACACACACGCACGTACACACACGCACACACGCACACACACTCATTTATTATATATATATATATAATTTCTGTACACATAAGGCCTTGACTACAAAAAACATGGTTCTTTCCAATATTAGAAAAAGTTGAGGAAATCTAACTAGAATCAAAATAGAAAGCCTAACCATTTCCTTACTTCTCTTACTATGCAGATTCTGCCTAGAAAAACGTGAGTTTTTCCAAAATAGGGAGAAGCTAAGGAAATCTAACTAAAACCAAGATAGAAATTCTAATCATTTCCTTAAGTTTTCTGCTTGTAAAATTTTGACTATACAAAACACGTATTTCTTTCAAGAATCAATAAAAGATAAGGAAATCTAAATAAAGTCGAGAAAGTAATAATTAATATATGACGATTATTAGATGATCGTAGGGAAATCTAACTCGGATCTGGCGAGATTTACCTACATGAGGAAATCATCAGTAATACTGACTAGGATCTAGGGATCTAGCCCGAACTAGGGATATGCTGAGTATATTTCTGCACGGGTAATCTTATAATTATAAATTCAATTAATTTGAGGATTTCTATTTATGTATACCGACTATATGTTAAATATAGCAAATAAATAATGCTATGAAACATATCAACTGTTACAGTCATGTGCGAAGATCGATCATAACTGAATTTTACGATCTTGAGCTCTAAAAAAACTGGAATGCGACCTAATTTAATGTGTATATATATATAACTAGAAAAACTCGTAATAGCATTGTTGTCAATGGTAGAAAAGAAATACTTCATAGATGCGGCAATAGTGTAATGCAGTGATCAGGCTATGCGGAAAAATGGGAGAAAACCAGCTCCAAAACTCCCGAAATTCTAAGAAGTGCAATCGTCGAGAATTCTTGGTACACACTCGCAAATTTCCACGTGTAAAAAATATAAATTTCATTATAAGTTGTGTTTTATTTAAAAATATTTAAATATACAAAAATGTAATAAAAACTTACTTATTTTATGTTACAGGTAAGTTAATCTTCACTGATATACCGTGAAGACCCTCGGTTCAACTACGTAGTACGTAATCTTCGTTTTGTAAGTCTATTGCGATTTATTCAGTTTAGACAAATAAATAAATAAATTAACATGTCCTCTGAATTATTTCATGAAAATTAAATTTTGGATAAAACTTCTACACAACAATTTTTCTACTTGAGACAACATAGCCTTGATACTTCATACGCATTGCTAACATCAATGCAAGTATCGCTATGTTGCCAGTCATAAAAAAGTAAAGTATATAAAATATATAGGAGATGGAAAAACTGTAGCCGTACGATCAAACAAGAGAAATATAAAATATCCTTCGACAACCCAATCCTCTTCTTCTTATATAACAAAAGCAAACTCAGGCATCGCGATACATTATGAAATAACATAGAAATAGAGAATATGAGAGAGAGAGAGAAAGAGAGACAGGGGAAGTCCTCTTGAGATATTGAAAAAACTACGCTCAGAAGGTATTGTTTGACGTAGTGCTGGACTTTTATGGTCTTATTGTCGCACTCGGAAGGAGATTCCTCCCTCTCTTATTCGCATCGTACCTCTATATATTCTTTACCCGGATCCTGGTTACCGTCGCGATTCCCCGCCACCCTCCCAAAAAAAAGCATATATATATATATATATATATATATATATATATATATAGTATACGTCCACGACGACGCGCTTATGAATTTACGGGTTCTTTGTAGAAAGGCGCGCGCCCCAGTAAAGACGTTGGAAGAGGAGGGTAAGACAGAGTAGGAGAGA
The DNA here is from genome assembly GCA_018907035.1 of Sycobia sp. Sy_11. Taxonomy (NCBI): domain Eukaryota; kingdom Metazoa; phylum Arthropoda; class Insecta; order Hymenoptera; family Epichrysomallidae; genus Sycobia; species Sycobia sp. Sy_11. Next base: position 1,854,251 of record JACCIC010000020.1, read on the forward strand.
GAGAAGGAGAGTCCCCACGTATAACCGAACGGACAGGTACCGACTACCGTGTTTATTGGCCCTTTGTTGCTCCCATAATACCGAAGAAAAGCGGGAACGCGGAGAACGAGAGGGAAAAGGGAGAACGGAAAGAGAAAAGCCTGCAGCAGACGACGGGAGGGAGGAAGGCGTGGAACGTGTGCGTCGAGCGCTCCATATTTACCAGTTTCCGCAGTTACTTTCAAAGAGTCACGTAATTAAGACGCTGCGCCTTCTCCTCCCTCGAATAACGAATAAAACGACCGGGAAAATCTTTAGAAACTTTTCATCCTCCGAGAGATGGATGCAGGAAAGGGTTCACGAACCCGTTCCGCCTCCACCTTCTCCATCTGCCCCTCTTGCTCCCTTTCTCACTATATCTCTATCTTTCACCATCGTTCGGACTCTCTTCATCGTTCTCCCCCCCCCCCTCACTATCTCTCTCTCTTTCTCTGATGATGCATAAATTAAGCCAGCTAATGGCGAGCCATCCATGATGTATTATAAGCGAGAGATAAAGGGAGCCGAAATATTTATGTTTCACTGTTGTCCCGAACTCTCTGTTGTATATAAGTGAAACTTCGTATATAAGAAGAATAATTTGTCATGGACTTAATTGATTAGAGCTATCAGTCATTTTAGTCTGTCTGAGTTACTTTTTTCAAAATTATATTATATGTATAAATTATACTTCTCAACTTTCTCGTCGACTAGATATCGAACTTTTTCATT